>CM076584.1:1597024538-1597346004 GCA_034641835.2 Pinus albicaulis | reverse complement strand
CGGAGAATGTTGAGGGTTGTTGAAGGGCAGAAAGAAATTCAGTTAGCGGTGGCCGGACCACACCCGGAATGAAGTCCTACTCGAACGGTTCCAAAGTCTAATTGGGACTTTCTCTGGGAGATCCCCTACGTTGTGGGACACATTATTACATCAACACACATATCTGGATATTGTAAAGCCTGCGATACGTGCCAACGAACAGGAAGGCCATCGCTCAGAGATGAAATTTCCCTTCAACCGCAAATGGCCCTACAAGCATTTGACAAATGGGCCATCGATTTTGTGGGACCTATCAACCCACCTGGAAGGAAGATAGGTGCATGCTACATTATAACTGCCACTGACTATGTAACCAGGTGGGTTGAAGCACAAGCGGTGAAGGATTGCACTGCAGATACTGCTACATACTTCATCTTTGAGCAGATTCTGAGCATATTTGGATGTCTGAAGATCTTAATGAGCGATGGAGGTATGAATTTTGTTAATGAAACAATACAGGTATTGATGGAAGAATTTCGGATCCATCGTGTGAAAAGCACTCTGTATCACCCACAGGAAAATAGAACGATAGAAGCTTTTAATAAAATCTTGGAGAAAGAACTGACTAAGGTCTACAATGCTGACCACGACGATTGTGACATGCACATCTCGTCTTTTCTTTGGGCCTATTGAACTACCTGCAAGAAGTTGACTGGGAAAACACCATTTCGGATGGTCTATGGCAAGGAGCCCATTATGCCCATGGAATATATTGTTCCTAGCCTATGCATCGTGGTATTTACAAACATGGCGGAGGCTGATATCATGGAGGAATGTTTAGCGTAGCTAATGTCTTTGGAGGAAGATCGTTTCATTACTAATTTGCATCAGCAGGTTCAGAAGGCTCGAGATAAGGCATGACATGATCGACATATTCAACAAAAGACCTTTGTGGAGGGCGAATTAGTCCTACTATATGATAGCCAGTTTGTGAAACACCCAGGGAAGTTCCAATAGCACTGGCTAGGGCCCTATATAGTTAAAGAAATCATGGATGGAGGAGTTGTTCAGTTAGCCACCCTGTGCGGAAATATGCTACTCGGCTATGTCAATGGAATCTGGCTCAAACCGTATTGGATCAAATGACTATATGGATAGAGTAGCTGTCTAAATTGGGGTATGTCCACCAAGGTAGGTAAGTGCAATGAGAACCAGGGTACGCGCAAGAAGTGGTCGCAGATTTGGAAGCCCAGAGGGGTGCGCAGGAGGTGCAGGCGTATGTTGAGAATGTAGCAGGTGCGCTGGATGTGCAGAAGTGCACTAGGAGCGCAGGAGGTACGTTGGGAGTGTAGGGGTGTGCTGGGTGGACAGGAGGTGTGAAAAATAGCCGTTGGAACAGTAAAATCGAGTAAAAGGAAAAAGTTACAGTTGAAAGGAGCGGGCGGCCAGCATTTAATGAGGCAATTTCTGAAGATGTTTTACCGTTTACTTGATGGTAAGTTCCAAGTGAAGTTCACCCAACCATTTATTGATCCCCACGACTATAAAATAATAAGGATAGATCAGACAAGGGTTATGTATCTCTTGAATAGTTTGTACTTGGCGTGTTTGTCCTTGGAAATTTTATACTGTAAGAGTTTTTGTGCCTATTGCATCTCGTTCATGTCTGAGCATCCTACACCCTCTAATAGTAGCAACCCGAAGTTCATTTTCCACGGTAGAATGATGGCCACTAATCCTACTGAAGCCTTAGAACTGGTGACCTCGATGGAACGAGAAACCGAGGAAGTAGTGGAAGTCGAATCAGGAGCTAAAGAAGTTATATCTATTCCGAGTCCAGTCAAGAAGAAGGGGAAAGAAAAAGCACAAGGATTAGGGAAACCCATGAAATGGGCTAGGATGAAGCCTCACACCTCGCCCCGAAATGTGAATTCCCTATGAGCAGTGGGCCAAGAAAGCCCACCTGGGCTAGTATAGAGACCCCTGTCTGCTTAGGAGAAGGCCCAAATGGCTGAACCAATCAATTGGATACCACCTTTTTTTTGGCCTTGCAGGCCCTCCACATGCACACTGAAGAATCTTGATGGCCTGCGCACCTATCTACAGATGCCTCTGACTCTGGGTGAGGTCCCCACCATTGACGAACCCTTTGGCAAGCTCCACAAGGTCAAATTCGATGACCATGACCTAGCTAATTTGGATGCCTTCCCCAAGCTCGCACCTGAGCTATACCTCAAAATAATACTGGAAGATGACGGGATACAGATTGTCCCCATGCACTGAGTGTGTAGGTTGGCTAGTTCTGGGCTCTTGAACCTCCTGAGGATGCCGCATTTCGACGATTACAATATTACAAACTGGATTGTGCGCCAACTTCTTGCCTTAGTCCATGATGGCTTCTTATGGATCCAGGATCGGATCCCCATCGATGTTGCGCTCATTCATCGAATTACTGGCCCCCCCATGGAAGGGTCGGACCCTATGCCACGCGTTGGTAAGAAGTACGAGAAAAAGATCGCTGACCAAGTGCGCAAAACCTACCATGTGCTATGGAACACTCAGGGCTTCATGATCAACACCATCAGTGACCCTACTACGCAGATGGGTACCCTGTTGGTATCGTGCAAACTGATGCGAAAATGTCAGGCTGCCACTATTCCTGCGTACGTCATTCAACTGGCAAGCTGATGTGAAAAAGGGGTATGCTTCAATTAGGCCCAGTACCTATGTAATGAATTCTTGACAAATGTCCATGAGGCCCAGGATGAGGGGCAGGCATTTTGCTACTCTTGGCTCCTACTTATCATTGCATTGGTCGCATGGGAAGCCCCAGAAGAATCAATCCTCCCTGAGCTCATGCCTAATATGTGTGAAGGGGCGCACTACGCAAATATGTGGGATTATAAGGACGCGTAGCACATTGAGGACAATTAGGTCTTCTGGGTCATGTTTCAGAGCGGTCTCACAACAGCTATCAACTCTCGGCCGCGTTTGTCGCCCACCATTTATGATAAGTATAAAATCATTGTCACATTCCAAGTAACCATGCATAATGTACAAGTCCGAGGCCGCAAGGATCTAGCGTGGGTTTTGCTCCCCTATATGGTTGTTGATGAAGAGATTGACCAATTAATTGTGACATGGCCTCCACACTGGAAGCTTGGCTTCAAAATTGGTGCGAAGGGCACTGAAGGAATGAGCACTACGAAAGTTACCCTACCTATCATCACCAAAGAAACCAGAGGGCAAGTTAAAAGCACAGGGAAGGGTGCAAAAGCAGCATCATAGAAGGGTTTGCAGCCAGGAAAAATTACAGGGAAGGGCGTAAAAGCAGCTTCGTAGAAGGATGCACAGTAGGATCTTGGTGCAGAAGGTTAAGAGGCAGGAGCTGCTGACTCCCCCCGAGGAATGAAGAGGACTAGTGACCCTGTTAAGGGGCCACAAAAGAAGCAGCACTCTCAATGACCAGAACGCGATAATTGCGTTACACTGATGGAAGGGGACCTTGAGAAAATTGCAGATGTGGTCACTTTGGTTATAGAGGATAAATGGATGGATCTGGAAGAGTAGTAGAAATCCACGCTCGACACCCTCTAGGCTGAGCTCCAGGCCCTGTAATTAAAAACTAACACCTTACAGACAAGTATTATCCAGGTCAGATCAGCCCCAACAACGAGCAGTTTAGTGATCAATATGCCAGAAAGCCGCCTTTTCCCTATCCTTGGTGCAACCCTCATACTGAGTCCACACGACTTAGGAGTGCAAGTCTAGCCCTGTGCGGAGGTACAGTTGGATATCACCTACCTGCCACATGAACCTTTACAACTTCTTCACGCATATTTTTTTGAATAAATTCAACACCGGGATCATCGAGTTCATCAAAAAATCAGTACGACTAAGTAGATCATCGAAGAAAATACAACTGAAGCATCCTAGGCACATGCTTCCTGTACCCTCATTGTCGCGCAACAGACTGAGATGGAGCACTTAATTAGTAGACTCTGTGTGGATGTACAGAATAAATCCTGGCTACGGCCACCCCCCAGGCCAAGATTGAGGGGTTAGTCGCAGCATTAAAGGCCTCAAGGACTGAGTTCAAGACAGTCAAAATGTAGATGGAACAGTAGATCACAGACTTTCAGGCCAAGTTGCAGCCAGAGACACCACCAGAGATGCGGGCCTAGCATGCTACACTGGTTACGGCGGCCACAAATGTGATTACAAGATAGATTGCTCAGGGTGCCCAATCACTGGAAACAACTATGCAGTTATGGACCAAGGTGCAGCGTGACCCCCTCATACGCGAAATCAACTAGGACCTGCGCTAGAAGGAAGAAGCCTTCGAGCAACTAGAAGCCACTATGCCTACTATGATTCCTGCTCAACGATTGGCACGACTCCGTACCAGCCACGCCCTTCGGGATGATATTGAAGAACTCCGCAAGAAGAAGAAGACCCTCATCGACTGATTTAAGCCTTGGGCTGATGAATCCCTCAAGCTCTCCCAGGATGTTGATGTTGTTGTTAAACATCTGAACCAAACTCTGGAGAGCGTCATCGCAGCGACAGACGGACTGACTTCACAAAAGTTGGTGGATATTGCTCAGAGTGAAGGAGTGCTACCCCCACTGGTTGAGGCAATCAAGCTGCTACAGTCGCAGGTGGAGACCCCACGATTGTAGTGACTCAGGACGAGTCACAAGATTGTGTTTGGGGACTATTGGAACAGGTTCCCCTAATGTTTCAAATTTTGTACAATTTTGTTTATTTTTTTATATTAATTAGTCTAACGCAGGGATTTTGGGGTGGTTCAAAGCCACGAATGCATTGTAATGGGTCAAGGGTAGACCAAGAGTCCGTAAACCACGGTTTGCAGACCATTGGAAGCATAGGCTAAGTCGATATAAATAGATGAACATTGTGATTCTTAAGGTAGGCAAGAATTAAGTCTGATGCTAAGTGCGAATTTTTAGATCTGTTGTTGGATCGTTTGGGTAAGGACTCCTGCGGGCTGTGTGCATGGAGATCCTTAGTCCTGCTATGTGTGGACCCTACTGGCTGTGTGCACAGGCTGTGTTTGGATTGTACTGGGTTTTGGATGCTAATATATGTGGATATAGTTAAAGTATCTCTGTGTTATCTGATCTGATGTGTTACTGTTGATGCGAACCTTTGGGATCTGTTGTAGCTATGAATACAGTTGTGTTATTTGTTTATGCTGCGAATATGTCTGTGTTATGGTATATCTGTAATCTGTTAATGATGCATTATGATATTGTGTGTTGATAACCGCTGATACGCACATTGATGCGAAGGTATTGACTAGATCTGTGCATGGTAATAACTTTGTATACTGCGGATTATATTGTTAACAAACTTGCGAATAGACCTGTCTTGTGTGAACTTGATAGGTTATAGATGTGGATCCACTTGACTTGCCTACTCTCTCTTAGGGTGCGGAAACCCGGTTCCAACACCCTCCCATACTGCTTCAGGTGAGACTTTGGCTTGCGTAAGAAGGTCACTACCGAAAGGGCCAGTAGTATAGGGGTTTGTTGACAAACCCTAACCTCCGAACCTGGGTTAGGACCCCTCGAGTCAATAAAGCTCCTCATCGAAATTATCTTCAGATTTTTCGTACTTAGGTAAATTAGTTTCAGGAGAAACTTCATCAAATATGAACATTGAAAAGGAGATTGAATTTCTTCATGATGATCTATAAATCTAGTTTCAGGATTTTCCTCATTTAAACTTCGATTTTCATTTTAAAAAATGGAGGAAGTTTTACCAACACTTTCTTGACTATGTGAACACTACAAACCTACATTAGCTTGGGTTGTAATATGACTGTTCAGGAGCTGATCTATCTCATCTTCAGACAGAGGAGAAAGTACTTTTTGTTTTCTTTTGATAACATAGTAATTTTCTTCTTTCTCTCCTAAAGATTCACAAGGATGCTGAATCAACTTTGGCTGGTCAACTTGTTGTACTGCTGCAAGAATTTTCTCCTGTAGGAAATATTTATGAACATCAAGACAATATACATCATATTTTTCTTCCATGAGATAAAACACTTTCTATTTCTTGTGATGAAAAGGATTGTCGTGCAAAGCCTCCAAGATGTCTTCATCCATGAACTCATTATCATCATAAGAATCCTCTAGGTTTTGAATGAAAACCCCAAATTTATCACAACAATTATTAACCAAAGAAAAATAAGGGTAGGACTCCTTGTATTCTTCATAAAATATTGAATGGAAAACTCCTAGAGAACAAATACTGGCAGGTGGCAAACCTTCATACCATGGTCATGATTTTCCTTCAAGAGAAGCCATGAACATATTTAAAAGACAATCTTCAGGAAATTCAACCTTCAACTTGCATGTATCCATGTGAAATTTAACCAGATGTAAAGAAACGTCATTCCTATCATCATATTTAAACATAGGAAAATTCCTTTGCCAATCTACCTCAGGAATTTTATTTTGGAAACTTGGAATGTGATCCCAGCTCATGGGAGCATACCTTCTTGCAACAGTTTCCATCTTGAAAATTCTTGAAGCTATTGATCTTCATGCAGTGGAGTCACCATGAAGTGTTGATTTTCTGGATTTTTCAGTCAATGAAGTTGCCAGGTGAATGGTCCAGCCTTCATATGTGTCTAATTGTTGTTCACCATCAAAAATTAGATCTAAATCTTTGTCATTATTTCCTAGGGAGGATTTGTCTTTTCTCCTCCCTGACAACGACACCAGTATTTTTAATACTCCACCAGATTCTCAAGGCTGAGGAAGGAATCCCAACAGAGGTAACCACAAACCAAGCTTTTGACTTGATAGCTAGCCCTATCAAGCCAGAGAGGGCTCTCTCCAAAAGGGTCACAGCCAGGAGGGCTAGAGAAATTAGGGTTTTAGGCTAGGTATGATATGCATGGATTGTTTTGATTTGGCTTGGTTGGGTACATCAGTGGATACAGGAATTAGGTCAAGGAAAACTAGATCGGGGCTATAGATTTAGAGTTGCAGGGATGAATGGGGCAAGGTAGGTATAATGTCAATCACTTGTGGGAAATTGTTATTGAATGGTTTGGAAAATATAATGAAGTTGAGGGAAGCATAATAGATGTATTTCTCTCAGACGTAAGATATGAAACAAAATATGACCAGTTACCCAAAACAGAGCATGTGCAAGCATGTATTCTGAATTTCAAACTTAAAAAATATCATAACTTAGACATGAAAGTGAAGATGAAAAATAAATTCAAAACTATGTGACTAAAGAAGAAACAATGAAATACATTCAATGCCATAGGTATCCCATAAATGTAGCTGCAACTCCTCTTTATTAGCTTGGCCAAAACTGAGTACAAGTTCCCTTGATCAACTAGAAAAATGAAACTGATTCCAACTTCCAACCTTTGAAAATGAGTAAAAACGTACACGATATAGGCCTCAAACAACCTCTCTAAACCTTAGGAGTTGAATCCATGAGAGGAGGACTTGGACCACTAAAGTCTGAACTGAAACCTTGAGTGTAGGGTGGTCAAAGTGACTCATCCATAAATTTTGTGAACTAATTCATTACACCTCATTTGATTGATTTACCTAATGTATTTACCCTAGTAAATAGTAGAAACATAATAATTACATTCATATTCATCATTTACATAGGTAAATTCAACATTTCGCAAGATAAAATCCAAAACTGGGGTGAAACTCACAAACTTTTTGAAGACTGCCAAGTGCACCATTTTCTTTTTAAATGCACAATGACGAGGCAAAAAATATACCCTCTGTTCAAGGCTGAATTTGAGTGTCTTCCTAGTGTCCCAATATGCTACAATATGGCTCTTTGGAAATACCTTCAAGTCTAATTTCCAGAACTACCTTCAGTTTAGAAAATTAAGCGCATTTTCTCTGTCAAAAATTACTTCTCCCAAGACAGGTAAACACACACTGACAAGAAGGAAAAGCATAGCGCTAGTGCAACACCTTTTTGCAGAACAAATTTTGAGGCCTTCCTTCTGTCCAAATTAGGCCCTTGATAGCTTGTCAGAAATATTATCCTATTTACATTCCAAATATACCTTTGGTTTTCTGATTGGAGTTGATTTACCTTGTCAAAAATCAATTCTCCCAAGACTTGTCAAAACGTGCAGAATGAAGGTGCAAAAATGTAGAGTGTTGTTGGAGACAGCGTTGGGAGGCCTTAATCAACTCCAAATTGAGATTATTATAGCTCATTGGAAATATATTCCAATATAGTTTTCATTTTACTTATCATGCAAGTGATTTGGACATTCCAGCTAGGAGAAAAGATGAAATGCCCAAGGTCGCTCTAGAAGTGCAGCAACTCTCTTGTGGCACCTGTATTTTTTACATTTCTCCTAAGCCATGACACCTGTCTAAAAAATGGAGGGTTTTCTTCCTTGACCTATTATGGAAAAAAAACACTCTCACGTTTTTAAAATCCATCTTGTTTTGGTCAGCAACATAGTTTGAAGAAAAATTGGCCCTATGAGTGGCAAATGACTTAAATCTTGGAATGACTTCTCAAAAAATGATGGAGACATGAAGTTTAGGTATTGAAATTACCCCATACTTTCTGAAATGAACTACCTTATGCCTCCTCTGCTTAGATGTCTTTGATTCCATAGAAACCCTAGCTCAATGGGAGAGGAAATTAGGGTTTGGTGTAGGCAAAATAGGGGATTTAGGACTACCTTGTAGAGGGATGGGAATGAAGGGGTTAGGGGTTGTCTAAATTTTTGGTGAAATTTTGGGGGATAGGGATAGATGTTAGAGAGTAGGGGAAAGTGGAATTTCAAGGATTGAGTGAGGGGAAGGGGTCCAAAAGGGAAAAACACAGGCCTAGTTTCGAAAAGTATCAAATTGTAGCAATAGGCTAGGGCTTGTGGGAAAATGATGATTTTGAGGGATAGGAGTGATGGGAAGTGTTTAGGAAGGTATATTAAGAATATGGGAAGGTGTAATAGTGTCATGATACAATTCTTGTTGATGATTTAACCATGGAAGCCATGAAACTAAGAAAAATGGCCTCAAAACCGTAGGAGAGAGAAATGAGCTTTCCAAGCACAACTGAGAGATAAATATGGTAAACACAAAGCCACTTATTTGGAAATGATAGTTTTAGAACCTAAATTTTTTGAAGACATTTGACTATTAATACTCCTTCAAAAGATGAATTTGATGGTGAAATGACCAATTTTCATGATTTTGACCCTATGACCTAATGATGGCACAACATGGAAGAATGAGCTGAATTATGACCATGATGACTATGGAAATCTTGGGGAAAATGTTTAAAAAATGAAGCGAGGTCAATGATAGTGACAGAGATGAGGTGAAAGTAGAGTAAAATAAGGCGAGATGGGTGGGATGCAAATACCAATGCTAACATGACACATGTGGGAGGATGACTTTATGAAGCCTTTGTTGGTTGAAGCATCATGCTGACCTCCATAACACCACCATTATTTATCTATGTTTTGGATTGTCTTCCACCGATCTGTTGGTATGTTCTATCTGCATATTTCTTTCATTGAGCCCTAGAAGTTTAAAGTATATTTTCATCTAGCATAGAACATATTCAGAATTTAACACTAGACCAAAATGTATTGAGGAACCTGTTGTCCCGATATGAGATGATAGACCATGGGATCCCAAAGTGTACCCATACTCATTCAAAGAAGAGTTTAGTAGTGGATTTTGTTGTGATATTCTTCTTGTAGGCCACCTTGATGGCCATCTTCGAGAATCTACCGACGGCCACGAAAACACAGTCATTTCCATGCTTAGTAGAAGGAAGGCCCTACATGTAATCCATGGAGATGGATTCCCAAGGTCTACTAGGGGTAGGAAGCAGAGTATAGAGGCCTTGATTCTTGATGGTCAATTTGGAAATGGTGTACGGAGTGCAGGATCTAATTTACTTCTTGATATCCTGTCAGAGTTTCGGAAAACAGAAATACTTCTTCAGTACTACCGTTGTTTTCTCGACCCTGAAATGCCTAGCGACCTGACTATAGTGCGCTTCCCTAATCATCTTGGCACACTCACTTGAAAGAACACAAAGGTGTCCCGGGTGGCATAGCAGTGCATTCTGGAGGTGAATATTTGGAAGTTGGTTACCCTCCAAGAGCATCTTGTATGTGTGGCCGAATTCTGGATTGCTCTTGTAGAGAAGCGGCCAATCAGAAGTCTTGTGCCCACAACATTTGAGCACGGTGGTAAGCGCCACGATCGGTGGTCGATTGAGGCATTTAGAAACATTATTGGTGCTTCCCTTCTTGTAATTTATGTTCAAATGAAACTGTTGTAGGTATGTGGACCACTTCTGATGGCAATCATTATGCAACTTCTGTTGTGTCTGTATGAACTGCAGGGGTTAGTGGGATATGTGGATGATCGTTTCCTTTCCTAAAATGTAATGATTTCATTGTGAGCAATCCTGCATAATAGAATGCATCTCTTTGTGATAAGTGAGATACTTCCAGCCTGTTTAGACATCGTCTCACTATGATATGCCACTGGATGCTCTGTTGAGTAAGAACTGGACCAATAGCATAGTGAGAGGCATCTGTCTCTATCTCAAATGGTTGTTGCAAGCCTAGTAATGTGAGCACTGGGGTAGAGAAAAGGCAATGTTTCAACTCTAGGAACACCTTCTATTGAGATTCATACCAAAATATTTTTTCTTTTGTTCCTCCCCTGGTGACTTGACTCAAGGGCCAAGTGATATGAGAGAATCCCAACACGAACCTACGCTAGAAATTAGCAAGACCTAGAAAGATACGAAGCTCTATTAGAGTGGTTGGGGCTGACCAATCCTGAATGACTTGGATCTTGTCTAGATCCACATGCACCCTCTTCTCATTAATAATGTATCCCAGATACTGAACCTGGGTCATGCCAAAATTGTACTTCTCCAAATTGGCACACAAATTTTGTTGTTGTAATGTTTCAAGGACCAGTCGGATGTGGTGGAGGTGCTCTTCCCAAGTAAGGCTAAAGATCAGGATGACCTCCAAGTAAGTTACTACAAATGAGTTGGTGAATGGTCGCAAGATATCGTCCATCAGCCTCATGAAGGTTTCAGGATCATTCCTCAACCCAAAAGGCATGACCAACCATTCGAACATGCCCTCCTTGGCTTTGAAGGCAGTCTTCCACACATTTGAAGGTCTGATTGGTACCTGGTGATACCATAAATTCAAGTTGATCTTGACGAAATTTTTTTCCCCTAAAGTTGGTCCAGAAGGTAATCAATCTGTGGGATCAGGTACCTATTCTAGATAGTAATATTTTTTAGCGCGTGATATTCAATACATAGTCTCCAAGTCCCATCCTTCTTTTGTACCAACACGATCCGGCTCCCACATGGAAATGACCTCGGCTGGATGTGTCCTTTTTTCAGTAGGTCCTTAATCTGCCTCTTGATTTCATCGTTTTCTAGAGTAGAGCACCAATAGATTGGTCCATTGGGAAGCGACACACTTGGGGTCAAATCGATGGGGTGCTTGACTTGATAGTGTAGAGGCACCCCTACGGGTGAGGTGAAGATGTCCCTGTACTCCTCCATGAAATTTTCCATTTGTTGTTGTCGTGCGGAGGAGCATTTTCTGGAGGTCGTCGCCACAATATTCTTCTTTCCTTGAGGGCAGATCATCAGGAAAACAAATTTCCCAGTTTTGGAAATGAGCTTACTGTAGTGTTTTGCAGTAACCAAAGAGATGGCAGCGGACGATGCTACCTTCGATATCCTATACAACTTATTTCCCAAAGTAACAATAACAACGCGATGTTGAGAATCATACATAGCATGTTTCTTCCATAAGTATGGTTGGCTTAATAATACAACACAAACATCAAGAGGGGAAATTTCACATAATACCTCATAAATGAAGGGCTTGATGTTGTAGGGGAAGGAGGAAATGCTAGCTCATGCGGAGATCCCTTCCTTAGTGAAGACACTTGATGGTGTATAGTTGTAGGTGTGTTTTGGTTGGAAAGCCCAACCGCTTCACGACCTTTCATGAAATGATGTTCTATTGGCCCCCGCTGTCGATAATGAACTACAACGGGGAACCCTTTACCCACATTTGGGAATGGAAGAGGTGCTCCTCCTCCTCTAGATCTTTTGGTTCCTCCTTTTGGATCTTCATGGTGAAAATGATGGTGTTGGGCTCCGCATTGATAATTTTCTTCCCTTTTTCACTCCCCTTGTCAGGATCTGATTCAAAGTCGGAGCATGCATCTGATTGAGAAGCCTTTAGCTCTGCCACCAGTGAATGCTTGGCCTGACACTCCCTTATGTTGTGAGTGGAGATCTTATGGAACTCACACCACTTTCCAATGTCTTTCTTTGGGTTATGTAGTTTGGGGGCACCTTTCCCTCGGTTCTGATTCACAGATCCAAAGTCGTGCTTCTTCTGTTTGAAATTCTGATCAATATTAGAAGCATACTGGTATGCTACACTAAGCGAGGAGATGTCAAGGAACTCCATTTCCTCCTAAATGTATCTATGTGGAGAACTGTGGTACTTCAGCACCAAATTTTTTTTGAATCTTTGAATTTTTTGCATAGGGTATGGAATAGATTTGTCACCTCATGAACATCTTGATCCCTTTGTTGATGCAACGTAGTCCATTGTATGTACTTGTCCTCATAGCTCCCCATGGGATAATATTGTTCCTTGATGGCATCTCGAAAATAATTTCAAGTGGGTGTGGTCGAAAATTGAGAGGGTTCCCTCTTGTCCGTTTTCTCAAAGTAGGTTTCCCACCAGTCCTTGACATGGGGGGCTATTTTGAGGAGTGGAAAAGTAATATTTTCTCGGTTGGAAAAGTAATGAATCAAGAAATACCCTTCTAATAGATTCAACCATCTATATACGACGTATAAATTTATTTGGCCCTCAAATATGGGAATGTCAAAGTTTACTTATATCTTAAAAGGAGTGTCACCTCTAGAGTGGCTGCTGGATGCAAATGCACCGTCGGTGGGCAGCCATTGAAGAATCTAGGAAAAGTTATCCATATCGTGTCCCTTTTTTTCTCGAGGGCCTCCTCGAGCAATATTTTGATAGGATCTCCTGCTCCCTCATCTTTCTTTTCGTCCCTCATGGGCGGTCATCAGGATTTGCGAGTATGATCTTGCAAAGGTTCAACCAGATCGAGCCTTAACTCCTTATACCCCGACCTTGTTTGGGACATGCAAAGAAGGATCGAGAAAGAGAATACCACTCTGATACCACTGATCCATACTTATCCATGAACATAATAAAATATAGAAATACACATAAATGCAGAGATGCAGCAGAAGTAAGACTTCATTTCATTAATATCTCATAACTTAAATATGCTTACAGACAGAATGGAAATAAACTAGCTAGGGCGTTGGTAGCTTATCTCTCAGAAGAGATGTGGCGGCTACAAGCTTCTGAAATATGTTACAATGTTGAGATTGCAACAAGATGATGAGCTTAGTGGAAAGGAGTCGCCTTCACTAAGTGGGCCAGTAGGCTATTTTTGGCGCAAAGTCTATTTTTAGACTATGTCTATTTTTAGACATATGGATCATGTTCTATGAGTTGCAAGATGCTATTTGTGGATGGTTGGTCAAGTCAGAAAAATAGATGGACTTCTATTTTTAGACATACTGGGCGGAATCTATTTTTAGATTCCCAGTCTAAAAATAGATATGTCGAATATTATTAGCTCTTAATAATATTTGGACTCTAAACATTATCTTATCCTCTTGGAGCACTTCAGTTTGATGCCTGGATGTGGCACATGCAGCTGACAGAAGGAATTACGCTATTCCTAGGTTTTAGTGGAGCTATTGCATGGTTGACTTCAGTTAGAACTCATGTGACAGAGTTTGGTGGAGTTGATGAGACAGTTAATGGAGTTGTGTTCAGTTTAACTTAGTTGAGCTAGTTGTATCTAGTCTAACCGATTGATACAATTAGTGAGAGTGGTGTGAATTAATTATTAATTAATTCACTAATTATTAACTCATAAATCAACTAAAGAATACATCAGTTAACTTCAGTGCATGGACAGTTCAGTGGAGACCAGTGGAAGAGGTAGGTGAAAGAGCAGGTTTACTATCAGTTGTGACTATACTGGTGCATGAGTTTGCACCACACATTGATGGAGATGCCAATGAGGATTGCGCATTGCATAGTATTTGGATTCGAACTTGGATCAAGCAATTATTCATCTTGGATTGTGCAGTAGAGGCAGGCTAACAGGTGGAGCAGATTGGAGCATGTTTTTTGTATGATCTGAGCTTGTGTAGTGTGTAACAATCGGAGATTGTACTGAGAGCTTGTGAGGAGTTTGTACAATGATTGTTACATGATCTCTATCATTATAATATACAGATAGTTGGGGGTTTTCAGCTTTAAGCTTTCCCATAAATACTGTGTTTATATGTGTGATTGTTTATGGTTTTAATGTGCGCATGCAATTGTTTATATTTCCGCAAATTGATGATCAATAGTAGAAGAGGTTATGTATTCTGCATGAAGCTCAAATAGTGTGTGATCAGGATAATCTCGGTGGATAACATATCATCTATTCAAATTTCTACATACAATGAGGCTCAAGGTCCTTTTTATTATTTAACAATAAGAGAAAACAATAAACAACCAAAACCATAACTCGAGGAGATGTAACACCAAGAGTTTATGGGCCCCGTTGGGGTTAGATGGGAAACCAACTTCTCGGGGTTGTAACTTAGTCATATTATCTCCGTTTAGCATGTATGATACCTTGTTGGAAAGATATCTATGAGGAATAAAACTAATATTGTGATTTGTTTCAAATCAATGGATCAATCATGCCCAAAAAAATTTGTTTAGGGCCTCAAAACGACTTCGGAAGTTCAAGACCCGAAAAACTGCTAAAAATAGTAAATAAGAAAATTGATGAAACTAACTAGGTGGAATAGGCAGGTGGCCTCCAATGTCCGCCTGGAAGAAATGGTCCCCATTGCATGCAGATCGTCCATGAGGTGGCAAAATTTCTATTGAACCACTTTCCCTGTCGAAGGAGTTGGTCAACTTTGACAACCCGATATAATTGGATCTTTTTATGGCGAGTGATTTTAGGTTGTGTTTCCATGATCTGATCAGTTGAAGCATGTTCCATACAATCTAGATTTAACTTTTTTGGGGTGAGTTGTTCTGCAATGTGAGATGTTTCCAGTAATGGCAGAAAGTATGGCCGAAAGTGATCCATGTTGAATATTGAGTGTAGGCCAAGGAATGGGGGAATGGTAAGCTAAAAATCGTTGTCTCCCATTACCTAAGTGATGGTATATGGACCATATCGTAGTGGGCATAAATTGCATTGGGGTCCAGAGAGGCACTCCTTCTGCAAATGTAACCAAACTTTATCGCCCACCTGGAAGTTGTGTGGCACCTGTCCCAACTGTTATCACTTTGTAATTTCCAAAGGCTATGAAGGAAACCTAGAGATAACCACAAAAACACTTTGGAAGCTGGGATCTAGCCCTGCTGGCTTTAGAGAGGGATCTCTCTGTCAGATTTAACATTTTTTATTTTAGAATTTCAAGCTAGATGTGAAATTTAGGGTTTGGTTGAAACTGCAAATAAATCCCATTGGGAAATGGAGTCAGAATATTTTTGGAGCGATCAAGTGCAAAAATATCAGATCATAAGTAATAGGTAAAGGTAGAAAGACCATTGGATCTTTGAAGCTTTGTGGTGTTAAAGAGAAGAAAATATTGGGATCAATTTAAATATAGAGCATTGTAACCTAAATTCTGTATTTAGACTTCAATGGAAACATTGATATTGCTTTAAGCCAGAATAGAGTGTATTGAAAAAAATTATTAACTTAATCTTAAGAACAAAAAAGAACCGAAATACATATGGAAAAAAAAGCAATTACAGAGTTACAAGTGGAATAAACATCACCAATTAAGACTGACACAAGAATCTTGGAACACTGTCTCTATTAATGGAAATTGAACACTTTAAACTCAGAGAACAGCATTACATAAAAGGTCTGATTTCTTCATACAGTGGGCCACACACAATACTTTGAATTTGGAAGTATTTATACAAAACTATCAAAAAAAATTTGAGTGAAAATATCAAGGTCTACAAAATATCAAAAACTGCTTTATGAAGATAGAAATAAATTATAGGATATGTGAAACTATTGTAGCTGCTTGGAACTATCTTTGAGTATTTCTGGTGGTAAGGAAAAACAATTCAAATTTGATAGCAAGTCTAATTTGATGAGGTGGCATCCAAGTAACTAACTGTCTATCAACTTTTTCCTCACGAAATTCTGAAAAATAGGGTCCAGGGATCCCTTTGAATATATCAATACAAGATATATGTGTAAAAAATCAGAGATATTTTTTATATGAGTATGTTACCAACAAAATCCTCTTTCATTTTTTTAAAATTCATTTCCACTTGTTCAAAAACCGAATTTGAAAACTGTGGCTAAAACAGGAAATTTCTGGAAAATATGCCTTCAAAGATGCATTTGAATATCCCAAACCATAATATTTTTTAGAAAACTAAGAGAGATTTTTCAAAATGGGTCTATTCTGGAAAAAAAACTCTTTTATTTTTGAGAAATGAATTTTAAGTTGTTTGTAAACCATGCTTGAAATTACTATGTTGTATAGGAAAAAACATACTTTTAACTGACCATTTTTCCAACTTGGTGCTAACTTTAATTTGATTTAGCAGGAGTGGATGAAATGAATATATGACATGGAGGAGGGAGGTGACATGGAGGTAGGGAATGATGGAGGGTACGTGGTAGTCAGTGAGTGGACAAGATGAGTGACGTGAGAGTCAATGTTATTTTTTGTTGGAGGGAAGGCAAATGGAAGTTTTTAGAGGGGGGGTGTGAAATGTTGTGGCACTGCCACATTTACTGGTAGGTCCCGCCTTTTTAGACACCGCCCCCCCCCCCCAAAAAAAAAATCATGAAGGAGCTTGGGGGGACCGAGAACAATCCCCCATCTTTGATCTGAGAGGGGTGGATTGTTCTCGTTGAGAGGTGCGCCCACATTAATACATGTGCCAAAAAGTGTCATATTAACTAAATATTTGTTACAATGTGATTAATCACAATTAAAAGTAGTGATTATTAACTTAAAAATTCTTAATTAAATTCTAATTCTGAATTTTGACTTGCAAGCATGATTTTTATTTTTCATAAGGTTTTAAATTTCTTCTTTGTTTTGTGGTTTTGAGGAGTAGACTTCAACTTGCTCTATCTCTTAATCCAGAAGTCTATTTGAAGCACCATATATACTGTTGGAAAGCTGATTTTGAGCAATTTACCATGAAAACACCTACCATATGACTTGACCCAGAATTTATATCCAAAAAATCTCCCAAACATCCATAATTTATCTTGGACACCAGACTTCAAGAACTAAATGGCTCCTTGGACAAGCAAACCTTTAGGCTATGACACCTAGTGATTCATAGGCTAAAATTTACCAACATATTCCAAAAATAGATAACTAGACAAAAAAATTACCTATATTATAGGACCCTAACAGTCCCTCCAATGGGGATGGCATCCTCCTAGTGAGGTGCCAAATAAAACCATAGACTAGTAGCCTGATCTATTGGGCTGATCCCAAGCTTGCAACATGGTATGCCATGAAATATTTTCAATTTAAACCGATGGGTAATATCTTATAATACTCACACTGAATCAAATCCATTCTTCAAACTGAAACCTGAACTGTATACTGAAAACTGGAAACTCTGCTAAAAACTGAAACTAAAAATAATGCTCAAAGAGTGGAGCTTATTTATCACACCTACTTACTCTAATCTACTGGAATGATTGAAATATCATGTAATAACAAATTCCCAAAGAAACTAGTTAAGTAAATGAATACTTAACTGAATTTTGTTCATACTTCTCATGACAAGGTAGCAAAGATATGATACTAGAAACCCAAACTTCCACTGAAAATGTTGACCATAATCCAAAAACATAAGAACAACCATTTTACTTGATGATGACAATAGATTGGCCAGAGGATCTTGAAAAACATGGAAAGTGACATTTTGATGATCTGCAAAAGGACTGCTTTGTAAGGGAAAGGGAGTATTTTTTTCATCAATATTACCATCTTCATTTGAAACAACCAATTCATCCACAACAATAAAATCCATAGGTTTTGGGACAACCTGTTCTTCTTCAGTAAAATATTCATTATCTAAAAACAGCGGTAAATTTTCAATTAAGGTAGCCACATCTTGAATAACAAAAAGTCCTACACCCACAGGGTCTAAAATTGTTTTCTCTTCAAAAAAAATTGCATTAAGTTTAAAGGAACAAACTTGTTGCATATTATTTTTGAAAATAATGAATGTATCATGAATTTCTTGAGTTTCTATGTTAGAAAAACCAAAATTCTGATTTTCATATTTTTTTTCCTGAATTAAAAACTCAGGAGAAGAAGGGAATGCAAGGCAACTAGAATGATCATTTGTATTTCTGAAAATCTAATAAGATTGTTGAAAAATATCATCTCTAAGATTTGTTTCTTCATTACAACTGGGCTACCTGTTCTCTTATTCATCTGAAATGTATAGAGGCTGTGAAATGTCATCAACAAGTTCATGTGAAATTAAGTCATTGAAATTCATATTTTCTTCATTTTCAGTCACGGGAGAAATAACTACTTGCTGAAAATTTTCTTGAGTGTCATAGTAGCTAGCTTCTTCAACTTCTTCATGGCTGAAAGGTCTCTCATGAATAACCTCTATAATATCATCATCCATAAATTGATCATCTTCATAGTAACCTACCAGGTATTGAATAAAACTTTCAAAATTATCTCAAAAGTTTTGAACCAACAACAAACATGGATAATCTTATTTGTATTTTTCAAAAAATACTGTACGAAAATGATCTAAAGAACATATACTAGCAGCTGGAAATTTTCATACCAAGACCTGAAATTTTCTTCCAAAGTAAGCATCAACATCTTCATAAGACAATCTTCATGCCATTCAACCCGAAGCCTCCATAAATGCATATGGAATTTGATAAGATGTAAAGAATCATTATTACCTTTCTCATCTTTGAACTCTAGAAAATATGATTTCCAATCTATGCAAGGCATGTGATGCGGAAATACAGGGATAATAAATCTATCCATAGGAGCATACTTGCGTTCTATTCTTGAAATCATCTTGAAAATAATCAACAATAATTGATGAAATTATAGACCTTCACATAGTGGATTCACCATGAGTGTTCTATAATCTGGATTCTTTGACAATGTAGTTGTCATGAAATCTTTGAGCTCTGAATTCTTGAACATGGAGTCGGCAGGTGAAATATTCAACATTTTTGTGTCTGATTGTTTTCCACCATCAACAGAAAAATTTGAACTTAATAGTATTTTCCAGAGAAAATGAAACTTTCTTCCCCAGTATGGTCGCCAGAATGTTATCACTCCATAATTTTCCATAATTTCCATAATAGTTGTTAGAAAAATGAGAGAGGATTTTCATAATGGGTCCATTCTAGACAAAAACATCCTTTGGTTTTGAGAAATGAATTCTAATTTGTTTTTAAACCATGCTTGAAATAATTGTGTTGTATAGGAAAAAACATAGTTTTAACTGACCATTTTTCCAACTTGGTGTTGACTTTAATTTCCAAGTTCACTATTGATTTGGCGGGAGAGAGATGAAATAGATATATGACATGGAGTTGGGAGGTGAAATGGAGGCAGGGAACGATGGAGGGTACGTGGAAGTCGGTGAGTCGATAATTTTAGTGTCAGTCTATACAGCCTGTCACCAGTGATCAAATGTGCTCTTATCATGTTTTTTTAGGGTCCCATAGTCAAATTTTTGTCATTTAATTAGGTTTTCAAATCAATATTTGGTCACTGGGTAGTGTGTCTAGGGATATTTCCACTCCTTTCAAAATTTTACATGTCGGTCCTTGTCATCACTCAGTTGAGTGTACCATCATTCAAATGTCATCATTATCACTTTAGTCAAAATCATAATGATTTCATTCAGCTCAGTGTCTCCATTAGGTAATTAGGGTTTCAGTCACCAAATCTATCATTCCATGCATAAAATACAGAAATGGAGGAGTGGTAATAGGTAAATTTTTACAATAAATTTTGGTTTCAAATTTAATTCACGTTTCAATATGTAATAAGTTGATCATGTTTCTAAAGTTGTAAAGAAAGTGTTAAAGTTACAAGTTTTCAAAAGCAAAGTGAAAAGGACATGTACTGGGCCATCCCACTACCATGAAAAAAAGTGACCACCACAAGCTATAAAAGACTAAATCAAAATCATTTTCTCATTAAACTCATTGAAGGAGAGCTCTCATCCATCACCAAGTGCAAATTTAGCAATTTCAAGTCAAAATCACTCCAAATTTGGTGCCAACAGAAACCATGCTGCGCTTTCTACCCTCCATGCTACAATTTCTTCACAACGTTGTGTTTTCTCTCCTGGAGGAATCAAACCAAGTTCTGGAGGCTTCTAAAGGATATCACAATGTTTAGCATCAGTGGACAAGTAAGTTACACCTAAGTTAACCCCTCCTTGCTGCCCATTGGCCTTTATGCTGTGTTTTAGTGGCTAACCCTATTTTTCAAGTTTTTCAAGACAAATATACTCTCGCACAGATTGTTTTACCCTCCCTCACACCCAAAATAATTTACCATAGCTTTCATACCCCTTCATTCCCCATTCCTAAGTCCCAAACCGTAAACCTTAGCTTAATTCTGCAAATTTGGGCAGTTTACCTAGCTAGGACTGTGTAGAACTTTCCAAGCCAAATTCCCTCACTCATTTCACTCCATTTCACTTCATATACTTCCCTAAAACCCCTGACCATATCTCTAAATTTTCATATTCCCATCTCCCTTCCCTAACCCACTCATTCTATCCATTTTCTCCCTTCCCCTGTTTTGTCATATTAGGGTTTTTCCCCTTGCTAACAACCAAATGGAGGAGAAGAAATCTTATAAAAAAGGAGGCTAGGTGATAAGACATGAGACCTTAACCACTCTTGAAATGATGTCTAAACCACTATCCAAGAATTTTTTTCAAGAAGTAGGGTGTCTTTCTTTTTGTGAATTAGTTGAGAGAATCAAATACAATGCCACATTGACCAAATTGTTTGCAACTTGTTAGTCATCAGTAATTTTCACCTGTTTTAGATGACTAAATGCTTTGTCTCAGATTTCTAGAAATCAAAATTCAAGAATCATTGCGTCTTCTATAAGTCTCCTCAAAGAGAAAATTTCCACTACACCTCCTCTCTGCTCAAGCATGGCCAATATGTTCATCTAGATAAAACCCCATCCTGGACTAGTGTCCCTCACTCTCCCTATATTTTTCACCCTTGCCTATAACCCTCTGTCTCATTTTTCCTAAGCCTTCTATTTCTCACCCCTTGTCTCACCAAGTCATCCAAACATTTTCCCCTATTCACCATGTACCTCAAGCAATGGTGTTTTCAAATGTCCTTTCTAAAAAAACCCTTTGAAGAAAAGAAAAATTGTCTAGTTGTCTAGGATGGTGGTGCATAAGTAGAGTGTCAAAACCCTGTATCTTCATTCAAAACCCTGATTCAAAATTTCAGTCAGAAACCAATTCTAAAAACCTTGCAAATAAGTCAAATGGGTTTTCTTAGGTCAGTGCACTATCATGGTTCTCATTCCATTACTTCCATAGGAATTCAAAGGTAAATTCAAGAGAAAACAGAGTTGAGGTTTATCATTATCTAAATATGTACTTAAGAAACCTCCAAAGGCACCCTCTTGATCCAACAACAAATCTGCAAAGGAATAGACTGTCATATCCAAGCATTTCTGTAGGAGTGCCTTGGAGATTAGTCTAAAAGAAAAAACAGAGGCAAAGAAAGACACCTAAGAGAGTTCATGAAGTCATTTGCAGTTGATAAAAAGGTACAATAAGCTGGAGGCTACAGGGAAGATCAAAAGCTCATAATAAGTGGTAAAATTACTGCTCATCAAAAGGTCTGTGTAAATTTCAAAAGGACAGTGGCATATGAGCAACATGGCGCATTACAACAAAGAGATCATTGGAAAGGATTTTGGCCTCAATCATGAAGCTGGTAAAGGGACAACTTCCCTTTGCCACATTCCTGCAACAAGACCAAAAAATTTATCAGATGAGCCATAAAGTAAAGGTAAATACTAAGACCAACATCAAGAAAAACAATCACACTCATGGAGAAAGAAGTAGATCTATTTTGGTTGAAAATGAAAATATATGACTATTGTGACCAAACAGTGAAAAAGTATTTGGGCTACAAAGGATAAAGATTTCCTCCAACCCTCCAAATAAGCATTTCAAACTTTATTGGGCATTAGAAGTGAATTCAAATATATATTTCCTTTTAAAAGAAAAATTCTGAAGACAACCTTGTTTGTCTTACTGGATATCCCTAAAAGCTCAAAATTGGGATAATGAGCAAATAGGCATGATAAGTGGAAATGAGCACCTCCTTCATTAACAACAGAGGGTGTAAAAATTAATTCCTAAACTATCTTCTTAGATTGGGTAAAAAGGGCACAAACTCCACTAAATCAAAAGAGGAGATCTGAAGTCCAAAAAGGGTCAAAGAATGAGGTATTGGGGCACTGTGTGCCATTGCACTGAAGAAACAAAAATCAAGTTTGATAGTTAAATTTTTTACAAAAGAATAGTCATAGGTTTGTTTTAGTGGATATAGAAGGAAAATGGATTTTAAATCAATCAATGAGTGTTCATGACAAGAAAAGGATCATCATTGATCAAATCAACTATCCAAGACCAAAAGGAGAGAGTGGTAAAAGAGGCTTTAGAAAACATTTAAAGACAACACCAAAAGGATGTTGGCAAAAGGAAAAAAATTGCAAATGAAACCTTTGAGAAGTGGGTTTTAAGTTTAAATTCTTTCAAAAGGGGTATAAAACACTACATCAACCCTTTTTCCTGCTCATTTTTTCATTTGCAAAAAACGCAGTGAAGTTTGTAGTTTTTTGCTGGAGTCCTCGGGCAAAAAAATCAAGGTGTTGTGCTCCCCCGTAGATGGACTCACGCGCCCCGTAGCTACCTCCAGTTGCACTTCCTTCAGCCGCCGCGTGCTCCGTAGGTGGGCGTTGCGCTCTTCTAGTCTCCCTTGGCGTGCAGAAGTAACCACTCGAACGCGTGCAGGATCACCCGGAGGTACTGCGCTCCTGTCGCTGTTTTCACCGAGCTACCCGCCCGGTGCTGCACCCCTGCCACCACTCCTTCACCCGACTCCAAGTTCTGTAGAAATTTGAATAATTTTCTGAATTAGTCACCGAGATTATCCTAATTACACACTATTTAATCTTCATGCATAATACATAGCCTCTTCTACAATTGATCATCAATATGTGGAAATAGAAGCAGTCGCATGTGCACATTAAAACATAATTAAGCACACATATAACACAGTATGTAATGGGGAAAGAATACAGCTGAAAACCCCCAACTATCTGTATATTATAATGATAGAGAACATGTAACAATACATAGTACAAAATCCTCACAAGCTCTCAGCACTATCTCCAATTGTTACACACAAACTAGCTCAGATCTGAACAAGTCACAGGTTCAAATCTCCTCCACTGTTTGCCTGCCTCTACTGCACAATCCAAGATGAGAATGAATTAGATCCAAGTTTGAATCCCCTTGGCTTGTACTGTGTAATCCTCATTTTCAATCTCAATCAATGTGTGTGCAAATCTCATGCACAGTTATAGTCACAACTGATAGTAGACTCACCCTTTCACCCATCTCTAACACTGGTCTCCACTGAACTGTCCATGCATTGCAGTTAACTGATGTATTCTTTAGTTGATTTATGAGTTAATAATTAGTGAATTAATTAATAATTAATTCACACCACTCATCACTAGTGTATTTTTCAGCTTAGACTAAATACAACTAGTTCAACTAAGTTAAACCGAACACAACTCCACCAACTATCTCATCAACTCCACCAAACTCTGCCACATGAGTTCTAACTGAAGTCAACCATGCAATAGCTCAACTAACCCTTAGGAAAAGCATATTTCCTTCTGTCAGCTGCATGTGCCACATCCAAGCATCAAACTGAAGTGCTCCAAGAGGATAAGATAATGTTTATAGTCTAAATATTATTAAGGGTTAATAATATTTTGACCGTTCTATTTTTAGGATAGGCAGTCTAAAAATAGACTTCGACCTAAATGTCTAAAAATAGAGGTCCATCTATTTTTACCAACATGACCAATACTCCAAGAATAACATACTGCAATCCCCGGACCATGCTTCATATGTCTAAAAATAAACATAGTCTAAAAATAGAATTTGCGCCAAAAATCGCCTGCGGGCCCACTTAGTGAAGGCGAGATCATTTCACTAAGTTCCATCATCTTGCTGCATTTTCAACACTCCTCCTCAAAAAGATATGGATTATCCTAACCTCATCCTACCTCCGTGTATTCAAATTCTTCTCTGGTGAGCGCTTCGTCAAGATACGCATCCCGATCCTCCGTGGGAATATATGAAAGTAACATGATTCTCCGCCGCACACAATCTCCGATATTGATGGTACCCGATGTCAATGTGTTTGGATCTATCATGAAATATTGGATTAGTCGAGAGTTTAATGCAACTATGGTTATCACAATAAATCACAGTAGGCTCCAAGTGTGAACCGAACAACCTGACCAAGCTCTTCCTCATCCATATGGCCTCGCATGCAACCAAGCTTCGTTTCATATACTGTACCGTCAACCGAGTGCCACTCTGACCTCTCGCTTCCCGCCTGCATTCAAGAAATCAAGTATCAACCCCCACTCCAAGATCCTCCGTATGTGGCTCTTTTCCGTCCGTTGGCTCCCCGTGGCACAAGACTGTGTAGGCCACATAGTGAGACCATGCTCCTCCCGTCTGCACTTCACAAGCCATATCCCGATGTGCCTCTAAGATAACACAATACATGCTTGCTTGCCTTCCAAAAGAGTTTGGTAGGCTTAACCATAGCTTGTGAAAGTTGGTTAACAACATAGCATATGTCTGGTCGTGTATTGACTAGATACATGAGCAAACCAACAACTATCGGTAAACAGTGGCATCCACTACCTCTGTCGATGTAGCATCCTCTTTCCTCCAACCACCAGGAAGAGGAGTGTCGATAGGCTTGCAGCCTTGCATGTTGAAATTCTCCTGTATCTCCCGGGCATACTTGCCTTGAGACACAAATAGTCCACCCTTTCGCTGCCAAATTTCCAATCCCAGGAAATAATGAAGGAGGCCCAAGTCCTTCATTTCAAGCTCTTTTGCAAGATCCTCCTTGCATGAGAGTATCAACAGCTCATCACCTGTCAGAATCAAATCATCTACATAAAGTACAATGATCAACAACTTACCCTCCACCACAATATGGTGTAGGTTAGGATCCGCCTCACTCTTGGAGAATCCAAGTCCGATGAAATAATTGTCTATCTGTGTGTACCAAGCACGAGGTGCTTGTTTCAACCCATACAGTGCTCTCTTGAGCCTGCACACATGCGACTCGCTGCTGAATATCTCAAAAACCTTCGGGCTGCTCTATGTACACCTCATCCTCAATGACTCCATTGAGGAATGCAGTCTTCACATCCATCTGATGAATGTGCCACCCCATCTGCGCTGAGAGAGCAAGAATCGTCCGTATGGAAGAATACCTTGCGACAGGTGCAAAGGTCTCCTCATAATTGATCCCCTCTATCTGTGAGAAGCCTCGGGCAACAAATCTTGCCTTGTACTTCTCCACACTCCCGTCAGCTGCCTGCTTCACTTTGTAGATCCATCTCAAACCCACCACTGATTTCCCTTCCGGCCTTGGGATAATCTCCCATGCACTGTTTCTGATAATCGAATCATACTCTTCCACCATGGCATCTACCCATGTGGGGTCCTCCATAGCTTCCTCGAAAGAGGATGGCTCTATCACGATACACTTGCTCACAAGAGCCATGTATCCAGTGTACCGATCAGGTGACTGTCTCTGTCTACGCTGTGATGTAGGTGCTCCTACAACCTTCTCTGCATGAGCCGGGCCAAGCCGTTCTCTGTAGTGCGCTTGCGCCCTCTGATGGTTGGCGTTGCATGAATGGTCTCTTCCACCTCATGAACTTCCTCTTGTGGCTGATCCACATCCGTAAGCTCCTCCTTAGGAACTAATAGCTCCTCATCTACATGCAAGTGTGGCTCCCTCTCAAGCGAACACCGCATGGCTTTCTCCTCCTGAAATTTGATATCCCGTCGCACAACAGTCTTGCGACTGTCAGGAAAATACACCCGATAGTTGTGAGGTGTATCAGTGTACCCCACAAATATTCCAACCTCCCGCGGGCCTGGATCCAGCCCTTCTTCCTGACATCCTTCGTCACATGCATGTAGACAGGTGAACCAAAAATCCTCAAATGGGAAATATCAGGCCTCTTGCCAGAAAACGCCTCCTCCGGTGTACTCATGCCAAGTATCTTGTGAGGACAACGGTTCTGCACATATACTGCAGTATTGCATGCCTCCGCCCACAAGTGAAGGGGTAGGCCCCGATCATGCAACATCGCCTTCCCGTGCAAGACCTTACAATCATTATGTTCTTCAAATAAAGAACCCCATTCTGCTGTGGGTTATGAGGTGCTATGAGCTCTCTTCGAATCCCTTCTGCACTGCAAAAGTCTTTGAATTCGCCAGAGATGAATTCACCACCATTTTCGCTCCTAAGAGCCTTCACATGCTTCCCCAATTCCTTCTCAACCAGCGCCTTGAACTCACAGAACTTTGAGTATGTCTTGCTCTTCTTCTGCATGAAGAAGATCCAACACTTTCGAGAAAAATCATCAACAAAGATCACATAGTACTTGTGCTTTGCTGTCGAAGCTACTGAGAAAGGTCCACACATGTCTGTGTGAATTCTCTCAAGGATCGTCGTGGCGCGACTATCCTTCTCGTGAAAGGTGGCTTTCACAAATTTTCCCAAGGTACACCCCTTTCACTGATCTGACTGCACAAGAGTGCCTTTAGGAAGCCCAATAGAAATATGCTACAGTATCTTCAAAGCTCCATGGTGAAGGTGGCCCAATCTCCGATGCCACAACTCGCCATCATCCCGGCTCACCACTCCTTCAGCCTTGCATGCCATTGTTGCACCGCCATCTACATGCAATTGATAAAGGTTCTTGACTCGAACCCCTATCTTCTGGGTTTCTCCAGTTGTCTTACTGCGCAGGAAAGCCTTTCCTTCGCTGAAGACAACATCGTACCCCTTGTCTTCTAACATCGCCACAGAGATCAGATTCTTCTTCAATCTTGGAACATGCATCACATCCTTCAATACGAAGGGTTTACCAGACTCCCTCTTAAAGGAAATGGTACCGATACCGGTCGCACTGTATCTACCATCATCGCCCATCTCGATGTGCACTCCAAGATCTTTCTCATCCAGATCTGAAAAAAAATCTCGATCTCCAGTCATGTGAAAAGACACACCACTGTCCAAGAACCATACTGATCCCATCACACTTGAGACCAAGCATGCGATCAGCGAAAAATCCAGCTCAAACTGCAAGGCTAAGGCCTCTCCTGCTGCAGATCCAGCAGCATGCTTATTTTTCTTCTTCTGCGGACAATTTGTGGCATAATGTCCGTGATGGTGACAGTGAAAGCACTTCACCTTGGACATGTCCTGCTTCTTGCCTTTCGCACCGTAATGAGAAGCTTTCTTGCTCTTCCCCTTCTTTGCTTTGGCAGCCAAAGCGCAATTTTCTTCATCAGATGCTTTTGATGAAGATCTGTCCCTGGTACTCCGCCTTATCCCCTCTTGCACAAGATCCGACCAAAGTCGCTCCCATCCTAGCAATTTCTTCCGACCATTGACAGAATCCTGATACGCATGCCAACTCTTTGGAAGACCAAGGAGAGCCAAGCTCACCAATTCCTCATCATCTACAGTCACCCCCACACTTCCCAGCTCATCCCTGCATTGGATGAAATTCGTGAGGTACTTGGGCATACTGTCGCCTTTCTCCATCTTTATATGTCTGAGTTTATCCTTGAGCGCCAACTTCCTCTGGTTGCTCTTGCTTTGGAATAAATATGTCAATGCTTTCCACATCAAATATGGAGAATATTTTCCATGCATGCTGGATACAATGTGATCCCTCACGCCCTCCAACAGAATTCTTCGACACTTTGCCATCTTCTTTTGCCAAGCCTCAACTTGAGCAGCATCAGTAGGCTTTGGGATCTCAGCTTCTATGAACTCCTTCAACCTGTTATCATCTAATACCACCTCCATTCTATCCTTCCATGCAACATAATTCGAGCTGCCCTCAAGGGCATACTCCAGTCATAATCCGTTGAAAGACATTTTGACTTTGACACCAAGAAAACTTCTGCAAATTCGAATTCCAAATCCTGCTGCAAATTCAAATTCCACCAGCTCAAAACTCAACCGCTTCCGATCTGTGAGAACAAAGTGTTTCTAGCACAGAGATCGAATGTAGGGGCATTTACTGGATATATCACCTTTCAGAGAAAGGATGGATCCAGAGGCTACCTGGCCCGCTTGCAGACTCTGTCTACCAAAATAAATTGTAATCACTGTAATAGATCCGATGATCAATTTAGCTCTGATACCATGTAGAAATTTGAATAATCTTCTGAATTATTCACCAATATTATCCTGATTACACACTATTTAAGCTTCATGCATAATACATAACCTCTTCTACAATTGATCATCAATATGCGGAAATAGAAGCAGTCGCATGCGCACATTAAAACATAATTGAGCACACATATAACACAGTATGTAATGGGGAAAGCATACAGCTGAAAACCCCCAAATATCTGTATATTATAATGATAGAGAACATGTAACAATCATAGTACAATACTCCTCACAAGTACTCAGTACTATCTCCAATAATTATACACAAACTAGCTCAGATCTGAACAAGTCGCAAGTTCAAATCTCCTCCACAAGTCTACCTGCCTCTACTGTGCAATCCAAGATAAGAATGAATTAGATCCAAGTTTGAATCCCACTGGCTTGATCTGTGCAATCCTCATTGGCAATCTCAATCAATGTGTGTGCAAATCTCATGCACAGCTATAGTCACAACTGATAGTAGACTCACCCTTTCACCCACCTCTAACACTGGTCTCCATTGAACTATCTATGCATTGTAGTTAACTGATGTGTTCTTTAGTTTATTTATGAGTTAATAATTAGTGAATTAATTAATAATTAATTCAAACCACTCATCACTAGTGTATTTTTCAGTTAGACTAAATACAACTAGTTCAACTAAGTTAAACTGAACACAACTCCACCAACTGTCTCATCAACTCCACCAAACTCTGCCACATGAGTTCTAACTGAAGTCAACCATGCAATAACTCAACTAACCCTTAGGAAAAGCGTATTTCCTTCTGTCAACTGCATGTGCCACATCCAAGCATCAAACTGAAGTGCTCCAAGAGGATAAGATAATGTTTATATTCTAAATATTATTAAGGGTTAATAATATTTGATTGTTCTATTTTTAGCCCGGCAGTCTAAAAATAGAAACCGCCCAATGTCTAAAAATAGAGGTCCATCTATTTTTACCAACTCGACCAATCATCCATAAATAGCATCCTGCAACTCATAGACCATGATCCATATGTCTAAAAATAGACTTTGCGCAAAAAATAGCCTGCGGGCCCACTTAGTGAAGGCGACTTCTTTTCACTAAGCTCCATCATCTTGTTGCATTTTCAACAAGTTCAGGGTGACCCGACACCCAGGTGTTGCAAGTTCACCACTGCTTCTACCACCCGACGTTATGTGCAGCCCAGCCCGGGCCAATGACGTTGTGCTCCTACCACGGGCGTGCAGCGCTAAATGGAATTTCATTCAGGCTTGCCCAGGGTGTTGCGCTCTTGGCATAAAAATGCAGCATCGCCCAAAAAGCGTGCAGAGGTGCCCAAATTTCCCAGAAATCTCAGCAAAGCTGGTTTTATGCTATGGAAGTCAATTTTAAGAGGTATTTCCCCTAAATTATCACCTCTTCATAAATTTTATAATTGATAAGGACGCCAAGTAGATCCAAATTGGTGTCAAAGAAAGTTTGAAGAAAAATTGAAAAGGAAGCTTAACCTACTTTTTGCTAAGTCTCCTAACCTTGTTTAAAAGCTAAGCACCTCCTAAAAACTTTTTCCCCATTATTTCACAAGAAAAAATCCTTTCTGTTTAAAGAGTTGGAGGAAGGGGTGAAGAAAACACCATGTATCAAGAAGGGAGGGTTGACCTAAATGAAGAGACAAGTCCAAGAAAACAACAGAAGAAAGGAGGAATGCCCAATAGGTTTGAACCCATAAGCACTACAGAACTGACAGCCTCCCCTTCTATTCTTTCCTGTTTCCAAGAGCTAGGGTGCTATGAGTTCTGTAACAAAGTGCAAGAGATCAAAAGTCACCCTCAGTTGACCAAGTTATTTTCCTTAAAACTTCACAGGCATAAAGTACATATAGCAGGGGTAAGATTTGAGTTGACCACCAGTGCCATGTCTGAGGCCACTGGAATACCTGGCATAGGAGAAAGGTGGTTTAAACAGAAGCATATTGACTTAAGCCATTATCATCCATTCTTAAAACCTAGTTGTCAAGATGAATGTAAAACCATTTTATCTTTTTCTCATCTATTGGACAGATATGCCCTCATCATGAAGATTATCATGAAATACTTCACCTGTGAAGGTAGGTTCTCCAGAGTCTATTCCTATCATATTAGACTCCTCATGCATTTCACCAGAACCAAGATATTGCACATGCCCTACTACCTTCGCAAAAGCATTGATAAAATGTCCCCCATCATGCAAAAAAGGCCTCCATCCCAACAAATGTTAAGCCTCTTTCACCATTCCCTCATCAAAGTTTCATACCAGCTAGAACAACAAGGCATTCCTTGGGAGGTTTTTCTCACCCATGATGATTTCACAACTTCACCCTCCATCCCTCTGCAAAATATGTCATCATCTCCTCAAAATCCTCCTCATACACCTCCATCGCCCTCCACTAACCTTTGTTCATCTTCTTCACATAAATTATTCCCTCAAAAAAACCCTCCTCAGTTGCCTTCCCCTAAGAAATCTGATCATGAAGAAAGCAGTGATGGCCTTGAAGAAAACAGTGGGGGCCTTGAAGAAAGTAGTGATGATCAAGATGAACAAAACAGTGAGAGAGAGGGTGATGAAGGTGAGGGAGAGGATAATGAAGATGAGGTAGGAGATGGTGAAGATGATGAAGAATATAATGAAGATAAGGGAGGAGATGATGAATATGAGGGAAGAGTGATGATCAAGATAATGAAGATAAGGAAGAAGATGATGAAGATGAGGGAGAGGATGATGAAGATGAGGGAGAGAGTGATGAAGAAGATAATGAAGATAAGGGAGGAGATGATGAAGATGAGGAAGAAAGCGACAATGGCCAAGAGAAAAAAGTCAAAGCAGTAGCAGGGATGAGGATGTAGATGAAGAAGAAAATAGAGGTGGAAGTAGTGATACAGATGATGGTCAAGGGAGCCAAGGAAACGGGTCTCATAATGAAGAAGAAGGCTCTAAAAACACAGAAACAGAGGAAGCCTCTCAAGAAAAGGACAATGGGCAAGAAAACAAAATTCTGATCACTGAATCCCATGATGAGCTAACAAGTCCAGTGAGTGGGTCTTGTGAAGATGGAAATAACATTGGAAACAATACAACAGGCAGTGGGGAGGAAGCAAAAGAAAGCCATGACAATGACCAAAATGACAAGGGCAGCCCAGAGACAGATTTTTTTTTTTTTTTCAATAAACAAGGAAATGATTACAAAAGTCCAAATATTGAAGACAGTGATGCAGAAAATGAGGTTGACAGTGAAAACAATAATGAAAAGGATGAGGAGGAGGATATTCATGAAAGTGAAGACATGCCAAGCATAGATGCCTCTGATATTGTAGAAATAGAGCATAGCAGTTTTGAGGGTCTTGATAGTGACAAAAGCATGAAAGATGTTAAAAATGTTGATCCAAAGGACAACCAGCAATAAGGTAGGGAGGATATACACACACAGAGCATTTTTCAAGGAGGAGACAGTCCTAAGATTGTCAATGATCAAAGTTTGCAAACAAAGTTCATGGCACCTTTCACTGTTACTTATCAGAGAGAAAGGAGGCATGTGTTTATTGCCTCCAAAAGGCAAGTGGCCATGCACTCCTCCTCAAAACCAATGAAGGAAAAGGGTAAAAAGAAAATGAAGGACAAAGGTAAAAAGCCAATAAAGTACAAAGGAAAGAAAACAATGGAAGAAGAGGAAAGTAATGATGAGGAAGAGAGCGAATTTGAACTCATTCACATAGATAGTGATGAGGAAAATGAAACAAGGACAATTAGTTCTCTCCTAAAAGACTGGAATGCACAAATTAGAGACTTGGAGGTTGAGTTGGAAAGGTCAAAAGATCTTATTCATTTCCTACAGGTGAAAAACAAGAAAATGAGTGGCCAGCTAGCCATCTATGAAACAAGGGCACTAAAATATAAGAAAGAATCTCAAAGGTCACAAGTACAGTTGGAGGAATACATGGGCGCCTATGAAGATGATGATGAGGAAGAAGGGCAAGCTAGAAAGAGACCTAATACTATGGGTCTTAGGAGAACTTTGGAAAAACAGAAAGAGGAAGAATCAGCCCAAGCCCAACAATTTCCTCTCACCGAGCTCCTTGCCTTGGAAATTGAGCATAACAAAGAATCATGGCTTGAAAGGGAAAATATACATTTAGAGGCTAAATTGGAGAAGGCCAACAAAGACTTGAGCTTGCAAAGAAAGATGATTGAGCATTATGTTAGTGTCGGTATCTTCATCCCTCCGCCAGTGATCAAAATTCTCTTGTTGCATTTCATTTTAGGTGTCTCACTTAGTCCAGTCAGCTGCATTCCATTACGAGCATGGATCATCTGATGGTAGTGGCCTGTCACTCATGTCCCTCATGTCCTTTACCTGCTGGCCTATTTCTATTCATTAAAATCATTTACAATCATTTTTGGTCTTATAGTTGGCAAAGAGTCATTTTAGTGTTTTTAGTCTCATTAGGTCTAGGGTTTCATTAATCAGGTCTTCAGAATGCCTAATAATGGTCAGAAGGCACATGAGGAAGTCTAAAATAAGGTTTCAGTGCTAAAGTTTCATCATCATATGCTTAATAATGATTTTTCTTAAAAACTCTGTTTTGAAGAAAAATAGTCTACTTCATCTTTATGTAAATAAATGCAATGTGATTTTCAAGATTTTTTAGTTGTAATAACACTCCACTCACAACCCTGGTTTCCTTTGTCGAAGCTCCAGCCATCCATTCCCTGCAAGACAGACAGAAATCTCATCATTTAGTCCAAAAGCAAAAAGGAAAGAAAAACAGAGTTCTTTTGAAAAGTGTAAAAGTTTGCAACATTACAAAATGGGTTTTTTCAAATGAGAAATCAAAGTCCTTGGTATAAATATGATTTTTATGTTTCAAGAATCCATTTGCATGCCAAGAGACAACAGTGAGCAAAGGAGAACCCGTGAGGAGCGAAGGAAGAAGTTTGAGGGCAAATTGTGTTGAAGTTTCAGAGCGCGACGCATTGGGTGACTGTCGCGACGCACTGGGTAGGTGTGGCGCATTGGGCCTGCCTCCACAGTGTAAAAAATACACTGGCGCGACGCATCAAGAAGGCGCGATGCACTGGGTTAGGCGCGCGACGCACATGGCAGAGAGCAAATTTTTTGATAGTTCTTCCAACTCATAAAATCAACTCGGTCCCTTCTTGTTCTAGTAAGTTCATGTGACCTCTCCTTTGCCATGAATATGTGTATGGTATTGATTATGAGAATTTAAATGCAAAAACTCAAACCCTATTCTCTTGTTTGAGGATTGTCTCCTTTAGGGTTTTGAAACTTGTTTTGGGCCAAATAATTCCATTCTTCACCTTGTTAATCCCTCCCCATTGTTTATATCCACACAACAGCCCATTTCATTGTTCACCTTATATCCCTAGTAAATCATTCTTACCCATTCCCATTTTTCCCATCTCACTTGTAAATTTTCCCAAATCCCAAGTTTATCCCAAAAAAAATAAGTGGTTGTCCCTAAACCTTTCAACACACAGTTTTAAAGTGGAAAATTTCTATTTTCACTTGGTAATAGTTCATCATTCCCCATTACCTTATTCCTCCATATTCCCTCCCATATTACCACATATTTGGCAATCAAATCAAAAACACCAAACTTTTCATTTTTCATCCAAGACAACATATACCTTGGACATCATGGAGACAGATGCCGATACATCCTATGACCGAGACTGTGATTCCACCACTGAACTACATGCACCCAGAAGGCCAACAAGGAAAATAACATGCTAAGGCACATGAAAAATCATTATTAGACGAGGAATCATGTTTACAAGGCACGAATCAAGATCCTGAAGGCAAAGTTAAATAGGGCATTAAAGCGTCGCAAAAGGCATGATAGACTCCAAATTTTGGCCAAAGCTTCATTGGCCTAGCATAGTGCATGATGGAGGACACTCAGCCCAAATTTCAAGAAATTTGGGACACATTTTGTCAATTTTGATTTTTTTGGCCTAAACATAGATTTTTCCACCAGACACGTCGCGCCACTTGGCGCGCGCTTATAATTGGTAGATCCTCTTGAAGAAAAATTTGTATTTCTAGATTTTTCATAAAAATTTATGCATGACTACCCATTACCTAAGGATTTTGACAAGTTTTGGGTTGCCTGAAGGGTCAAAAACACCTTAAAAATGGCCTTTCTGCCACTTTTTGGACACACAGGAAGCAGTGTTGGGAGATTTTATTTTTGGAGCGGTACATGGCAGAAAAATTTAGAAATTAAACTTGGGTTGGAAAGTAGACAGGTAGAGATTTCCAACGAGCTATCCTAAGCTCAATTTGGACACCGGGAAGGCCCTCAAAATCGGCTTCAAAGTGGTGCGATGCATAGAGATTTCAGGCACGGCGCATTGGGAATTTTGGCCTAGTTTTCACTCAGTGACTCAGTTTTTCACCTAGTTTTGGCCAGTTTGAATTTTTCATCTCCAAATGTGAAAATATTGATGTAAATTGATGTAATTTCATGTCTTTTATGTAATTTTGACAAATTTTTACTCATGGAAGTAGATTCATTCATCAAAAGGTGAATTATAATTGAATGAATCAGTTTCCTATCTTATAGAGGCAAGCTGTTCCACTGCCTATTTTCTAGTTCTTAGTTTATATCTTGTTTAAACAGCTCCTAAACTAGTGAGCTCGACCCCTAGAGGCATGGGGATGAGTTATGCTTGTCTATATCTTGTAGTTTTTCAGTAATTTTTCAAGGTGGGACACTTGGGATTGCCTTGAGCTTCATTGTACATTTCATCTCTGCATTTTGGCAAAGGAATAGACCAGGGTTTGCAGCACTCTTTGGGATCCATGTGGATCTATGTTTTGATGGTGTGTTTCTCTCTGTGATTGTAATTTTACTGATGTTTCATGTGTATCATCTTCCTTCTCATTTCTTCTTAAGTTAAACAAACAAGTATTAAAGGTGGAATTCATTAGATTTGCAGTGCTCTATATTGAGTTTTGTTTAATTTTCCATGTTTTCAACTGTCTGAAGAGGATTATTGAAACCCTCTTTCCCTCTTCAACTCCTCCCCATTTTGAGCTATCCATTTCATTCAATTCGAAGCATCAAAACAATTGCCTTTCTTGCCCCTTTCAGCTCTCTGCAAAACTGATCATTTCCCAGACCCAAAATCTGCCCTTCCCTTTGATCCAACAAAAACCCTCAAAATCAAATAAAAATCTCTTACATATATACCTCTCAAGCCTCATTGATTATTTTTTCTGAGATTGACTCGGAGAGAGCCCTCTCCTGATCTGGTAGGGCTAGCTACCAGATTAAGCGTGGTTTGATGCTAACCTAGACTCCGCCTTCTTCAGCCTAAGGTAGATTTATGCTATAACATAGTGGCGACCATACAAGGGAAGAAAATTTTTGTTGTTTTCTTTATAAACTACAGACGGAGCCTGAAGTTATGCCAGGTAGCCTTCGAAACGCTCTTGCTTTACATTAGCGAAAGTAGATGAATGTTGCTTCAGTCAATCTCCGGTCTAGTTTATAAACTAAACATCTAGTTTCCTCAGTAAGATCTAATCAAGTTCAGATCTGATTGTTGATGGTGGACAACTATCAGACATCGGAAGGCTGAAACCATTCACCTGGCGACTCCATTCACTGAAAAATCCAGAAATCAATGCTTCATGGTGACTCCACTGCAGGAAGATCAGTAGCTTTAAGATTTTCAAGATGGCAAGGGTTGCAAGAATATACACTCCCATGAGCCGAGATCACATTCCAGGTTTTCCGAACAAAATGCCTAAGGTGGATTGGCTTCAGAATTTGCCTATGTTTAGAAATGTGGAAGGTAATGACGTTGCTCTTCATCTGGTGAAATTTCACATCCATGTGCATAAATTAAATATCGACTTTCCTGAAGACTGTTTGATGAAGATTTTTATGGCTACTCTGGAAGATGAAGCCCGATCTTGGTATGAAATTTTTCCACCTGCTTCTATTTATTATTTAAAATATTTTCATACAATATTTTTTGAAAGGTATAAAGAATCTTGTCCATCGTTAATATTAGTGCAGAATTGTTGTGAACACGTTAATATTTTCATTGAAGATATTGAGAATTTTTATGGAGATGATGAATTAATGGATGAAGAAATCATGGAAGCACTGTATGAAAATCCATTTCAGCAGCATACAGAAAATTTAGAGGATACTTGTCAAGATCTTTGTACAGCTGAAAAAAATGAAAGAAGAGGTTTTATTTTCGATCTGATTGAAATGAAGGACAAAATGCTGGAAAATGATGTTCCAATTTAACATAGTGATAAAGTTAAGCTGGATCTAGAGTTAATATGTGATGAGGAAGAACATGTTGTTCCAGATCCCATAAAGGAGAGTTATATTGTTAAGGTTACCTCAAATGAAGAAAGCAGAGTTATAGACCTGAGTGTTCTCATTCCATCAGAAAAGAGTCTCCACGAGGAGGTAATCCATTCCCTCTATGAAAAACAAGATGAGATATTTGTTCAAGTGAAAAAGTTCCTTTGGATGAATCTTTGGTAGATGATAGAAATGTTAGTCTTGGATTTCAAGAGTCATCTGAAGTTTCTTCTCTTATGATTAATGAATGTGATAAGGAACATGATAATCTGGTTGTTATATCATATGAAGGGGATCAAAAATATATTCAGACTATAGAAGATCAGAGCAATCAGAACTGCCATTCAGATTCTTATTCTTATGTTTCATGTTTTGAAATGTTCTTTGAAGAGGGAATCTACTCACCTACTTGTTCAGAATTTTTCGAAGACCAGGAACACATTCTTACTGAGGTACATTGTGAAGAGAGATAAAAATCAAGGAAAAAGGACACCTTGTCTCTTCAACAGAAGGAAAATATTCATGTTTTTCAGGATCCAATGGCAAATCTATTACAGTTAGCAGTGAAGGTAATCATTACAGTGTTCAGTGATGAAGGAGATCATGGTCAACTATGCTTTTGTAGGCCTAGTTGCAATTATCTATTGTTGTCCAGAGGATCTCATCAGGATAATCAATCAAGAAGGCATCTGCTTGATTGGTTACATTGGCATTTTGATATAGCCTGATGGTATATTGCCTTGTAAGAAACACAGGTGGTCATGTACTACCATCAAGCTTTAAATTTTACGTTTGCTCTTAGTTACTTTTGGTTTAGTTTGTTGAGTCAGTTTTCAGTCAGTTTTTAGTTCTCACAATGAGTCAAGAGTCTTGTTCTGGTTTGTTGAAGTTATTGACTCCATATCCCAATGGAAAAAGGCACTTCCTACTTTCCCATAGATCTGTAGTTCTTGGCACCTCCAAGGAGCTACCATCCCCATTGGAGCCAATGTTAGTGTGGGTATCTTCATCCCACCGTCAGTGATCAAAATTCTCTTGTTGCATTTCATTTTAGGTGTCTCACTCAGTCCATTCAGCTGCATTCCATTAGGAGCATGGATCATCTGACGGTAGTGGCCTGTCACTCATGTCCCTCATTTCCTTTACCTGCTGGCCTATTTTTGTTCATTAAAATCATTTACAATCATTTTTGGTCTTATAGTTGGAAAAGAGTCATTTTAGGGTTTTTAGTCTCATTAGGTCTAGGGTTTCATTAATCAGGTCTTCAGAATGCCTAATAATGGTCAGAAGGAACATGAGGAAGTCTAAAATAAGGTTTCAGTGCTAAATTTTCATCATCATATGCTTAATAATGATTTTTCTTAAAAAATCTGTTTTGAAGAAAAATAGTCTACTTCATCTTTATGTAAATAAATGCAATGTGATTTTCAAGATTTTTCAGTTGTAATAACACTCCACTCGCAACCTTGGTCTCCTTTGTCAAAGCTCCAGCCATCCATTCCCTGCAAGACAGACAGAAAGCTCATCATTTAGTCCAAAAGCAAAAAGGAAAGCAAAATAGAGTTCTTTTGAAAAGTGTCAAAGTTTGCAACATTAAAAAATGGGTTTTTTCAAATGAAAAATCAAAGTCCTTGGTATAAATATGATTTTTATGTTTCAATAATCCATTTGCATGCCAAGAGATAGCAGTGAGCAAAGGAGAACCCATGAGGAGTGAAGGAAGAATTTTGAGGGTAAATTGTGTTGAAGTTTCAGAGCGCGACGCGTTGGGTGACTATCACGACGCACTGGGTAGGCATGGCGCATTGGGCCTACCTCCGCAGTGTAAAAAATACACTGGCGCGATGCATCAGGGAGGCACGGCGCACTGGGTTAGGCGAGCGACGCACATGGCAGAGAGCAAATTTTTTGCTAGTTCTTCCAACTCATCAAATCGACTCAGTCCCTTCTTGTTCTAGTAAGTTCATGTGACCTCTCCTTTGCCATGAACATGTGTATGGTATTGATTATGATAATTTAAATGCAAAAACTCAAACCCTATTCTCTTGTTTGAGGATTGTCTCCTTTAGGGTTTTGAAACTTGTTTTGGGCCAAATACTTCCATTCTTCACCTTGTTAATCCCTCCCCATTTTTTATATCCACACAATAGCCCATTTCATTTTTCACCTTATATCCCTAGTCAATCATTCCTACCCATTCCCATTTTTCCCGTCTCACTTGTAAATTTTCCCAAATCCCAAGTTTATCCCAAAAAAACTAAGTGGTTGTCCCTAAACCTTTCAACACACAGTTTTCAAGTGGAAAATTTCTATTTTCACTTGGTAATAGTTCATCATTCCCCATTACCTTATTCCTACATATTCCCTCCCATATTACCACATATTTGGAAATCAAATAAAAAACACCAAACTTTTCATTTTTCATCTAAGACAACATAGACCTTGGACATCATGGAGACAGATGCCGATACATCCTATGACCGAGACTATGATTCTATCACTGAACTACATGCACCCAGAAGGCCAACAAGGAAAATAACATGCTAAGGCACATGAAAAATCATTATTGGGCGAGGAATAATGTTTACAAGGCACGAATCAAGATCCTGAAGGCAAAGTTAAAGAGGGAATTAAAGCGTCGCAAAAGGCATGATAGACTCCAAATTTTGGCCGAAGCTTCCTTGGCCCAGCATAGTGCATGATGGAGGACACTCAGCCCAAATTTCAAGAAATTTGGGACACATTTTGTCAATTTTGATTTTTTTGGCCTAAACACAGATTTTTCCGTCCGACGCGTCGCGCCACTTGGCGCGCGCTTATAATTGGTAGCTCCTCTTGAAGAAAACTTTGTATTTCTAGATTTTTCATAAAAATTTATGTTTGAATACCCATTACCTAAGGATTTTGACAATTTTTGGGTTGCCTGAAGAGTCAAAAACACCTTAAAAATGGCCTTTCTGCCACTTTTTGGACACACAGGAAGTAGTGTTGGGAGATTTTATTTTTGGAGGGGCACATGGCAGCCAAATTCAGAAATTAAACTTGGGTTGGAAAGTAGACAGGCAGATATTTCCAAAAAGCTATCCTGAGCTCAATTTGGACATCGGGAAGGCCCTCAAAATCGGCTTCAAAGTGGCGTGACGCATAGAGATTTCAGGCGCGGCGCATTGGGAATTTTGGCCTAGTTTTCACTCAGTGACTCAGTTTTTCGCCTAGTTTTGGCCAGTTTGACTTTTTCATCTCCAAATGTGAAACTCTTGATGTAAATTGATGTAATTTCATGGCTTTGATGTAATTTTGACAAATTTTTACTCATGGAAGTAGATTCATTCATCAAAAGGTGAATTATAACTGAATGAATCGATTTCCTATCTTATAGAGGCAAGTTGTTCCACTGCCTATTTTCCAGTTCTTAGTTTATATATTATTGAAACAGCTCCTAAACTAGTTAGCTCGACCCCTAGAGGCATGGGGATTAGTTATGCTTGTCTATATCTTGTATTGTTTCAGTCATTTTTCAAGGTGGGACACTTGGGATTGCCTTGAGCTTCATTGTACATTTCATCTCTGCATTTTGGCAAAGGAATAGACCAGGGTTTACAGCACTCTTTGGGATCCATGTGGCTCTATGTTTTGATGGTGTGTTTCTCTCTGTGATTGTAAGTTTATTGATTTTTCATGTGTATCATCTTCCTTCTCATTTCTTCTTAAGTTAAACAAACAAGTATTAAAGGTGGAATTCATTAGATTTGCAGTGCTCTACCTTAATTTTTGTTTAATTTTCCATGTTTTCAACTGTCTGAAGAGGATTCTTGAAACCCTCTTTCCCTCTTCAACTCCTCCCCGGCCTGAGCTATCCATTTCATTCAATTCGAAGCATCAAAACAATTGCCTTTCTTACCCCTTTCAGTTCTCTGCAAAACTGATCATTTCCCAGACCCAAAATATGTCCTTCCCTTTGATCCAACAAAAACCCTAAAAATCAAATCAAACTCTCTTACATATATACCTAGCCTAAAATCAGAATTTATTTCAAGTCATCTCAAGCCTCATTGATTATTTTTGCTGAGATTGACCTGGAGAGAGCCCTCTCCTAATCTAGTAGGGCTAGCTACCAGATTAAGCGTGGTTTGATGTTACCCTAGACTTTGCCTTCATTAGCCTGAGGTAGATTTAGGCTATAACACATTACAAACAGAGAAATCACTTTGCTAGGAAAAAGCTCAAAACTACCCAAAGGGATGGCCTAGCACCAAATGATGGAAAATACCAAGCTAGGCTTGGAATTTTGGCTCAAGCTTCACTACACCCACTCACGAAATTTGAGCAAAATTGAAAAAGTTTTTGTTTTTTGTAAAATTTTAAGCCTAGGAACGCAACACCGTGGGTGCTATGCTTTTTTCTAGAGCACTTTCAGAGGGAGAAGCTTACATTTTTGGATTCCCCATCATGAGAGGAGTATGATCACCAATTTTCAGCACAATTGGAGTTGTTTTGGTCCCCCAAAAGGGTCAAAAACACCCAATTTTCGACCTTTCTGCCCTCTTTTTTGAGCAGCTGCCACTCTCTTGGAAGCTTTGACATTTTCCACTTTTTGGGCACATTGTAGAGGTCAGTTTGAGGAAAAAATGGCATATTTGGAAAGTATACATCCACATCTTTCCAAAGGGCCATCACGAAACCTTTTTCAACATCGGGAAGGCCTCCAAAACTCTGTTGTAAAAAGACCTTTTTTGGTGCTGTGCTCTTGGAAAATTTTCAAGTTTTGAGACAATATGTTGTGTTCCTATGTGTAACTGAGAAAATGTGCATTAGGAAAGTTTCCTCATGTATGTTAGAGCCTAAAAGTCAATGTTTTTGCTATTTTAGTCTGGAAAAGATATTTTGGAAGATATTTTGTGCCTTGGACCTTGCAAGGCCTCAAGGACAAGTTAGGATATTTGTTTTTGGCCAATAGGCTTCTAGATGCTCAAGTGAGCTCTCTTTCTCCTTGCTTGTTATATAAGCCATGAGGATTCATTGTAAATAGTTGGGACTTGATGCGTTATAGAGCAATACATGGTTTATGAGCTTGGAGAAGATATTTGGTTTTATGAAGTGAATGAATGACTTGTGTGGTTTGATGTTGGAGAAGCTTGCTTGCAGGATTCCATAGCTTGGTGAATGGTGATGTTTTTCTAACTTGATAGTGTTTTATTGTCCTCATTTTGTTTCAGTCTGCTTGCTTGTTGTAGATCAGAAAAGTATAGGTTGAGATATGCTCACGAAAGCACCTCAAACCTCTTGTTTGCTATAGTTTTTATGTTTTCTTCTTTTAGTCATCTTAAGGAATCCTTGATTGCTCCTTAGGCCCACTAAAACTTGTTCTTTGTTTCATGAATGACTAGTATGTTAGCTTATAAATATGATTCATAGCATGCCCTGCTTATTTAAATTTTTCAAAAACTTATTGTGAAGCTTTCCTATGGAATATTGATTGATTAGATCAATGAAAAGAGGTCTTGTTTCGATCTTTCCCTTTGCCCATGCTCATCAACTTGTTTAAGAGTTCCTGATATTTTGATATATGTTGTTTAGGAGTTCCGTCTCCATATATTGAATTATTTTTTTATCTTATGCGTTTTCTCAAAAAGTTGAAGGTGGATTTCTAAAGTTAGGAGTTCTAATGCTTCTATGTACCACTGGATTGTTCGTCTTGTATGTTTATCAGTTGGAATATTGTTCATAGAGATTAATGGTTTGCCATACCTCATGAGTTATTGCTTCAAATTATAGATGTATAAGACCTCTTCGTATTTTCACCAAACTTAATGTTCACCTCATACATCACCTAAAGGATCCATTAACCTTGCTAAATCAGCCTTGCAATACACTTTGCTCCATCATTTAGACACCCTAGACTTCATCTGAACCCATAGCCCTATTGATTTGATATTCTCTCATTCCACCTATCCTATTTGATCATCTTACCCCAACCCAAAACAAACAAACAAATTACACTTAACAACTAGCCTAAAATCAATCATCCGAAGAAAACAATCTCACATCCTTCGCACAATAGAGAGAGCCCTCTCTGAGTCCAGGAAGGCTAGGTCCTAGGACTCCAAAGACTAGTCTAATGTTACCCTATCATTTGGTTAGCCAATCTGCGGAATCACGGGCCACTAACATAATGGTGATAATAGTGGGACCTTCTGAGTATATAATTTCCTGAAAACCTCTTAAGACTCTTTAGACCATCAAGTTTGACTGATAGTATATGGTGGTTCATCCGCCACCTCATTGCCACACTAACATAATGGCGATCATGGTGGGACTTTGAGTAAGAAACAAACTTAAACTTCCCTAAACATTTCAGAAGCCCTTAAGAATACTATCTTGTGGATTTATCCCACTGCTCACTAACATAATGGTGATCACGGTGGGACCTCTGATGTCAGTGAAAAACTAAGTATCCCATAGGAATTCAGAAACCTTCGTCAAATCATAAAGAACTTAACTAATATCCTAAGAGTAGAAACTATTTATTTCATCATCCTAGCAAAATTGATGACTCAGCTATAAGACACTCTTACAAATATTTGGGCTACATACGGAAACTCAGAAAAACCCTAAAACATTTCTAGATTGGCTTTTTGTCAGTATTGGTGGTGGACCATAGACAACATACCTTCAAAACAACTAAAAATATCCACCTGGCGACTCCACTAGCCTCCAGTAGGCCTTCTAAATTTTGCTAAAGTGTCTATAGACTCTTGTAGGATTGCATCAAAACAACCTCAGGAAATCTAGAACCTTAGTCACACACAGTGCGAGTTTAATAGCACTTAGAGAGGTCAGCCTTCCAAAAGTAGTCATAAACTTTCAGCCTCTCTAAATTTTGAATTTGAAAATTGGCTCCGCGAAGGATCAATACCAGATCTCATCCAGAACCAAACCCTCCTACTATAGATGTTGACCCAGAAAGAATTTTTTGGCAAACTTTTGAGACTGGAAACTTATTTACTTATAGGACCATTCATAGAGCAAGCTCTGTACATGAACATCTTACAGCATTGCAATACCCCCAGTTTGACTTGCACCATACAAGAAACCTTTTCAAAACTAAGTCACAAAGTAAAATCGACCATACCGATCTTGAGCCCATAAACTTGCAGCAGAGTCCTAGTGGAGAAGTGTCTCCTTCCACACCACCTGATCTACAACTTCTCCATCACTTCGGCTCTTTCCACCCCAAGTTTTCTCAGAGTCAGTTTACTGGTCCAAGTACTTCCACCACACCCATTCACACCACCACTGTGCAAACCACTCCATCTCATAACAAAAATCCTCCGCTTATAAAGCCACCATTAGCTCCCACCATGGCAGCATGGTATGCGCCCCTTGTGTTACTGCAACCTTTGGTACCTTTGCCAAATTATTACCAATCCAGAATCCCACACTTCATAGGGACTAAATCCACTACTACCCAACAACATGTATATAGAATTAATGATGCTTTTGATTACATGGAATTAGAAGAGGAAACCATGAAAATGAGAATGTTCACCCAAAGCCTAGGAGGAGAAGCTAAGAAATGGTTCAAAAGCCTAACTCCCAACAGTATTCATGATCTCCCTTCCCTTTACCAAACTTTCATAAACAAATGGGAAATCAATAAAAACCCTCTTCAAATCCTCTCAGAATATAGCAACCTCAAAAGAAACACGGGGGAAAGTGTCCAAGACTATTGCACTAGGTTCAATAGTGTTTACAACGCACTACCACCAAACATGAAACCCCCATTAGGCCTAGCCTTATCTAAATTCCCAGAGGGTTTTGACCCCAACATGGCCTATCAACTAAGAGAAAGAGAGCCCCTTACTTTAGAAGACATGCAAAAAGGAGCTATAAGTGTAGAGGCCAACTTAATTGAAAAAAGGGCTAGGATAAGATCAGAGAAGAGGGTAACATACAAAGATGACACCATGCCCTCCACCTCTTCATCTGATTCCAAGATGGACAACCTTCTTAGGACCATGGAAAGAATGATGTAAAGAATAAGCATAAACGAAATAACACCCCCTAGGGACAACCAAACAAATCCCCAAAACAAAAACCAGAATCAAAACTTTAGAAGAGACCCGCCCCAAAACAGACCAAGGGAAAATGATGAAAAAATTAGACCACCCTTCCAAGATAACTATGTTGACTAAGGGGAAAGAGATATTGAACAACTAGATGAGAATCATCTAAACTTAATAGGCTCTGATAGTGAGGGTGAGGTTTTTCTCACAGAAGAAGAACAAGCTTTTTTCTCCTCAAACCAAGATGAAACAAGCTATGAAGATTCCAAAGATCATGAATTGGGATTAGAAAATGCCATAATGGAAGTCCATAGGCAATATGATCTTAGGAGTAAGAAAAACCAAGACAACTCCAGGAAAAACATTCTTAAAAGAACAGCAGACAATAACAGTACCATGGCTAAGAAAGCTGATCCCAACACAAATAAAACCATCCAATAAAGAATTGGTGCAAGCTGTCCTAGCACCTCTGCTAGTGGCCCTGAGAAATCTCTAATTACCAAAGCCTTGAATCAAAATCAACAAATTAAAAATGTGGAGAAATTTATGGCTGATAAAATTGATGTAAACATGTCTAAAACTCAAGTTCCTTTTAGTTTTGAAGGAGAGATCGTGAAAATCAAAATAACCATCCCTCTCACTGAACTGGTAGCTCAGGATACATACTGCTCCCAAGTCTTGAAAGTCTTAAACATAGGAAATGATACCAACACTCCGAATTTGACAGATGATAAACCAGAGTTGTTGTTTGGACCCGAAGTAGATGGAAAATACCAGGAAGGAACCATTCCCCCATTCTATGTTAACCTAAACATACACAACAAAATCCTACATAATTCCATGCTAGACTCTGGTGCCTCTCACAACCTCATGCCGAAGGTAGTGATGGAAATATTGGGCCTAGAAATAACCAGGCCCTACAAAGTTCTGTATTCCTTTGATTCAAGCAGAGTTAAATGCTTAGGAATAATCAAGGACCTATGTGTCAATCTAGCACAAATCCCTGCTAAGAGCCTATTCATGGATATAGTCGTGGCTGACATTCCCCCCAAATATGGCATGCTTTTGTCCCGATCTTGGGGAGCTAAGCTTCTGGGAAACCTCCAACTTGACATTTCTTATGCTACCATCCCGATTTTTAACCAAACAAGAAGATTATACCGGGAATCTCACATGAAGTATATGGTAAGTAGCCTAGATAGACCCAATAACACCCCTATCTACTCCATTCATTCAGATTTGGACTCATTCATCTTGTATAATGAAAATGACCTTTATGAACAAGTAAATGAAGATTGTGAAGATATAAGCACTTTACAACAAACAGATCAATTCCTCTATGATGAGTTCGACAGTCAAAACTATCACGACCCTGAAACACCACAAGAAAATAAAACTGAAATTGATTTCCTGCAAATTGCAAATGAAATGTCAGAAACAAAAATCAGTTTAGAAAAGGGGATAGGTTGCTCAAAAGAAAAAAAAATCACAAGAACACAACCTTTTCATTTTACTCATCCGGAAAAAATGAAAAACCCCCACAAAACACAAATATTTGGGAATCTAGAACAAGACAGTCTGATGTTTCTACCTTACCTAGATACTTCATCATCCAAGAAATTTTCCTTTCCAGAAAAATTGCCAATTTTCACAAATATTGCTACAAATCCCAAAGAAATTTTTGTTGAATATGATATAGAGGAGGATAGCATGGGTAAACTTAAGGAGCCTGAAATGATTGAGTTGTCTAAAATCTTATCATTACACATAAAACTAAGAAAATCAAGACTATGCAAAAATTTTCAGAACACTAGTATATGTCGGGAAACTAGTCCAAAACCTTGTGATAGAGCCATTGGTCTAAAAATCACTCCTTTCAAAAAGAATCAAAAAAATTTTGAGCGGTTGAGTTCACTGAGAAAGAAGGCAAAAGGACATAGGTTTTGTATATATTTTAGGTACCAGGAGCAACCCTTCCAAAGGAACAAATATCTTTTTTCCATAATAGATCATGATTCACAAAAGCTAGGATTTTCTAACCATATGTAATTACATGATAGTTTTTCAGGTTACCATCAGATGATACCACTTCAAAACAATCAGCTCAAAGATTTTTTCAAATTCACAGGAAGCAGCTTCAAGTTTAAACCAATGCTTCCTGATCTAAAGAACACCGGAGACACCTTCCGAAGAACTATGTTTCCATTTTTAAATTTCTTCACTATGGTTTACCTTGATGACATCATCATTTGTTTTAAAAATGATAAAGAATACTTGTTCTACCTAAAGAAAATTTGTAACAGAAACATGTATGGGAATCAAGAGTATAAGGAGAAGCATCAAGCAAAACATGAGTTATTTAAAGGTTTTTGGAAAAATCTTTATGCTAGTTTGCAAGTGAAAGCAACCATGATATTTTTTCCCTAAAAATGAATGGACAAAGAGTATCAGGAGATCCTTTTGAAGATAGGATGCTCAAGTATCACTTCTGTAAAGATTCCTAGCTTTTATTTATTTTTACTCATTGTACATACCATGGTTTGAAGAAAAAGTCAAAAAGAGAGAAAAACACAAAAACATAGGAAAAGTAGAAAAAGAGGGCAGATTATAAGAAAGATATAGCCCCATACCCAAAAAATAGTAATACTGAAAGTGTGCAAGTCTAAATGCCACTACTAGTGCAAAATGATGTCTTGTTCAGTCATCTAGCCTAATCATGGCTAAACATGTTTTAAATTTACCGTTGATAAGTTAGTGAAAAGAATGCTGGTCAAATTATTGAAGCTTGACTTATCAAAGAAAATAGATTAGGAAAAGAAAGATGCTGGTTCCACATGCTCAAAATAGAACCAAGGAGAAAAATAGGGATGAATAGCAAACTATGCATCTTGGCCCTGATATTTCTAGTCTTATTTTGTACAAAAATAACATTTGTGTGTAGCTTGTTTTTATGCCACAAACCTATGATAAATCAGATTGTCTAATCCTGATTTAGTCATGTTTTCAATTTCATGTTTTTAGCTTAGTGAATAAATCTTGTCAAATAGTTTAACCTTGAAAGTTGAGTAGAATAGGTAGAGAATCAAAGGAGGTCAACAGCTCAATCTGAACTCCCGAAAGAGGTAAGTGTAGAAGTAGATAGTTTGTTTCCATTTTCAAAATAAAAAATCAATGGGTTTGCCAGTTCAAGTGCACCCAAGGAAGAAAAAATGTTAGGCAAGTAGGTTGGGTAGGTAAAGGCGAATTTGAGCTAATCATACTTTCAAATTTTCAAAATTACTATTTCAGGGAAAGCATCAGTAAAAGAAAAGAGAGAATTTGCCCAATGGATGAGGCACTGGTCTTCATAAACCAGAGATCTGAAATTCTGGACACCTCCTGAAAAGGATCTGCCCTCCCCAAGTGGAGCAACTGTTAGTCATCAGTAATTTTCACCTGTTTTAGATGAGTAAATGCTTTGTCTCTGATTTCTAGAAATCAAAATTCAAGAATCATTGTTTCTTCTAGAAATCTCCTCAAAGAGAAAATTTCCACTATCCCTCCTTCTCTATTCAAGCATGGCCAATCTGTTTATCCAGATAAAACCTCATCCTGGAATAGTGTCCCTCACTCTATCTATATTTTTCACCCTTGCCTATAACCCTCTGTCTCATTTTTCCTAAGCCCTCTATTTCTCACCCCTTGTCTTGCCAATTCAACCAAACATTTCCCCCTATTCACCATGTACCTCAAGAAAAGGTGTTTTCAAAGGTCCTTTCTAAAAAACCCTTTGAAGTAAAGCAAAATTGTCTAGTTGTCTAGGATGGTGGTGCATAAGTAGAGTGTCAACACCCCATATCTTCATTCAAAACCATGATTCAAAATTTTAGTCAGAAACCCATTCTAAAACCTTGCAAATAAGTCAAAATAGGTTTTCTTAGGTCAGTGCACTGTCATGTTCTCATTCCATTACTTCCATAGGAATTCAAAGGTAAATTCAAGAGAAAACAGAATTGAGGTTTATCATTATCTAAAGATGTACTTAAGCAAACTCCAAAGGCACCCTCTTGATCTAACAACAAATCTGCAAAGGAATAGACTGTCATATCCAAGCATTTCTACAGGAATTCCTTGGAAATTAGTCTAAAGCAAAACAGAGGCAAAGAAAGACACCTAAGAGAGTTCATGAAGTCATTTACAGTTGATAAAATGGTACAATAAGCTGGAGGCTAAAGGGAAGATCAAGAGCTCATAATAAGTGGTAAAAGTACTGCTTATCAAAAGGTCTGTGTAAATTTCAAAAGGACAGTGGCATATGAGCAACATGGCGCATTACAGCAAAGAGATCATTGGAAAGGATTTTTGCCTCAATCATGAAGTTGGTAAAGGGGTTGCTGCCCTTTGCCACATTCCTGCAACAAGACCAAAAAATTCATCAGATGAGCCATAAAGTAAAGGTAAAGAATAAGACCAACATCACGAAAGACAATCACACTCATGAAGAAAGCAGTAGGTGTGTTTTGTTTGAAAATGAAAATATATGACTATTGTGACCAAACAGTGAAAAGTGTTTGGGCTACAAAGGCTAAAGATTTCCTCCAACCCTCCAAATAAGCATTGCAAAATTTATTGGGCATTAGAAGTGAATTCAAATACATATTTCCTTTTAAAAGAAACACTCTGAAGACAGCTTTGTTTGTCTTACTGGATATCCCTAAAAGCTCAAAATTGGGATAATGTGAAAATAAGCATGATAAGTGGAAATGAGCACCTCCTTCATCAACAGCAGAGGGTGTAAAATGGAATTCTTAAATTGTCTTCTAAGATTGGGTAAAAAGGGCACAAACTCCACTAAATCAAAAGAGGAGATTTGAAGTCCAAAAAGGGTCAAAGAATGAGGTATTGGGGCGCTATGTGCCATTGCACTGAAGAAACAAAAATCAAGTTTGATAGTTAATTTTTTTACAAAAGAACAGTCACGGGTTTGTTTCAAAGGATATAGAAGGAAAAAGGATTTTAAATCGATCAATAAGTGTTCATGACAAGCAAAGGATCATCATTGATCAAATCAACTGTCTAGGACCAAAAGGAGACAGTGGTAAAAGAGGCTTTAGAAAACATTTAAAGACCACGCCAAAAGGATGTTGGAAAAAAGAAAAAATTGCAAAATGAGCCTTTGAGAAGTGGGTTTTAAGTTTAAATTATTTCAAAAGGGGTATAAAACACTACAGCAACCCTTTTTCCCACTCATTGTTTCATTTGAAAAAAACACAGTGAAGTTTGAAGTTTTCTGCTGGAGTCCTCGGGTGAAAAAATCAAGGTGTTGTGCTCCTGTAGATGGACGATGCGCACCTGCAGCTGCTGCCAGTGTAATTTCCTTCTGAGTGTTGCGCCCCTGTAGGTGGGTGCTTCACTCTTCTAGTCTCTCCTGGGGTGCATAAGTAACCGCTCGCACGTGTGCAGGATCACCCGGAGGTGCTACGCTCTTGCCGCTATTTTCATTGAGCCACCCACTCGGTGTTGCGCCCCTGCCACCATTCCTTCACCCGATGCCATGTTCAGGGTGACCCGACACCTAGTGCTACGCATTCACCACTTCCTCTACCACTCGACATTGCGTGCAGCCCCACTCGGGCCAACGACACTGCGCTCCTGCCACGGGCGTGCAGCGTTGAATGGAATTGCGTTCAGGCTTGCCCAGGGCACTACGCTCCTGGCATAAAAATGCAGCATCACCCAAAAAGCATGCAGAGGTGCCTAGAAAGCTTAGCAAAGCCAGTTTTGTGCTATGGAAGTCAATTTTAAGAGGTATTTTCCCTAAATTATCACCTCTTCATAAATTTTATAATTGATAAGGGCACCACGTAGATCCAAACTGATGTCAAAGAAAGCTTGAAGAAAAATTGAAAAGGAAGCTTAACCTACTTTTTGCTAAGTCTCCTAACCTTGTTTAAAAGCTCAGCACCTCCTAAAACCTTTTTCCCCATTATTTCATAAGAAAAAATCCTTTTTGTTTAAAGAGTTGGAGGAAGGGGTGAAGAAAACACCATGTCTCAAGAAGGGAGGGTTGACCTAAATGAAGAGACAAGTCCAAGAAAATAGCAGAAGAAAGGAGGAATGCCCAATAGGTTTGAACCCATAAGCACTACAGAACTGATAGCCTCCCCTTCTATTCTTTCCTGTTTCCAAGATCTAGGGTGCTATGAGTTCTGTAACAAAGTGCAAGAGATCAAAAGTCACCCTCAGTTGATCAAGTTATTTTCCTTAAAAATTCACAGGCATAAAGTACATATAGCAGGGGTAAGATTTGAGTTGACCACCAGTGCCATATCTGAGGCCATGGGAATACGTGGCATAGGAGAAAGGTGGTTTAAACAGAAGCATCTTGACTTAATCCATTATCATCCATTCTTAAAACATAGTTTTCAAGCTGACTGTAAAACCATTTTCCCTTTTTCTCATCTATTGGACAGATATGCCCTCATCATGAAGATTATCAAGAAATACTTCACCTGTGAAGGTATGTTCTCCAGAGTCTATTCCTATCATATTAGACTCCTCATGCATTTCACCAGAACCAAGCTACTGCACATGCCCTACTACCTTCGCAAAATCATTGATAAAATGTCCTCCATCATGCAAAAAAGGCCTCCATCCCAAAAAATGTCAAGCCTCTTTCACCATTCCCTCATCAAAGTAATTGTCTCATACCAGCTAGAACAACAAGGCATTCCCTAGGAGGTTTTTATCACCCATGGTGATTTCACAACTTCACCCTCCATCCCTCTGCAAAATATGCCATCATATCCTCAAAATACTCCTCATACACCTCCATCGCCCTCCACTAACCTTGGTTCATCTTCTTCACATAAATTATTCCCTCAAAGAGACCCTCCTCATTTGCCTTCCCCTAAGAAATCTGATCATGAAGAAGGCAGTGATGGCCTTGAAGAAAACAATGGGGGCCTTGAAGAAAGCAATGATGATCAAGATGAACAAAACAATGAGAGAGAGGGTGATGAAGATGAGGGAGAGGATAATGAAGACGAGGTAGGAGATGATGAAGACGATGAAGAAGATAATGAAGATAAGGGAGGAGATGATGAAGATGAGGGAAAGAGTGATGACCAAGATAATGAAGATAAGGAAGAAGATGATGAAGATGAGGGAGAGGATGATGAAGATGAGGGAAAGAGTGATGAAGAAGATAATGAAGATAAGGGAGGAGATGATTAAGATGAGGAAGAAAGCAGCAATGGCCAAAATAAAAACAGTCAAAGTAGTAGTAGGGGTGAGGATGTAGATGAAGAAGAAAACAAAGGTGGAAGCAGTGATATAGATGATGGTCAAGGGAGCCAAAGAAATGGGTCTCATAATGAAGAAGAAGGCTCTAAATACATAGAAACAGAGGCAGCTTCTCAAGAAAGGATAGTGGGAAAGAAAACAAAGTTCTGATCACTAAATCCCATGATGAGCTAACAAGTCCAGTCAGTGGGTCTTGTGAAGATGGAAATAACACTGGAAACACTACAATAGGAAGTGGCAAGGAAGAAAAAGAAAGCCATGACAATGACCAAAATGATAAGGGCAGCCCAGAGATAGATTTTAAAATTATTTTCAATAAACAAGGAGATGATTACAAAATTCCAAAGAATGAAGGCAGTGATGTAGAAAATGAGGTTGGTAGTGAAAATAGTAATGAAAAGGGTGAGGAGGAGGATATTCATGAAAGTGGAGACATGCCAAGCACAAATGCCTCTGATATTGTGGAAATAGAGCATAGCAGTTTTGAGGGTCTTGATAGTGACAAAAGCATGAAAGATGTTAAAAATGTTGATCCAAAGGACAACCAGCAACAAGGTAGGGAGGATATACACACACAGAGAATTTTTCAAGGAGGAGACAGTCCTAAGATTTTCAATGATCAAAGTTTGCAAACAAATTTCATGGCACCTTTCACCGTTACTTATTAGAGAGGAAGGAGGCATGTGTTTACTTCCTCCAAAAGGCAAGGGGCCATGCACTCCTCCTCAAAACCAATGAAGGACAAGGGTAAAAATCAAATTAAGGATAAAGGTAAAAAGGCAATAAAGGACAAAGGCAAGAAAACAATGGAAGAAGAGGAAAGTAATGATGAGGAAGAGAGGGAATTTGAACTCATTCACATAGATAGTGATGAGGAAAATGAAACAAGGACAATTAATTCTCTCCTAAAGGACCAGAATGCACAAATTAGAGACTTGGAGGTTGAGCTGGAAAGGTCAAAATATCTTATTCATTTCCTACATGTGCAAAATAAGAAAATGAGTGGCCACCTAGCCATCTATGAAACAAGGGCGCTAAAATATAAGAAAGAAGCTCAAAGGTCACAAGTGCAGTTAGAGGAATACATGGGTGCCTATGAATAAGATGATGAGGAAGAAGGGCAAGCTAGAAAGAGACCTAAGACTATGGGTCTTAGGAGAGCTTTGGCAAAACAGAAAGAGGAAGAATCAACCCAAGCCCAACAATTTTCTCTCACCGAGCTCCTTGCCTTGGAAATTGAGCATAACAAAGAATCATGGCTTGAAAGGGCCAATATACATTTAGAGGCTAAATTGGAGAATGCCAACAAAGAATTGAGCTCGCAAAGAAAGATGACTGAGCATTACAAACGGAGAAATCACTTTGTAAGGAAAAAGCTCAAAACTGCCCAAAGGGAGGGCCCAGCACCAAATGATGGAAAATACCAAGCTAGACTTGGAATTTTGGCTCAAGCTTCACTACAGGTCTCTAAGGACCCTTGAGGGGCCCACTCACCAAATTTGAGCAAAATTGAACAAGTTTTTGTTTTTTGTAAAATTTTAAGCCTAGGAACGCAACACCCTGGGTGCTGCGCTTTTCCCTTGAGCACTTTCAAAGGGATAAACTTACATTTTTGGATTCCCCATCATGAGAGGAGTATGCTCACCAATTTTCAGATCAATTGGAGTTTTTTTGGTCCCCCAAAAGGGTCAAAAACACCTAATTGTTCACCTTTCTGCCCTCTTTTTTGAGCAGGTGTTGCACTCCTGGAAGCTTTGAATTTTTCCACTTTTTGGGAAACTTGCAGAGGTCATTTTGAGGAAAAAAAGGGTATATTTGGAAATTATACATCCACATCTTTCCAATGGTCCATCACGGAGCCTTTTTCGATATCGGGAAGACCTTCAAAAATCTGTTGCAAAAATACCTCTTTTGGTGTTGTGCTCCTGAAAAATTTTCAAGTTTTGAGACAGTATGCTGCGTTCCTATGTGTAACTGAGAAAATGTGCTTTAGGAAAGTTTCCTTGTGTATTAAAGTCAATGTTTTTTCTATTTTAGTTCGGAAAAGATATTTTGTGCCTTGGACCTTGCAAGGCCTCAAGGACAAGTTAGGATATTTGTTTTTGGCAAATAGGCTTCTAGATGATCTAGTGAGCTCTCTTCCTCCTTTCTTGTTATATAAGCCATGAGGATTCATTGTAAATAGTTGGGACTTGATGTGTTATAGAGCAATACATGGTTTATGAGCTTGGAGAAGATATTTAGTTTTATGTAGTGAATGAATGACTTGTATGGTTTGATGTTGGAGAAGCTTGCTTGCAGGATTCCATAGCTTTGTGAATGGTGATGTTTTTCTAACTTTTTATTGTTTTCTTGTCCTCATTTTGTTTCAGTCTAATTTCTTTCTATAGATTATAAAAGTATAGGTTGAGATATGCTCATGGAAGCACCTCAAACCACCTGTTTGCTATAGTTTTTATGTTTTCTTCTTTTAGCCATCTTAAGGAATTCTTGATTGCTCCTTAGGCCCACTAAAACTTGTTCTTTGTTTCATGAATGACTAGTATGTTAGCTTATAAATATTATTCATGGCATGCCCTGCTTATTTAAAGTTTTAAAAAACTTATTGTGAAGCTTTCCTATGGAATATTGATTGATTAGGTCAATGCAAAGAGGTCTTGTTTCGATCTTGCCCTTTGCCCATGCTCATCAACTTGTTTCAGAGTTCCCGATATTTTGATATATGTTTTTTAGAATTTCCCTCTCCATATATTGAATTATTTGTTTATCTCATCTGTTTTCTCAAAAAGCTGAAGGTGGATTTCTAAAGTTAGGAGTTCTAATGCTTCTATGTACCACTAGATTGTTCATCTTGTATGTTTATCAATTGGAATATTGTTAATAGATATTAATGGTTTTCCATACCTCATGAGTTATTGCTTCAAATTATAGATGTATAAGACCTCTTACTATTTTCACCAAACTTAATGTTCACCTCATATATCACCTAAAGGATCCATTAACCTTGCTAAATCAGCCCTGCAATACACTCTGCTCCATCATTTAGACACCCTAGACTTCATCTGACCCCATAGCCATATTGATTTGATATTCTCTCATTCCATCTATCTTACTTGATCATCTTACCCCAACCCAAAACAAACAAACAAATTACACTTAAAAGCTAGCCTAAAATCAATCATCCGAAGTGAACAAGCTCACATCCTTCACATAATAGAGAGAGCCCTCTCTGAGTCCAAGAAGGCTAGGTCCTAAGACTCCAAAGACTGGTCTGATGTTACACTATCATTTGGTTATCCAATATTCCAAATCACAGGACACTGAAACAACTCAACTTAAAAGGGACTAAGTAACAATTGCAGGGGTTAATTTCACTATATCAACTTATATAGTAGCTGAGGCCATAATCATACCTAATCAAGGTGAAAATTGGTTTAAGAAGTAGGACCTAGACCTTCACAATTACCAGCCCTATCTCAGGAGACATTATAGACAACACATGAAGAAAATTTTTCATGTTGAGCACCTCCTTGAGAAGTATACACCAGCCATGAAGATCATCATGAAGTATTTCACCTGTGAGGGAATATTTTCTAGACTATATGGGTATCATGTAATAATTCTCATGCATTTCACAGGGGTAAATCCACTCAATTTTCCGTATTAATTCTACAAAAGTTTCACAAAGATGGAAGAAAAGGTCCAGCATAAGCAAAGTATTCTTGAAAGCATCCTCTTTCACCATGCTATGATCAAAATAATTGTTTTACACCAGCTTGAGAATAAGAAAATCACTTGGGAAACCTTCATGAAGGAATATGTATTTTTGTCTTATAGTAGCCAACCTACTAGCCCTAGTTCTCCATGATCTGAAAATGGTCTGGATAACTTGTTATGTATTACAAGAACCTCCCACTCAGTTTAACAATTAAATGATCTAGCTTGTACTTGAGAATTTGCGGAATTTATGCTTGAAAGTGGTGTATGATTTTGTTTACTGTTTATGTGTCTTAAGTTCATTTGTTATTTTTGAAATTTAACATCTATAAAAGCAACATAATGCAGCAATAAAAAATTTAAACACAACAGCAAAATTATTCTAGGAGTTCACCCGAATCTCATGGGCTAAGTCTCCTTTGAGCTTTGTCATCATGACTCGACTCTTTGGGATTATGGTAAGGTTTTTTTTTTACAAGTTCCACACTTAACTCCAATGAATAATAAAATGATCCAAAGGGCTGAAAATACTATATATATCCCTCTAATGGCTGTCCAAACTCTGCAAACAACTTTAGGCTCCCGTTGACACGATTCCTTTTGTCAGTGCTCTAAGCTACTCTAAGCTTCTAAATGGAAAAAACTCCCTCAGAATTCTGTTTTTGTCACTGAAACCACTACTTCTATATCCAACACACATCATACACCAAAAATCGACTGATAAATTTCTCAAATCGAGCACTGCATCCCCAAACTAGGCTATCCTCCACGGTTTGCCCAGGGCTGCCCAAAACTTCACATCAGATTCTCGAGCTCTATAATTTCTCAAAATTTTCTGAAACCACTTTCATTGGTTCCAAAATTTCTAAATTAGTCAATATAGACTATTCATTCATCAAAAATGGCCTTCGGCTGCTCCAGTTTCACCTCCAATACCTGTTGGCGCCCCATGGCATTAGGGTCACTGAAAACTTCTCTGCTGGGTTTTCGACCTCTAGAAGTCCTCAAAACTTTCTGAAACATCTGCCATTAGATTAATAATTATGTTTAAAGTCAATAATGACTACTAGTTCGCTACATATGGCCTCTAGCTCCCCTGGCTAGGCCTTGCACTACTGCTGGGAAAAGATGGCACTAATGGCCCTTGGAACTTTACTGAAGCTTTTCGGCTTTCTAAAGTTCTCTACAGGCTCTGAAAACCATATCATCAGATTCAGAAGGTATTAATTAGCCATATATTACTATTCATTTACCTAAAACAGATAAATAAAGCCCAATACATTGCCTTCTCCATGATGGCCCTGATGGCTCCTTCATCTTCCTCGAAGAAAAAAAATATTGAAGATGACCTCTATTCGACTTGAAACTTGTGCCAAACTGCTCAGAATGTCGAAAAGACCCAAAATTGCCTATTTTTGCACTCAATTTGGTTCAATAATGAGGAAGTTATGGCTTCTCCAAGAAAACCACCCAATGTCCCCCCAAAACCCCACTAAAAGTGGAGGAACTGCTAATTAATTAAAAAACTAAATTAGTTAAATCCACCAACTTTGGCACACTCCTCCCAAAATGGCGGAAACATAAACTGCTACGTTTAATTTTAGGTGGGGTGGCATGTGAACGCCCCCGCACTAACCGCTGGGTAATTCGTTAACAGCACCGTAGCAATAAACTTATATTAGTGGTCACATTTAATAGTTCATGGGCAGAATTTACAATAGCCAGTGCTAGCCTTTGGTCGCAATCATTTGGTTATATGACATTCGAGCTAGCCCCCTTTTTTTTCCACCTGAAACTTTTTTAACCTTTAAAATAGAGCTCAAGTTCCATTGTTGTTAAGACACAATGGATAGCAGAGTTGGTCAGGCCTTTGTGCTCGTGGGCAAGAGGTCTGGGTTCGACTCCCGCAGAGCAACAAATATTTTTCCAACCAAAAACTCATTCGGCGTGAGGCCACGTGGCGGCCTCTGGGCTTTCCACGTGGCACCCTCTGATTGGCCACAACAAATGAAGTCAAACCCACAGCAAATTGGATTCTACCACTTGTCCACAAATGATTCGCCCTCTAGGGAATATTCCAAGGAATATTCTCAGAATATTCTTTTTTTAATTTTTCCCAAATTTTATAAAGTCAAACTTGGTCAACTCATTTTTAGAGTTTACTGGGATTTTTCAAACCTCAATAACTTCTGCATACGAACTCAGTTTTGAGAATCGTTCACGGCGCCAGAATCGCAGCTACGAGACCTTTCTGGTCATTCAGGTTCAACACTCTTCCGATCACTTTAAATTTTGAGCTATCATTCTAGTCCATGGTCCAGTTCTGATCACACCTCCCCCTTGGGAATCTTTTGGACCCCAAAAGAATGATATACTGATCTGTATAGTAGATGAGAGTACAACCCCTCTTCTCTTTAGCCTCCAAACACTTTCCTTGCATGGCTAGTGACTTTGAACCACAACTAGAAAGAAATTGACACTTCCCTTCCTGGATGCGCTTGTCCTCATTTCTAGAACTGTCTTTCTTGCACTCACTCAGAAATTTCTGGCAAGAAATTTGCACAAGGAAACTGAACATCGCTTCCTTGGTCAATGATCCAAGGTGGCTCAAACAAACGAGAGATTACAACATAAAATACATGCATAAAACCAAAATTTGCATATGTACAAAATGAGTACATCTTACTGTGCTAAGAAGTCCATCCACTTCTTACCAAGCCACTTCCATTGCGGCTTTTGCTGCTGCAACTCTTCTTCATGTGAAACTTCCGTTTTCACATCAATAATGCAATCCTTTGTTCCACCTTCGCCAATCTTTTTGTCCTCTTGTTGCATGTGCTTGGGACGACTAGTTGGATGCAAAGTCCAACAATGGGAGACAACATGTCCCCTCTTTTGGAAATATGTGCAAATATTATGCACCTTCTTTGAAAGTTGCCTTAGCCTCATCTGCTTCTTTTATGCTTTCTTTCTCATCCAGCATATCGAAACATCATGGTTAAATAGACCACAATATGTACAACAAATATTTCTTCCATTTAAGCATGCAAAATTATCATGCCTTGCAGAAACACAATCAAATTTATCATGGGAAGATTTATACCTCTTATGCTGCTTTACATGTTCATCCTTTTTGCCTTCATGAGGAGATGAACTAGTAGAGGCTCCAGCTTTCATTTGCAGACTAACATCATCGTTCTTGTCTTGAAAACAGTCTGAACTCACATGCTTTCCATAAGCTGCATGTCTACCATCTTTTTGCTGCAAAAAAGGATTAAAGCAATGGAAATCATCTTTGAAACAAATTTGACATATTTTCATATTAGAACTTGGAACAAAATTTCTCTTTGAAATAGCCTCACATGCCTTCATGGATTTGGAGTCTTTGCCATTAAACTGCACATAACCAAGGCCAAGATTCTTGGGTCATTCCTCAACCAAAATAGGATCAACCATGCATTGTGCATGCTTGCTTAAACCATTGCCTTCATAGCCCATTTGAATGATTAACTTGGACCCTATACCTCTCGTATGCTTTTCGAAAGAACCAACACATCTTTCTAATGGGGAAACTGAAGACAAATTAGAGTGGATTACCTCTTCCTCACGCATGTTCTTGGTCAAAGCCTCTTCGGCTTGATGGAGCTGCATCTCCATATCATGCAATATTTGAAGAATTCATGGAAAACAATTTCTCACAAAGTTCAGTGTTTTCTCTTCTATCCTCAAAGAGAATCTGCACCATGTCCTTCAATATAATAAAGTCACGCTTCATATCTTCATCGAAGAATCTTGTGAAGGAGGAATTCTCACTTGTATAAGTTTTCATTATGATGTCAATGAACAAAAGTAACTTCAACAAAGTTCTCAAAGCTTTCAAAACTATAGACAAAGCTTTTGAAAAAAATGGCTGTAGAGACAAACTATTATTCAAGCAACCAAACAATAAACAAACTCCAAGAGCTTCTTAACAAACAATCTTCAAGAGAGTTTGTGTTCCAAGGGTGACCTTGAGGTCCTTTGGGGTAAGGAAGATTCCTTTAGCCCTTTCTTCCCTTTTTTCCTCTCCAGGACTTAGCTAATCAGTAGCTATACCTTCACCTCCAACAAAATCAAACAACAGTCAGTTTGCAAACAGTAAAACAGACAATATTTTACATTGTTTGAACACCTTTCAAGCTATACAAGAAATAGCTTTCTTTGTAAATAAATAAACCTAGTGCTCTGATACCAACCTGATCTGAAAATGGTCTGGATAAATTGTTATGTATTACAAGAACCTCCCACTCAGTTTAACAATTAAATGATCTAGCTTGTACTTGACAATTTGTGGAATTTATGCTTGAAAGTGGTGTATGATTTTTTTTATTGTTTATGTGTCTTAAGTTCATTTTTTCTTGCAGAAATTTAACATGTGTAACAGCAACATAATGCATCAATAAAAAATTTAAACAAAACAACAAAATTAATCTCAGGAGTTCACCCGAATCTCGTGGGCTACGTCTCCTTTGAGCTTTGTCATCATGAATCGACTCTTTGGGATTATGGTAAGGTTTTTTTTACAAGCTATACACTTAAATCCAATGAATACTAAAATGATCCAAAGGGCTAAAAATACCATATATATCCCTCTAATGGCTGTCCAAACTCTGCAAACAGCTTTAGGCTCCTGTTGACGTGATTCCTTCTGTTGGTGCTCTAAGCTACTTTGAGCTTCTAAATGGCACAAAATCCCTCATAATTCTATTTCTGTCACTGAAAACACTACTTATATATCCAACACACATCAGAAACCAAATATTGACTGATAAATTTCTCAAATCGAGCACTGCATCCCCAAACTAGGCTATCCTCCACGGTTTGCCCAGAGCTGCCCAAAACTTCACATCAGCTTCTCGAGATATAGAAGGTCTCAAAATGTTCTGAAACCACTTTCATTGGTTCCAAAATGTCTAAATTAGTCAATATATACTATTCATTCATCAAAAATGGCCTCCGGATGCTCCGGTTTTGCCTCCAATACATGTCGGCACCCCATGGCACTGGTGTCACTGAAAACTTCTCTGTTGGGTTTTTGACCTCTAAAAGTCCTAAAAAATTTCTGAACATCTATCATTAGATTCATAATTATTTTTGAAGTCAAGAATGATTATTGTTTCACTGCATATGGCCTCTAGCTCCCCTGGCTAGACCCTGCACTACTGCTGGCAAAAGATGGCACTGATGGCCCCTGTAACTTTACTGAAGCTTTTCAGCTTTCTAAAGTTCTCTACAGGCTCTACAAACCATATCATCAGATTTAGAAGGTATGAACTACCCATATATTACTATTCATTTACCTAAAATAGATAAATAAAGCCCAATACATTACCTTCTCTATGATGGCCCTGATGGCTCCTTCATCTTCCTCGAAGCAAGAACTACTGAAGATGACCTCTGTTCGACTTGAAACCTATGCCAAACTACTCAGAATGTCGAAAAGACCCAAAATTTCCTATTTGTGCACTCAATTTGGTTCAATAATGAGGAAGTTATGGCTTCTCCAAGAAAACTACCCAATGTCCCCCCAAAACCCCACTAAAAGTGGAGGAACTGCTAGTTAAAAAACTAAATTAGTTAAATCCACCAACTTTTGCGCGCTCCTCCCAAACCGATGGAAACGTAAACTGCTACATTTAACGTTAGGTGGGGTGGCATGTGACTGCCCCTGCACTAACCGTTGGGTAATTCGTTAATAGCCCCGTAGCAATACAATTGTATTAGTAGTCACATTTAGCAGTTCATGGGCTGAAGTTACAACCGCCAGTGCTAGCCTCTGGTCGTAGTCATTCGGTTATATGACATTCGGGCTAGCCCTAAGTGGCTAGCCCCTTTTTTTTCCGTTTGAAACTTTTTAAACTTTTAAAATAGAGCTCAGGTTCCATTGTTGTTAAGACACAATGGATAGCGGAGTTGGTCGGGCCTTTGTGCTTGCAGGCAGGAGGTTTGAGTTCGACTCCCACAGAGTAAAAAATATTTTTCCAACCAAAAACTCATTCGGCCTCAGGCCACGTGGCAGCCTCTGGGCTTGCCATGTGGCACCCTCTGATTGGCCACAACAAATGAAGTCAAACCCATAGCAAATCAGATTCTGCCACTTGTCCACAAATGATTTGCCCTCCAGGGAATATTTCAGGGAATATTCTCGGAATATTATTTTTTAATTTTTCCCAAATTTTATAAAGTCAAACTTGGTCAACTCATTTTTAGAGTTTACTGGGCTTTTTCAAACCTCAATAACTTCTACATACGACCTTGGTTTTGAGAATTGTTCGCGACGCCAGAATCGCAGCGATGATACCTTTTCGGTCATTCAGGTTCAGCACTCTTCTGAGAACTTTGAATTTTGAGCTATCATTCTGGTCCATGATCTAGTTCTAATCACTCCAGCAACACCATCAACACCATCTAGACATGTGGAGATTGGTTCACCTAGCACCATTTCGGTGAGGAGGAAGATTGAGGTCACTAAGAAATATCAGAGAGGCAGAAAGCTTATGTTTTCTCATCATATTGAGGAAGGGGCCAAGCCCAAATCAGTAGAGTAGGAAACACCATTACAACATGAGACATTTATCCATGATGAGGAGAATGAATTTGACTTAGTAGACTTGGAGGCCAGTGAAGAACATGAAAACGTAGAGAGAATCATCAAGGACAAAGATACTACGATCAAATAACTCCAAGAAAACTTGGAGATACTTGTTGATGCTTCTCTAGTGGCATAAATTACCTTATAAGGCACCTCTAGACCAATTTTGAGGAGTTTTGGAGAAAACTTTGTTTTTTGAGAAATTTTGGTCAAATTTGGAAATTCAGAAGACCAGTCATACTGGAAAGGTATATTGGAGGAAAAATCAACATTTTTGGATTCCTCTTGCTGAGTACATCAATCTGAGTCAGTGTTTGAGCCATTTCAGCTACTTTTGGGGGGTCAAAATTCCCAAAAACATGCAAAAAATCACCTTTTTGCGTTGTTTTTGGAGCCTTCGCTATGCTTTTTGAGTACTCTTGGGAGATTGAATATTGGGAGGGCTAGAAGCCACGTTTTTTGAGTGATTTATGAGCATATCATGTCTAAGACATATAGATATTTCCAATCGTACCTTCAGATCTTGATTTGGACACCTAGAAGGCCTCCAAAAGCCAATTTTCCTCAACTCTCTACGCTTTCTCTGAGCTCGCTACGCTTTCTGCAGATTTCGCTATGCTTTCTCCATAAGGCAATTTTTATAGGTTGTTTGACCTAGTTTGACTTTTTGACCTATGTAATTGATGAACGATGATGTCATGAGGTGTAATTGAGCTGGTAAATAGTGAAATAGGTTAGATACATGCTTGTAAATGTAATTTTTGGTCAAATGTATCTATTTTCCTATGATGACGAGAATTGGTTGACCTCCACTAGACATTAGGGTTTTGTTGAGAATATCATGTAATTAGCTCCACAACTAATGGATTTGACCCCTGAGAGAGGGGAGATGTTGTTTTGGTCTATATATATCATTTTCAAAGTCATTTGACTAGTTCGACATAAGTGGATTGTAATCTTGTAGCTTGTACTTTCACTTTCGTATTCAGAAATCAAAGGATGAAGTTGCAACTATTATCTAGGAATTCATGCGTAGTGAGTTTATGATCATATATCTTATATGTTATAGTATTTATTGAATGATATATAGCTTGTATTTCATATATTGTGTCTTCAGTGGCTTTCCTTACAATTCATAGGCATAATTCTATTGATTGACCTCTGTTTATATGGAAATGTCATCTTGTGTTTTATGCTTCCATTTTAATGAATTCATGAATGAACATGCTCATTAAATCCCTCTATCTTTTCAGACTCACCACCATACCTAAAAAACCACAAATCAATCATAGATCCACTTCTAATTTGCTTCTTTATATCTTTGTAGCTGTAAACCCTTTGATACCTAGACCTAGCAACATCGTTTCCACCCTGATCCAACATCAAACCCTAAAATTCTTAAAAACTACCTGATTCTATCATATCTAGCCTAATATATTTCATGTCACATTCAATTCTTGGTTGTGATCACATTGAGAGATCCCTCTCTTCCTGGTAGGGCTATCTACTAGGTCAAAGTGGTCTGTGGTTACCTTTGTCAGTCTCCTTTTCAGCCTTCGGAGAACTGGTGGAGTTATAACATTCTGGCATCGTTGCTGGTGAACAAAGTGAAAAATATTCCCTGGTTGTATTATTAATTTTCATCAAATTCTAGGCCTGTGGTTGATAGGCCTTAGTTTTCCTGAAGGCTGATTCAAAGTTGTAGAGAGCCGAGGTGCAGAAAACAAAGAACATTATGGCTTCGAAAAGATAAACAAGATCGAATCCCAATCCACATCCAGCTTCTCCAGTTGAATATCCAGAGAAACTCATTAGAAAGCAGTGATCTTAGAACTCAAAGATTTATTCGAGTCCATCTTCATTGGTAAGGTCTACATCATTACCTGCAAAAATATTATCCCTTGAAGATATTCCATTCAATCTAAAATTTGAATTATCTTTGTTTAGATCAAAGTCGAAAAATTCCTTGTCTGAAATAGTGTTTGATCCTTTGAGGTTGTCTGAAGTTAAATCATTATCTGAAATAGTATTTTATTCCTTAAAGCTTGAAGATAGCACATTATCTGAAGAGTCCAAATCTGAGTCAGATTTTGATAGGAAAGTCTGGAGTCAGTTTGATAAACTTGAAAAATTAACCAACCAACTCCAATATACATCCAAAAAAGCTATCCTCTAGTATCAACAAGAGTCTTTGTTTACTCCAACACCATATCAATTAGTTGATGCCTCTTCTTCCATCCCTTATACTTCATTTCCTCCTCATAATCCTTGTGAGCCTACCACTCCCATTGTTACTCCTACACCACACTCAAAAAGGTTCATGGTGATATTTGTACCTCTAGTTTTACCTGGTCAACTTGCACCCTTACCATAGAGCTATGGTCAAAGAATTCCTCTCTTTGATGAAAATTTAGATATTAGTGCAAGACAAAACCTTGTGAAAGTCATTGATTTCATTGATTTAGAAGAGATTTATGCTGATGATGAAAAAATGAGGATCATTTCCCAAATCTTCTCTAGGGATGTAAAAACATGGTTCCGTTCTTTGGCTGCCTATTCCATAGACAATCCAGAGCAGCTAATTGATGCATTTATAGCTAGATGGTAAGTGAAAAATAATCCACTTCAGATTATTTCTGAATATGACAACTTAAAAATAAATCCTAATGAGTTTGTTAAATATTTTACTGCTCTCTTTAACTGGGTATATAACTCAATCCCCAATGATATCAAGCCTCCTCCAATTTTGGCTCTCTTGCACTATCCGGATGCTTTTGATCTGGATATGGCATATTAGCTCTGAGAAATAAGTCTTGCAATACTTGAGGAGATGTAGAAAAACAAAATTAGTGTTGAAGAAAATTTAATAATAAAAAATTCAAAGACCAAAGGGGAAATAAAGGTAACAATCAAGGAAGAACCATCCACATCCTCTAAATACAAATTGGATACTCTAATCATGACTATGGAGAGAATGGTGGATATAATTTCTATCACTGAAATGCAACCAGACACACAGGTTCAAAATCTTAATTTACAAGGTAAGCGTCAATAGCCTCAGTTTAGGATTAAACAAAGGGAAAAAAGAGCTCTAGAGAAGCCATCACAATAGTAGATCTACACTCCTTTGCAGAAAAATTATGCTCAAGGGGTTGAAGAGGAAGAAGATATTGTCGAAGAGAATAATTTCTTCACATAATATAGACAACCTTACAGAGGATGAAGAATACATTGATAAACAGATTTACCGAAAGATGAGGACTATATGCTTGCAAAAGTGATGAGTTGGAGGTCCAATCTGATGACTATCAGCAGGGTTACCTTAATGCTCTCAACTCACAGCAGAGGGAATATTAATTGAGAAATCGAGATGTTCCTATCACTCCTACTCAAAATAGGACAACGCAGCAAAGAGATACTCAGCCCAAGCAAAATCCCCAAGCTAGTCAAAACAAGGGAAAGGAGCATGCAACTATAATTCAGACCAAGAATAACCAAGCATCTACAAGTACACCAAACAAAGAGAAATAAGGCCAAAAGAAAGAATCTACAAAAAATTACCAACCTGACAAGAGGGACACTATTGTAAAATAGGTAGATAAACAATCCAATCTGTTTAGCTTAGAAATGAAATCTCTAAGTTGGAAGTTTTTATCCCCTTAACTAAGCTTGTGAAAATAACCAATAGAAATCTCATGTTTCTAAAATTATGAAAGTAGATCCTATATCAGATATGGTTAATGTTGAAGATGATCAACCCGAGATCCTTTTTGGTACAACCATAGATGGTCAACTAGAATATAGTGAAATCCCCTCATTTTATCTTAGTTTGAGGATTCATGAGGGTATCCTCCGAAAATCCATGCTTGACTCCGGAGATTCTCATAACCTGATGCCAAAGGCCATAATGGAAAAATAGGGTTTGGAAATAACCTAACCTTACCATGATCTTTAATCTTTTGATTCTGGTAGAGTACATTGTCTCTGTCTTATAAAAGACTTGGCTGATATACCTCCACAGTATGGCATGTTGCTGTCAAGGTCATGGGGAGAAAAGTTAAGAGGTACTCTGCAATTGGATTTCTCTTATTCCACCATCCCGGGTTTTGGGCAACTAAGGAAGTTGTATCGAGAGACAAACATGAAATATATGATCACCAGTAAAGAGAAACCAAAAAATCACCCTATCAATTCTGTAAATATTGATCTTGAGTCATTTATTTTTTTTAATGATAGCGGTTTTAATAATTTAGATAGTCAAATTATAGAAGTTGAGGAAATTCCATAAATTTCAAATAGTGTCCGAGCAATTTTGGATGAAAGACAAGGAAATCAACCTAGTACTACTAAGCAGATATCAGAAAAGTCAGAAAAAGTAATTGAACAGGTTGAAAGCGTGGCCCAAAAGGAAGAAACAAATCAAACTGTAGAATTCCAACTTCCTGATGATGAGAATGGTATTTGGACCATGGATTTCGATGGTTCCTTAGGGAAATATGGGGCATGCAATGGAATCTGGATTTGTAGTTCACTTCATCAATCAGTTAAAATTCCCAAAAATGTGAGATCGTGTTCCTATAATTTATATTTTGATTTTTCCAATAATGAAGCTGAGTACAAGGCATTGATCACCGACCTCAAAATTCTAAAAAAGTTAGGTGAAAAAATATTTTTTGTTTATGGCAACTCTGAGCTTGTTGTTATCCTCATGTATTTAACAGTATCACTAGGTGACTATGGATTTTCTAAAATTTGCTGAAAATAGCATTCTTTGACTATCATCTATTTTCAGAAATCTCATTGCCTTCATTATATTTATTTTACCTACCCACTATCTCTCATTTTTCCTCTTTCAAAACCCTCTAGTTCTGAATTCCATGTTTTGATCCTAAAAGCCCTCTTCTCACCTTTTTTCCCTACCTAAAGCCCCATTTTCCTCATTAAAATCCCCCCTTCATTCATTTCCCTTGTTTCCTCAAAAAAATGTAAAAAAACCTTTTTTACATTGTTTTAAAACCAAAATTTATTCATTTTATCATTCGAGACTCAATATCTTTAAACCCCATTATATTAAAAAGACCCAACCCTTTGTATTTTTAAACCTCACTCCTCTTATTAAACGCCCGCTCATATAACCCTGCCCTCCACTTTATAATAAGTGCCTCCACTTATTATTTAACCCTGGGTCCCACTTTATAAAGGCCCCACTTTCCTTTCAAAACCCTGCATATATAATAACCTCGCCACTTTGTTATATACCCTGGGCCCCGCCTTATAAACCTACCCATGGTCCTAATACCCTGATCACCGTTGGATCACCTCTGCCAGATCCAATAGTCTATGATCATTATCACACCCTCCACCTCCCGGTGTTTAACGCCACCAAACCTTACGAAATGGGCAGTATTCCCTCCATCTCATCCGCCATGCAGCATCCCCTCAATGGAATTGCACATCCTCCGCCAATACCATTTACCACCTTCGCCCCATGTGATAAAACTCTCATCATCCTTCACACCCACTGCAAAACCATTTACCCCCGTTCAAGTTTGGTCAAGCCCTCGATCCTCTATGTTAAGCCTTTGCAAACTCCCCAAAAGCCCGACAAACCCAAACAAATGCAGAAAGCCCACAACATAGGTTTTAATTAACAAATTTTTTTAAATGTGTAGGTAGCCGATGATAAATGCATAAATCACATTTCTAAAGTCCAAAAATGGTTTAAATAAATTATCTGGGTGTCGATCCTGTTAGAGTCGGTCTTTACAGCCCTCCGTCAGAGATCATTTCTCTATTTTCATTTCATTGTTTAGGTGTCTCATTCCGCTCATTCATCTGCATTCCGTTAGGGGCATGCCATTGACTAATGGAAGGGTTTGGTCTTCTTATTTTCCCTCATATTTGTACCTTCTGGGTTGGTCAAAACTCCTCAAAATTTATCAAAGTTCAGTTCATGTCATTCACAGTCATAAATGATTATTTTGTTCAAAAAGAGTCTTTTGGTTTCTGAGTCTAGGGGTTAGTCTTTTGACATGTTCAATAAATGCCTGCAGGCCATGAGGATGGTTTTCAATAAGCTCTCAGTTCAAAATTTCATCATCAAACATATTCGAGGACATTTCTTGTTCAAAACTCTGTTTTGAATAATAAATTGTCGAATTCATTTTTTGTAATAAGATGTATTTTTCTGCCATGAAAACTTCAAAGAAGACTCTGGTTCTCCTTTGCAAAAGATCAATAACAACATCCTTGCAAAAAATAACCATGTTTGTCATTTCAAGTCTAGAAAGTCAGTGAAAAGCAAAAGACAGAGTTCATTAAGTGACAAAGTGCCAAAATAAAAAGAACATTACAAAATGGGTTTTGAAGAAGTAAAAATCAAAGCCATTTCTTTTCAAGATATTTCACAAAGCTATTTAACCCATTTGCATCAAGGAACATTCACAAAATCCAAGAGAAAGTCGAGTTTGAGTTTTGAGAGGGCAGATTGTGTGACTGAGTTTAGCGCGGTGCATTGAGCAGAGTCGCAGCGCACCAAATTGACGCGGCGCATTGGGTCGAAATTGGTAGTGTATTTTGCCACAGGCGCGGCGCACCCAAAGGCCGCGGCGCATAGAGCCCTAAGGCCGAAAAATTATCACCCTTCACCAAAAATCATTTCCAATCGGCTCATTTGCCTCCAAGTAAGTTAACAAAGTATGTTCGTTGATTTTATGGTGTGTTTGCTGCATGTTGAAAAGGAGATTTTCAAGTGTTAAATGGTGAAAAACTTAACCCTATACCTATACTGAAATTTGCTCCATAGGGTTTAAAGAGAGATGATTGTAATTTGAAATTGGGTGTCAAAGCTGGAACTTGTCAAAACGATCTCATTCCATTGTTATTTGTGCTCTTGTCACTGTTACTATCATATCATTGTTCTCACTGCTATTATCATTGTTGTTATACCGCAGTCCCTTCCTATTTCCACTATCCCCATATCCCTTTTTCCCTTTGTTCCCATGTCAATGAATTCCCAAACCCTATTACTTGTTACCACTTCCCTTCATTAATAAAAATCTAAGTTTCCACAAGATTCAAGGGCTGGCTTATGTCCTTGATTGCACTTATATATTGTCATTGCACTCTTATCCCTAAAAACTACAAGTCCCATCACTATCACCCATTCCCATATCATTTGTAAAGGTGTCTGATCTCAAAGTTTTCTAAAGCAGTGAGTAAATGTTTTTCCATTCCAAAGTCACTTGACAGTCCATTGTATTCACTTTGACACTTCCTTGCAGCCTCTCATTTCATGTGGCACACTTGGCATTGAAAAACAAACATAGATTTATCATCATAGACTTGTCAAACACCTTGTTTTCAGCACCATGTCAGAGACAGATTCACCATATGAGTAGGGATATGAGCAGGATAGTGATTCTACAGCAGAACTAAATGTGCCAAGGAGATCTCATAAAAGTGGCAAGCATGTCAGGGAGGAGCCCACTTCTTTGACCCAATTGCAGGCCTGCCCGCTTGCAATGGATTGTTTTCAGCGTCAGTCATGTTTCCAGTATTGTGAGATGATTGCCCGAACGCAGCATCATCATGAGTTAGCTCGCCTATTTGTCCTACATTTGCATAATGGTCATGTAAATCTTGTCGGAGTGAACTTCACTTTGACACCAGAGACTATTTCTGAGGCGACTGGGATATCGAACATTGGTGAGGAGTGGAATAAGAGACAGAAGCTGGATATAGCATATTATGAGCCTTACGTCAGACCTGGATATTTGAGGCAACTTAGCAGGGTATTTCCATTCCGGTTTCTGAAGGAAGAGTATGCACCACTGATGAAGCTCATCATTCGTTATTTCAACTGTGAGGGTCGTTTCTCACGTCTTTATGCATATCACATCAGACTTTTGATGCATTTTACAAGAGTGAGACTGATGAGTATCCCCTATTTCATGTGTCGAAACATAGATCGGATGACATTCCTTGTGCAGAAGAAGACCCCAGCGCAGCAGCATAACAGTATCTATCATTATGTGCTCATCAAAATCATTGTAGTGCATCAGCTTGGATTACAGGGCATCTCGTGGGATGAGTTCATTTCTCGTGATTTCTTTGCAGCACCCCAGCCTCCTCCCGAGATTGTTCATGATGAGGCAGATCCTTCACACCAGTTTTAGGTTCCTGAGACTGAGCCTATCAGTGCTCCAGTGTATGTGACATATTAGAGAGGCCACAGAGCCTTATTTGCAGCGGCACGATGAGTACTATCTCCACCAGGGGTGGAAGGGGTCTCGTTATCTTCATCAGTAGCGCGAGTACTATCTCCACATGGCGTGGAAGGGGTATCGCCTTCGACATCAGCACATGTACAGGTTCAGGACAGAGGAAAGAGGCCTATGCATGATGAGGGCCCCTCGGGAGGCCAAGATACTGATTTTTTTTTAATCGATGTTGATGCGAGCTTTCCTAGCTCGAAGCTGAAAGAGATCATCCAGGAACAAAAGGCTGAGATTGACACTTTGACCGTGAATTTGCAGAGAGCTCAGTGGGTTATACATTATTTGGAGCAGCGCAATAAACAAATCGAGGATCAGCACACACTCTTAGAGTTGCGGCAAATCCGTGAAGACCGTGCATTGGCCCGGAAGAGACCAGGTGACATGACACCATTTGAGCGAGAGACTTGCCTTACGCATGTCAACATTCATCTGGAGAAGCTCTTGGCGAAATCCAATAGGGACAAAGACATGATCAGACACATGAAGACTCACTATTGGGCCCGTACACATGTTTGCAGAGCAAAAATGAAGATCCTAAAGGCAAGGTTGAGAAAGGCACTGAAACGTCGAAAGAGGCCAGATCCACTCTGAATCTTGGCCGAAGCTTCCTTGGCTGAGCATGAGACATGATAAGAGACCTTCACTCCAAATTTCAGCAAATTTGGAGAATATTTTGTCATTTTTGAAAAATTTGGTTGCAAAATAGGTTTTTCCGCCCGACGCATCGCGCCACCCGATGCGCGCTTATGATTGGGACACTTTCTGGAGGAAAAATTGATATTTTTGGACTTCGCATGGTAATTTATGCATGCTCAAGAATGGCCGAAGCATTTCATCAAATTTTGGGTGGTCTTAAGGGCCAAAAACACCATGAAAATCACCTTTCTACCACCTTTTGCACCAGCAGGAAGTACTCTTGGGAGATTGAAGTTTTGGAGGGGAACATGAGCTCCAAATTAAAAAATTCCACTTGGGTTGGATATTAGACATCCAGGGATTTCCAACAAGATATCATGAGCTCGATTTGGACTTTGGGAAGTGCTTAAAAAACATGTCCAAAGTAGCGCGGCGCATAGAGGAATTTAGCCTATTTTTCACCTTCCAGCTCAGAAATTCGGCCAGTTTTGACTAGTTTTACTTTTTCATGAGAGGATTGATCTATATTGATGTAATTTGGTAACCATGATGTAATTTTGGCATGTATTTACTTGTTCTAAATGATTCATTCACTAAAAAGTGAAAATTAAGTGAATGGATCAGTTTCCTAGCATATAGAGCCAAGTTGTTTGGCTGCCTAGATTTTAGCTCCATGTTTAGAATTGGTTCAAACTGCTCCTAGAAGGATGATCTCGACCCATAGAGGCATGGGAAGGGGTTAGGATGGTCTATATATTGTATTTTCTAAGACATTTTCAGGGTTGGATACTTGGGAAAAGTTTGGCACCTCATTGTACATTCATTTCAGATTTTTGGCAAAGGAAAGACCAGAGTTTTGCAACACTTTTTGGGATCCTTGTGGCTTCTGAGTTTTGATGATGTTCTTCTCATGTTATTTTAAGTTTCATTAATGTTATATGTATGCCATTTCCCTTCTCTATGCTTCTGAATTAAACAAATGAGTATTTGAGGTAGAATTTATTGATTTGCTGGTGCTTTGCCTTAAGCTTTTGTTTAGTTGTTTATGTTCTTCATCAGTTTGAAGAGGATCCTTGCACGCTCTTTCCCTCTTTAGCTCCTCAGCAGTATTTTCCATCCATTCACTCGGTCTAAGACATCAAAGCCGCTGCCTACCCTGCCCCAACTTGAACTCTGCAAGAATTTGGCCTCATCCCCAAGCCCAAAATTGTTTTTCCCTTTTTCCAACAAAAACGCCCTAAAAATCAAAATCAAACACTCCTACTTGTTTATCTAGCCTAAGATCAGTTTTTGTTTCAGTCATCTCAAGCCCCTTCGAATATTTTCATTGAGATAGACTCGGAGAGAGCCCTCTCCTGTCCTTGTAGGGCTAGCTACGAGGCTGAGCGTGGTTTGGTGTTGTCCTTCTTTTGCCTTATTTCAGCCTAAGGTAGATTTGGGAACTAACAGATCCAACAACTTTTGTTTACTCAGAAGAACTAGGAGTGCAAGAATGGTGGAAGGTAGCAATGAGTCATGACCATTGTTGGTCCTTCAAACAATTCAAAGGAAAAAATCAAAGGCAAAGTCTAAAAACAAAATTGAAGAGACAGTGAAGGGAAAAAGGGATTAAAGGTTTAATAAAATTATTAAAGGTGAAAAGCATGATCAGAAATCCAAGGTTAAGACCAAGCACAGTTGAGAAAGGTTAAAGAGAGGGATTACTATAATTCAAGACAAATCAATGAAGGATCAGGAATTAAATAGAGAAAGAAGGACAGAAAAGGAAAATCCATGTTTAAAGCCAAATTAGAGGTCTAAAGACAAATCAAAATAAAATTAGTACAGAAGGAAAATCTGAATGACTAAGGCACTCAGAAATTACGACTTCATATCACATTTGGCACATACAACCTCATTTCACTTCAACAAAAGCAGCTACAGTTATTGAAACAGTCAGAGATATTTCCCAGCTACTCAAAAATTTATTACAAAGTTAAGACAAAGCCATAAAATTAAAAAATATCCTAAATTTAGCTCGACAGTAAATTAAGAAGTTATTATGACAACGAGTCAGTCACAGATATTTTGCCTTGGGCCTTGCATGGTCTCAAAGGTCAAAAATACATTAACTCTGTAATAAATACAAATCTGTCACCCTAGGTTAGGGAAACCTCCTCATCTTGCAGATAAATACTGAATGTATTATTCATTTTTAGTGTTGGTTGGTTTGTTGGATGGCTGGTTAGTTGCTATGATTGCTAGGTTGAATTTTGATCAGACTTTAAGCCGCAAATATCATTGCATTGGAGTAATGTAAGTGCTTTGGACATCAATAATACAAGCACGTTCATAGGATTCTTGAGCTATGTTAATGGTGATTTTATCCTTCTTTTTCATTGTTTCTCTTTTGTTTTCCATATTGTCCATCATTTCTCTGATAAAAGAACAAAAAATTTAGATTAAGATATGTTGTCTTAGCACCTTAATTTTGTCTGATTCTTTCATCATAATGTTTTCTTCTGCAATGTCTGATTAGAGAATTCAGGGTCGTCCTGCTCTTTAGTTCCACCTATATTTTTTCCTTGAAATTTACTCGGTAGAGTCCAGCCAAAGAATTCTATGGTTTTCCCTGTCCTTTGGTTTTGCTTGAAATTTTATTTTCAAGGTCTTATTTGAATTTTACTTAGTAGAGTTTAGGCAAAGAATTTTATGGTTTGCCCTGTACTTTGGTTTGTCTTAAACTATTACTTCAAAGGTCTTTTATAAGTTTGATTAAAGAAGTCAGGCTTATCTTGCTCTTTAGTTTCACTAATTGTTATCTTGAATGTTTTCTTTGTCTGAAAGTAGTAGCTAGAGAATTCAGGGGTGTCCTGCTCTCTAGGATTGCTGGATTGTTGTATTAAAGGTTTACTTAGTAGAGTCTGGCCAAAGAAGTCTATGGTTTTCCCTATCCTTTGGTTTTTCTTAAACAGTTACCTAAAAGGTGTTTCTTGTTTTAGTATATTTAAAGGATTCTTAATTTCCCTTTAGTTTTACTGATTCCACAACTTCTTGTCATTTCATATTTCATCTAATCTAAAGAGATCCACTTGATATAGTTAGCTTTCCCTATGAAAACACTTGCTGAGTTGGTGTACAATTAAATAATTTTATGACTCCAGAACCTAATGGATTAATGCTGCTCATAGTCTATCTATTCAACTGAAACAATCATGCAATTAATCAGTCAATTAATCAATCAACCAAACAAAACAAACAGTCCTATAACTTCATAACTAGCCTAAAATCAAAAAACATAAGCATAAAGATACATCATTTTATCATAAACATAGGGAGAGCCCTCTATGAGTCCAGGAAGGCTAGGTCCTTGGACTCCAAAGCGGTCTGATGTGGTTCCCTGCAGAGTTGTTCTTGCCAATATTGCAAATCATGGGGAGCCAACATAGTGGCGACCACACTGGGGACTGAGTTATTAAACAGATTAATATTTCCTCAAAGAACTTAGAAAACCTATTGAACTTGGATAACTCAAATATTCACCAAGAATGGTATCTCGTTGTTGATGGTGGACAACAGCCAACCTCAAAACAACTAAAATCCTCCACCTGGTGACTCCATTGGTTTTCAGTAGGCCTGCTGACTCCACTGGTTTTCTACAAACTTCACCAAGAATTATTGAGAAATCCTAATACCATCAAACCTCAATAGAACCTAGCAAGAATACTTTGTGGATTAAGTATTTCTTTTACACATTGGTTTGTTTTTCAAACTGTTATACAAACTTCTCTAAACATTCGGTCTGAGTTTTGGCTCCTAGATGAATTTGTACCAGATCCCATCTTGACCCAAACCCTCCTGCAATAGTTGAAAATCCTAAAAGCATCCTTAGGAAATCTCCTAGATCTAAAAGTCCAGTTTTTGGCAGACCTTTCCACAAAGCAAGTTCCCTACCTGAAAAATTTAAAGACTTGCAAGGTATCCTATCTAGTTCACCCCTAGAAAAAATCTTGTCTAGGACTAGATCCCAGAGTTGGATAACCCAGATAATTTTGGACCCATCCATTTTACAGTAGAATCTTGTGGTCCAAACCTTAACCCTCATTCATACACTTGTTGTTCACCTCCCTTCATTTAACCATGTACCTCCTTTTTTCAATCCTCCACTTGTTAACCCTCCTTTGTTTCCCCAACCACAGATCATGGCAACATGGTATGCCCCATTAGTTCTACCATTTCCTTTATTTGTTCTACCACAGGACTATCAGTCCAAGATTCCCTTATATGATGCAAGTAGTTTTACTACTTCTCAACAACACGTGGATAGAATGAATGACTATTTTGACAGATAAGAAATAAATGATGAAATTGTTAAACTAATAATATTTTCTCAAAGCTTAGGGGGAGAAGCAAGAAAGTGGTTTAAATGCCTAACCCCTAATAGTATACATGACCTCCCTTCTTTTCATCAATTATTCTTAAAAAAATGGGAAGTCAAGAAGAACCCTCTCCAAATCTTATTGGAGTATGAAAACATTAAGAGAAATATTGGAGAGGGTGTCCAAGAATATTGCACTAGTTTCAATAGTGTATACAATGCCCTCCCTACACACATGAAACCTCCACAAGGTCTAGCTCTATTGAAATTTCCAGATAGCTTTGACCCAGAAATGGCTTACCAGTTAAGGGAGAGAGACCCTTTTACATTATAAAATATGCAGAGGGGTGCAATAAGTGTAGAGGAAAATCTTATTGCCAAAAGAGCTAGGATGAAAAATGAAAAAAAGGAGTCACATATAGGGAAGAAACTACACCCTCATCATCTGATACTAAAATTGATAACTTGGTTAGAACTATGGAAAGGATGATGGAGAGAATAAATATGAATGAGAGGGCTTACCCCAGACAAAATCAAGTAGCTCCTTAAAACAAGAATCAAAATCAGAACCAAAACCAGAAATTTAGAAGAAATCCCCCTCAAATAAGACATAGAGGTACTGACAAAAAATCAAGCCTCCTTTCCAAGAAAACTATGCTGATGAGGATGAGGGGGTGATTGAAGAAACAGAGGAAAGTCATATCAATCTAATGGGAGTCAATAATGAGGATATTTTTTTCCTCACTGAGGAAGAACAAGGCATGTTTTCCCCAACTCAATGTGAAGAAGAAAGTCTAGAATCCAAAGACTATAAACAAGGCTTTGAAAATTCCATCATGAAAGTACACAGAAAGTATGACCTCAGAAGCAAGAAATCCCAAGACACTCCTAAGAAAAACAACTCTAAAATTTCTGCTAGGAAGAGCCCTGAAAATATTCCTGAAAAGACAACAAAAAATCCAAACATAGTGGCTGAAAATGCTGATAAAGGTAAAAAAAAAAACAACCAACATAGTGGTGACCAAAGTAGCACTAGTAACTCAGCTAGTGGCCCTAAAAAAACTGTCTTAACTGAGACTCCAAATAAAAATCAACAAGCTGAAACTGTTGTAAAAACAATGTCTGATAAAACTGATTCAAATCTGATAAGAACACTGGCACCTTTCAGCATTGAGAATGAAATTGCCAAGATAAAAATATCCATACCTCTTACTGAATTAGTTTCCCAAGATGTATATAGATCCCAAGTTTTGAAAGCTTTAAACATAGGAGAAAATTTTTATTCTGTAAATTTAAATGATGACAAACCTGAGCTTTTGTTTGGACCAGAAGTAGAAGGTAAATTTCAAGAGGTAGGTGTTCCTCCATTTTATGTCAGTTTAAACATTCATGATAAAATCTTCCACAATGCCATGTTAGATTCAATAGCTTTAGATAACCTCATACCAAAGGTAGTTATGGAAAGACTAGGCCTTGAGATAACTAGACCATACAAATATTTATACTCCTTTGACTCTAGTAGAGTTAAATGTCTAGGCCTAATCAAAGATCTCTGTGTTAATTTAGCACAAATATTAGCAAAGAGCCTAGTAATGGATATTGTAGTGGCTGATATAACTCCCAAATATGGCATGCTCCTATCACACTCATGGGGATCTAAACTTCAAGGTACCCTCCAAATGGACATCACCTATGCTACCATACCTGTCTTCAGTCAACCAAGAAGACTATATAGGGAAACTCATATGAAATACATGGTCAGTAGTCAAAAAAATCCAGATAACTCCCCTCTTTATTCTATTCACACAGACCTTGATTCATTTATCCTTTACAATGATTAATGAAAAGGTATAATAAAATGAGAAAACAATTGAAGAAGAGGAAAAAGAGGAGGAAAAGTCAAGAAAATTAGCCCAAATAGAAAATGAACAACATAATGAAAAACATAGTGGCAGCCACAATGACCAACATAATGATAAATATGAAACTGAACTTCTATGGAGTATGATTTTTTATTGTTCCTGTGGGAAAACTGGTTTAGGAGCAGGTGTTTGGGTACATAACACCGAAAACAATCATGCAGAAGCTCATTCATATAGGCTAAATTTTCAATGTATGAATAACATAGTAGAATATGAGGCACTCCTCCTAGGGCTACAATTACTCAAGAAATTAGGAGCCAAAAGGATTTCCATCCATGGGGATTCTGAGTTAGTCATTAAGCAGGTTAAGGGAGAGTATTCAGCAAAACACCCTAGGCTAAGAGCATATAGGAATGATGTCCTTGACCTCTTAAGAACCTTCCAAGAATATGACATTGCCTCTGTCCCCAGGAATTAGAACATCCTTGCCAACGGTCTAGCATTTGCAGCCAGTACTTGTCAAAAACCTCATCATAACAAACAATATATAGTACAAGTCAAATATAGACCAGCAGTCCCTAATAATATAAGATATTGGCAAGTTTTTGAAGGGGAAAAACAGATTGAATATTTCCTGTAGTCCATAAATGAGTTTGAAATGCCAAATTTAGACTCAGATCATGAAGAAGACTGCTCTGCTGAGGAACAAACATGAAAAAAGCAGCCTCCTGATGATGCTGATATAAACCTGTTAGAAAAATATGACTCACTAAGGACAAAACTTTGTGCAAATTTAGAAAAGGAAAATTTTGAAGTGCTGCAATCCACAGATGGTACTTTTCCAAAGGGACTGGTTCCTCTAGAGGAAATTTTTGAATTCAATGATGTTGCTAAAAAACCAAAGATGGAATCTACTAAGGAAGAGCTAGAAGAATGCAATATAGGCAGTGAGAAAGAACCCAAAATGATAAAATTGTCCAAAACACTGCCAACTCATATAAAATAGAAATACATTGAGCTTTTCAAAGAATTTACTGATGTGTTTTATTGGAGCTATGAAGACTTAAAATCCTATGATACTGATATCATCCAGCATAAGATCCCTCTAAAAGAAAACTAGAAGCCATTTAAACAAAGATTATGCAGAATCAATCCTGTACAACTGCCACTAGTTGAGAAATAAATAAAGAAAATGTATGATGCTGGAATAATAATCCCTCCGAGATACTCGGAATGGGTTTCAAATCTTATGTCAGTAAGGAAGAAGATGGGAGAAATTAGGCTATGGATAGAATTCAAAAATTTAAACAAAGCCTCCTTAAAGTACAGCTACCCTTTACCAAAAATGGATCACATGGGTAGTAGGCTCCAAAAGAGTATCATTGTTGGATAGCTTTTCAGGATACAATCAAGTGCTGGTACATCCAGATGATCAACACAAAATAACTTTCACTACACCTTTGGGCACCTTCATGTATGTTAAAATGCCTTTTGGGTTAATGAATGCTGGAGCTACCTTTCAAAGAGCAATGGATATTGATTTCTCTGAAGAAATAGGTTACTTCATTATGATATACCTTGATGACATCAAAGTCTACTTAAAAACTGATGAAGAATACCTAGCTCACTTAAGAAAAGTCTTTGAAAAATGAAGAAAATATGGTTTTTCTCTGAATCCCAAGAAAAATTTGTTTGGCCTACAAGAAGGGAATCTTTTAGGCCACATCATATCTGAAGAAGGGATCAAGATTGACCCAAAGAGGATTGAAGGAATATTGCAAATCAATCATCCAAGAAACATCAAAGAGCTGCAATATTTCATTGGAAAGATAAATTTCTTAAGAAGGTTTATTCCAAACCTTGCAAAACTCCTAAGAAACATCACTAATATGCTGAAAAGAGAAACAGGAGTCAAATGGACCATAGAACCAAATAAATTTTTTGATTTGGTAAAGCAGGCTCTTACACAAACACCAGTTCTGATCATCCCTGATTTTACCAAGGATTTCTTCATATTTTCTTTTGCATCAGAACACACAGTTGTTGTTGTCCCACTGCAGAAAAATATAAAGGGATAGGAGCATTCTATAGCATTTTTCAGTAAGGCATTAAGAGATGCACCTATGAAGTACAATATAATGGAAACATAGGATTTTTCCTTAATCAAAGCATTGAAGGATTTTAGAGTTTACATTATACACTCACACATCATTGCATTTGTACCTCACACAATGCTGAAAGACATATTGACACAAGATCTTGATGGAAAAAGAGGTAAGTGGATTGTTGTCATTTTAGAATATGATCTGGAAATCAGGCCCACGAAGCTAATCAAAGTGAAAGGACTAGAAAAACTCATGGTTGAAGCAAATTTTCAAGCACTGGACATCAATATAATTAATGCATTGGATGAACAAGGGGAGATGGCGACTCCACCTATTGAGGAAGCATTTCTAAACTCTTCCTGGTATGTTGATATATTATATGTGCTTTTTAATCTAAATTTTCCTCCTGGTTTATCCAAAACAAAATCCAGATTCTTGAAACTTAAAGTTGTAAATTTCTGCATTTTAGACAAAGTTTTATATTGGAAAAATGTTGGTGGTATATTGTTTAAATGTTTTCCAGAAGAAGATGAAGATAGGATTATGCATGAGTTTCATGAAGGAGAATGTGGAGGCCACCTCTATTGGAAAACCATTGTCAATAAAATCCTTCGAGTTGGTTACTATTGGCACACCCTCTTTCAAGACATCCATAAAATGGTAGTTTCCTGTCATAAATGCCAAATCTTTGAGGGTAAAAGAAAACTGCTTCCATTTCCCTTACAACCTATCTCTGTTGAAGCTCATTTTCAGCAATGGGGTCTTGATTTCATTGGATAAATCCACTCTGCCTCCTCTACCCAACATAAATGGATCCTTACTGCAACTGAATATTTTACAAAGTGGATAGAATCCATCTCTTCCAGGACTTCCACAGACTCAATAATTATCAAATTCCTTGAAAACCACATTTTATCTAGATTTGGCTATCCTAGAAAAATCATTACTAACAATGCTGATGATTTTAGATCCAAGAAAATGGTGGAATTTTTACACAAATATTAGATTACATTGGGAAATTCTACAACTTATTACCCTCAAGGTAATGGACTAGCTGAATCCTCAAACAAGATTTTTGTGAACATAATTAAAATTTGTTGGAAGAAAATAAGAAGTCATGGCACAACATATTAGTACATGCACTATGGGCAGATAGATTAAGAAATAAAAAGTCAATTGGCATGTCACCCTATCAGCTAGTATATGGAGCATATGTAGTTTTACCAACAAGCTTGGGAGTGCCAGTGATGAAGCTCATTTAAGAAGTACAGTCTGAATAAAATGATATGCAAAGAAGAATAAACCAGACTGTCTAGTTGTAGCAAACTAGAGAGGAAGTATACAACAGAACACAGCAAGTGCAGGAAAACATCAAGAAATTTTTTGATAAAAGGACCATGGAAAATGATTTCATCATTGGAGACAAAGTACTGAAGTGGGATTCAAGAAGAGAGGACAAAGGCAAGCATGGAAAATTTTACAATCTATGGAAGGGTCCATACATCATCTATTCTAGTACAAGAGGTAATAATGTGTTTTTCCTACAAGAAATGGATGGAACAGAATTCTTTGGAGGTCATGTCAATGGAAGGATGCTCAAGAATTATTTCAGTTGAGAGTCTCAGTTTTTAAGTTCTCCATTGTATATAACATTGTTTGAACAAAAAGATCAGAAAATTGACACAAAAAAGAAAGAAAAGAAGAAAAGAGGGCAGATAAAAAAAAAAAGTAAAGCCTCATACCAAAAAAAAATGTTTCTGAAAGTGTGCAAGTCCAAATGCCACTACTTTTGAAAAAGAAGACTTGTTCAATCATACAGCATAATCACGATTGAAAAATTTTTGAATTTCTGTTGATAGGATAGTAAATGGAGATTTGCCAATCTATATAAACTTGGCTTATCAATAGATAAAAATGACATTGGTTTCAAAGTATAAATCTGAAACCAATAAGGAAAAGAGAGGGATAAATGACAAATTTCAGAGTATAGCCCTCAGTTTTAGTTTTACTTTTTGCAAAATAATATTGTGTGCAGCTTGTTCAAAATGCCACAATTCATGATGGCCAAAGTGTTTAATCTTGAGTCATTCATGTTTTAAATTTCATGTTGATAGATAGAGAATGAAAATTTGTCAAATTGTTTAATCTTGAAAGATAAGTAGACTAAGTAGAGAATAAAAGATCTCATCAGTCTAATTTGAGCCTTTGGATGGTATAAGGGTAGGAATATATAGTTTTTTCTTTCAAATTAAAAATGATGTCAAGGGTTTGCCAATCTAAGTGCACCCAAATAATGAAGAAAAAATGCTAGAATAGAATGATGGGTAGGTAGAATTGATTTGCAGGAAGCATGTTTTTCAAATTTCTGAAGGCCAAAATTACAAAGGATTGAAGAAGAGCATCAATTGCAGAGTGAGAAGTCTTATAAGTACAAACAAGGAACTAATCTACGAAGACTAGAGATTTGAAATCTGAGGTTCTTGACACCTCCTAAAGGAGCTTCCCTCCCCAGCTGGAGCCACTGTTATCCTCCTGTATTATGCAGTATCAATAGGTGACTATGGATTGTATACAATCTGCTAAAAATAAATTTCTTTAACTATCATCTATTTTCAGAAATCTCATTGCCTTCATTATCTTTATTTTACCTACCCACTATCTCTCTTTTTTCCTCTTTCAAAACCCTCCAGTTCTGAAATTCCATGTTTTGATCCTAAAAACCCTCTTCTCACCCTTTTTCCCTACCTAAAGCCCCATTTTCCTCATTAAAATTCCCCCTTCATTCATTTCCCTTCTTTCCTCAAAAAAATGGAAAAAATCCTTTTTTTACATTTTTTTAAAACCAAACTTTATTCATTTTATAATTCGGGAACCATTATTTTTTAACCCCATTATATTAATAAGATCCGACCCTTTGTATTTTTAAACCTGACTCCTCTTTTTAAACCCTTGCTCATATAAACCTGCCCTCCACTTTATAATAAGTGCCTCCGCTTATTATTTAACCCTGGTTCCCACTTTATAAAGGCCCTACTTTCCTTTCAAAACCTCGCATATATAATTAACCCCCCTATTTTGTTATATACCCTGGGCCCCACCTTCTAAACCTACCCATGGTCCCAATATCTCGATCACCATTGGATCACCTCCACTAGATCCAACGGTCTATGATCGTTATCGCACCCTCCACCGCCCGGTGTTTAATGCCACCAAAACTTGCAAAATGGGTGGTATTCCCGTCGTCCCATCCGCCACATTGCATCCCCTCAATGGCATCGCACATCCTCCGCCAATACCATTTACCACCTTCGCCCCATGCGATAAACCGCCCATCGTCCTTCGCGCCCACTGCAAAACCATTAACCCCCGTTCAAATGTGTTCAAGCCCCCGATCCTCTGTGTTAAGCCTCTACAAAGTCCCCAAAAGCCCGACAAGCCCAAACAAACACAGAAAATCCACAGCGTAGGTTTTAATTAGCAAATTTTTTTAAATGTGCAGGTAGCCGACATATAAATGCATAAATCACATTTCTAAAGTCCAAAAATGGTTTAAATAAATCCTCTGGGTGAGGATCCAGCAACTTTTGTTTACTCAGAAGCACCAGGAGCACAAGAATGGTGGAAGGGAGCAATCAGTCTGTTGAGCGGTGGAAAAGGTATGAATTCACTATGTGTTTTCTCATTCTTTTACTTTAAACATAATTATTTTTACTTTAGAAAGATGATTTATCACAATAATTATGGTAGAATTGTAAAGACTTGTGTTTATTGTAAAATGTAACTAAAAACTACCTTTTATTGCTAAAAACAGGAATCAAGCGAGGAGAACAGCTATACCAAAGGCGAGGCTAAAGCAAGAGTAACTGTTGTTCCTCCAACGTTAGACCAAATCCTGCCAAAGAGAAGAAAATCCGAACGCATTGCTAAGAGAAGGCAGGGGACAACTCAGCTTCAGTCAAAGGAAATCAAGTGATAGCTAAAGAAAGAAGGGAAGTGAATCCCTCAGGATCTTTCGATCCTGAGGGATTGCTGTTCAAACCTTATCTTGTTCCTTGTATTGTCTGTTGAGTTTGTTATATAAGGCAACACCTTTAGAGATTGTAGGGAGTCGAATCATTTGATTAAAACATTCCTTTTGTAATTCTACGTTTATTGACTCTTGTGATCATAGAGCGGTTACTGTAAACACTTTTATGTTCAATTAATACAAAGGCGCATTTTATTTCATCTCTCAAGCTCTAAAGTAACCCAACAGTGTTTCACTGGTGCTAAGGACCCGGCCCTGGTGGAATCATTCTGCTGTTTTTATTTCTATCCTTTAATTGTTGTTGTGTGAGAATTATGTTTGGTTTCATTACGATTGCAGAGTTACTTAATTATTGTTGAATTTCTTATTGGATTGTTGTGTGCGCTAACGAATTTCATTGTTGTTCCATTTCAACAAGGATCGTGATTCTGTATTACTCATTTTGTTATCACACATAAAGATTTGTTGTTCCATATTCAATTCTGTTTGTTGTTCCATTGGATTATTGTTCATTTTGATTATTATTTAATAATGTTTGTTGTCGACAGGATTGGAGTTTAATAGGATTTTCTATTTGATTTCGTTAAGTTCATGGTTGCTGTTCAAATTCATTAGTTAGTAATTGTTGTCCAATTCCAGTATGTTGTTCATTTCTAATTAGTTAGTTTCGGATTTCAGAAAGATTGTTTATTTACAGTTTGTTGTTTATGCACATAGACATTCAATTACAAATTGTTGTTCATTTCCAATTCTTGCTTTTAAAAGAAGTTCTTCTTAGTTTATTTTCATTAGCAGTTAGTTCAATTTCGGATTTCACTTTGATTTCTGAAAGAGCAGGAGTATCAACTGTAGAGAACATTGGTTATTGCTTCCAAGTTCCCAGATTGATTGCCTTGTTCCAGTGTGCTTTCAGTTGCATCAATTTCTAAAGGAATGAGCTATTGCTACTGTATGCTTGATTGATGTTTTGCAAAATAAGTAGTTAAGTTTCAGAGCATTTGCATTCATGTTATTGTAATTAGGTTTCTTTTCAAGCATCCGTTTACTCTTGTATTTAGAATACTATACTACATCTCTCACAGCATTACTCTTAGCTCGATTGCAGTCTCAAACAGAGTACACTCTTGAAACAAAAAGTCGTTCTCGGATTGATAATTAATGTAGGATAAATAGGTGTTAAAAAGATACCTTTTATACCTCAACAGAGTCATGACCATTGCTAATCCTCCAAACACTTCAAAGGTAGAAATAAAAGGCAAAGTCGAAAAACACAATTAAAGAGACTGTGACAGTGAAGGGAAAAATGGATTAAAGGTTTAATAAAATGATTAAAGGTGAAAAGCATGATCAGAAAACCAAGGTGAAGACCAAGCACAGTTGATAAAGTTCAAAGAGATGGATTACGATAATTCAAGACAAATCAATGAAGGATCAGGAATTAAACAAAGAAATAAGGACATAAAAGGAAAATCCAAGTTTAAAGCAAAATTAGAGGTCTAAAGACAAATCAAAAGAAAATTAGCACAAAAGGCAGATCTGAATGACTAAGAAACTCAAAAATTACGTCTTTAGATCACATTTGACACCTATAGCCTCATTTCACTTCAACAAAAGCAGCTACAATTATTGAAATTGTCAGAGATATTTCACAGCTACTCAGAAAGTTATTGCAAATTTAAGACAAAGCCATAAAACTCAAAAATATCCTAAATTTAGCTCGGCAGTAAATTAAGAAGTTATTATTACAGTGAGTCAGTCACAAATATTTTTCCTTGGGCCTTGCATGGTCTCAAAGGTCAAAAATACATTCTCTGTAATAAATACAAATTTGTCACCCTAGGTTAGGGCAACCTCCTCATCTTGCAGATAAATACTACATGTATTATTCATTTTTAGTGTTGGTTGCTTTGTTGTATGGCTGGTTAGTTGCTATGATTGCTAGGATAGATTTTGATCAGACTTTAAGCTGCAAATATCATTGCACTAGAGTAATGCAACTATTTTGTACATCAGTAATACAAGCACATTCACAGGATTCTTGAGCTATGTTAATGGTGATGTTATCCTTCTTTGTCATTGTTTCTCTTTCATTTTACATATTGTCCATCATTTCTCTGATAAAAGAACAAAAAAATTTAGATTAAGATATGTTGTCTTAGCACCTTAATTCTATTTGCTTCTTTCATCTTAATGTTCTCTTCTGCAAGGTCTGATTAGAGAATTCAGGGTTGTCCTTCTCTTTAGTTCCACCTAGCTTGTTGCCTTGAAATTTACTTGGTAGAGTCCAGCGAAAGAAGTCTATGATTTTCCTTGTCCTTTGGTTTTGCTTGAAATTTTATTTTCAAGGTCTTATTTGAAGTTTACTTAGTAGAGTCTAGCCAAAGAAGTTTATGGTTTTCGCTGTACTTTGGTTTGTCTTAAACATTTGCTTCAAAGGTCTTTTAGAAGTTCGATTAAAAAAGTCAAGTGTATCTTGCTCTTTAGTTTCACTGATTGTTATCTTGAATGTTTTCTTTGTATCAAAGTAGTAGCTAGAGAATTCAGGGGTGTATTGCTCTCTAGGATTGTTGGATTGTTGTCTTAAAGGTTTACTTAGTAGATTTTGGCCAAAGAAGTCTATGGTTTGCCCTATCCTTTGGTTTTTCTTAAACAGTTACCTAAAAGGTTTTTCTTGTTGATGTATAGTTAAAGGATTCTTAATTTCCCTTTAGTTTTACTGATTTCACAACTTGTTGTCATTTCATATTGCATCTAATCTAAAGAGATCCACTTGATATAGTTAGATTTCCCTATGAAAACCCTTGCTGAGTTGGTGTACAATTAAATCCTTTTATGACTCCATAGCCCAATGGTTTAATGTTGCTCACAGTATATCTATTCAACTGAAACAATCACCTAATTAATCAGTCAATTAATCAATCAACCAAACAAACAAAAAACTCCTAGAACTTCATAACTAGCCTAAAATAAAAAAACATAAGCATAAAGATACATCACTTTATCATAAACATAGAGAGAGCCCTCTCTGAGTCCAGGAAGGCTAGGTCCTTGGGCTTCAAAGCGGTTTGATGTGGTTCCTTGCAGATTTGTTCTTGACAATCTTGCAAATCATGGGGAGCCAACACTTGTAATTAAGAAGGTAAAAGGGGAATACCATGCAAATAATCGAAGGATGAGAGAATATAGAAATGTTGTACTTGACATTCTCAAAATGTTTCTTGAATATACATTGTCGATCATTTCAAGAAGTCATAATCTTATGGCAGATTCGATTGCTATAGCAGCAAGTAACTTTAAGATTCTCATATTCTCTAATAGGAAGTTTGAAATTCATGTCAAACACTGACCATCGGTCCCTGACAACTTGAGGTATTGCCAAGTGTTCTGGGATGACAAACAGGTGAATAATTTTATGTAGATGGAAGGTGAGTTTGAAAATTCTTATATTGATGAATTATATGATAAAGATGATTCAAGTGATCGATGCTACTCAGTTTGATGTGTTACATTTGAAAGATAATAACATTCCAAAGGGTCTTGTACCTTTAGAAGAGTTATTCGATCAATATGATGTTTCCAGAAAGCCGACCATGGTTCCTACCGAGAAAGGTGTGGAAGATGTGAATATTGAAACAAGAGACAACCCCAAAATGGTTAAGTTGTCCACGTCCTTATCTTCAAAAATGAAAGCTAAATGCATAGTCTTTTTATCTGAATTTTCTGATGTATTTTCTTGGGACTATGTAGATTTGAAATTATATGAAAAAAATATCATCTAGTAGACAATTCCGTTCAAGCCTGATCAAAATCCCTTCAGACAAAAGTTGAGAAGAATAAATCCAAGATTGTTTTCATCAATAAAGAAAGAGGGAAACAAAATTTTTAAATATGGTATCATTGTCCCAATTAGATTTTCAGAATGGATGTTAAATCTTATTCTGGTGAGAAAGAAAATGGGAGATATCTGTCTTTGTATTGATTTCAGAAACTTGAAAAAGGTGTCTTTAAAAGATAACTATCCCCTTCCTAAGATGGACCATATCCTACAGATAGTGGTTGGGTCTTCTCGAATGTCGCTTCTTGATGGATATTCGAGATATAATCAAATCTTAGTGCATAAGGATGACCAAGACAAAACTGATTTCACAACACCTTGGGGCACATTCAAGCATGCCAAAATGCCATTTAGGCTCAAGACTGTAGGAGCCACTTTTCAACGGGCGATGGAAATTACCTTCACAAAAGAAAATTATGTTTTCCTAGTAGTGTACCTTGATGATTTGACAATTTTCTCCCATTCTGATGATGAGCATTTATATCATTTGAGAGTTGTATTTTAGAGGTGCAAGAAGTTTGGGATTTCACTCAATCCCAAAAAGAGTCTCTTTTCCATGGAGGAGGGACAGCTTCTTGGTCATATAATCTCCAAATATGGTATCCTTATTGATGCTTCCCGGATTGAGGCTATTCAACAAATAGATTTTCCATGCAACAAGAAGGAGATCCAAGCCTTTAACGGTAAGATGAATTTATTGAGAATATTTATCCCAAATATTCCCGAGCATCTTTGAGAAATGACCAATATGCTTAAAAGGGATAGTGATGTAAGGTGGTTGGAGGATGCTAAAAAGTAATTTAATTCAAAAAAATTTCCTTAACAACAACTCCTATTTTTATCAACTTCGACTATTCCCTTGATTTCATCATATTTTCATTTGCCTTTGAACATACTATGGCTATTGCTTTGATGCAAAAGAAGGATAACATGAAGCAACCCATTGCATTATTCATCCATACCATTAGAGATGCTGCCCTTAGATATAACATTATTAAGAAGCAAGCCTTGGCACTGGTAAAGGTATTGAAGGAATTTTGAGAGTATATCCTTCATTCACACATTCTAGCCTATGTTCCTAATGCAGTAGTGAAGGATGTCTTGATGCAAACCGATCTAGAAGGCAGAAGAGGAAAGTGGATAGCAGCTATGTTAGATTATGACCTCAATATCAAGCCTACAAAGTTAATCAAAGGTCAGGGATTGCCCAAGATGATGGCTGAATCCAATTCAAATGCACTTTACATCAGTCTCATTTCAGTTTTTTTTTAAGAAGAAGATGATGGCTCACTCATGCAGGTATCATGAATTTTTCTCTCGTCTCCTTGGTATTCCGACATCATTTATGTTCTTCAACCTCTTAATCCTCTTCCATACATGTCTAAAAGTAAGGGTAGATCGTTAAAATTGAAAGCTTCTAAGTAGTGAATTTTAGACAATGCTCTATATTGGAAAGACCGGGGAGGTGTCTTGCTAAATTTTCTGGTAGAAAATGAAGCCAAGGAGGTAATGATTGATTTCCACAAGGGATATTGTGGAGGTAATTTTTTTTGGAAAAATACGGAAAATAAGGTGTTGAGGGCAAGTTATTATTGGCCCACTCTCTTTGCATATTTGTACAAAATTGTGCTAAGTTGTCACGAATGCCATATATTTCAAGGTAAGAGGAAGCTACTCTCGCTACCTTTGCAGCCTATATCCATGCAAGCTCCATTTCAGAAGTGGGGCCTTGATTTCATTGGAGAAATACACCCTTCATCTTTCGCCCAACATAAGTGGATCTTGACAACTACAGACTACTTCACCAAATGGATTGAAGCGATCCCAACAAGGTAAGCTATTGATTTAGGCATTATTAAATTTTTGGAGACTAATATTTTGTCTCGTTTTGGCTGTCCCCACAAAATCATTACAGGTAATGCGGCTACATCCAAGTCTAAGAAAATGGTTGAGTTTTTCTATAAATATAACATCAAATTGGGTCACTCGACTGCATATTATCTTCAAGGTAATGGATTGACTGAATATTCAAAAAAATCTTTGGTCAACATCATAAAGAAGATGTTGGAGGTGAACAAGAAAAACTGGCACAAGAAACTTATTAATTCCTCGATAGGTATGTCTCCTTTTCAATTGGTATATGGAGTCGACACAATTTTCCCTACATCACTTGCAGTCCCAGTTATGAAACTATTACAGGAAGCAGGTAGTGAAGTGAATGATGTGTAGCGCTAGATCAACCAAATGATCCATATTCAACAAACCAGGGATGAGGTCTTTCAAAATACCTCAAATATTCAAGAGAGAATAAAGAAGGTATATAACCACAAGACAAAAGCAGATGATTTCAAAATTGGTGATGTGGTCCTCTTTTGGGATTCTAGAAACGAAGAGAAAGGGAAACATGTTAAATTTGAGAACTTATGGAAGGGACCATACAAAATTTCAGCCTCTAGAGGACAACATGCTTAACTATTGGAAGAAATGAAGGGAGAATATTGCATAGGAGGACCAATCAATGGTAGGCTTCTCAAGCACTACGGTTTCTGGGCAGATTTCTGAAGTTTCTTAATTCCATTACATATATCAGTTTAATTTTTTTGCCAAAGTGTGAAGTGGAGAATCATCAGAGCTTGGAGCCTGAAGTGAAGGCCATAAAGTTCCACTGATTTTTTGTTGTTTTCAACATTCAATAAGATTCAATCCATTTCAGTTTTGAGTGAATTTTCATTATTTAATCTCGTATTTTGATTTTGAATCCATGCCCAATGGTTAGGATACTTGGTCTACGATGTTCTTAACACCTCCAAGGAGATTTTATCCCCATCTGGAGCTAGTGTTAGTTTCACTCTATACAACCTATCACCGGTGATCAAATGGGCTCTTATCATGTTTTTTTAGGGTCCCATAGTCAATTTTTTGTCATTTCATTAGGTTTTCAAATAAAAATTTGGTCATTGGGTAGTGGGTCAAGGGCTATTTACACTCCTTTCAAAATTTTACATGTTGGTCATTGTCATCACTCAGTTGAGTGTACCATCGTTGAAATGTCACCATTATCACTTTAGTCAACATCATAATGATTTCATTCAGCTTTTTGTCTCCATTAGGTCATTAGGGTTTCGGTCACCAAATTTCATTCCATGCATAAAATCTGAAAATGGAGGAGTGGTAATAGGTAAATTTGTACAATAAAGTTTGGTTTCAGATGTAATTCCTATTTCAATATGTAATAATTTCATCATGTTTCTAAAGCTGCAAATAAAGTGTTAAAGTTACAAGTTTTCAAAAGCAAAGTGAAAAGGACATGTAGTGGGACATCCCACTACCATGAAAAAAAGTGACCACCACAAGATATAAAAGACAAAATCAAGCTCATTTTATCATTCAACTCATTGAAGAAGAGATCTCATCCATCACCAAGTGAAAATTTAGAAATTTCAAGTAAAAAACACTCCAAATTTGGTGCCAAAAGCATCCATGCTGCGCTTTCTTCCCTCCACACTACACTTTCTTCCCAACATTGTGTTTTCTCTCCTGGAGGCATAAAACCAATTTATTGAGGCTTATGAAGGATATCACAATGTTTAGAATCAGTGGAAAATTGAGTTACACCTAAGTTAACTGCTCCTTGCAGCTCAATTTCATAATTTTAGTGTTTTAAACCCTCCATTGGCCTCTATGTTGTGTTTTAGTGGCTAGCCCTATTTTTCAAGTTTTTCAAGACAAATATACTCTCCCACAGATTTTTTTACCCTCCCTCACACCCAAAATAATTTTCCATAGCTTTCATACCCCTTCATTTCCCATTCTTAAGTCCAAAACCCTAAACCCTAGTTTAATTCTACAAATTTGGACAGTTTTCCTGGCTAGGATTGTGTAAAAATTTCCTAGCCCAATTTCCTCACTCATTTCACTTCTTATAATTCCCTAAGACCCCTACCCATCTCCCCAATTTTTCCTATTCCCATATCCCTTCCCTAACCCACTCATTCTATCCCTTTTCTCCCTTCCCCTGTTTTGTCATATTAGGGTTTTTCTCCTTGCAAACAACCAAATGGAGGAGAAGAAATCTTATAACAAAGGAGGCTAGGTGATAAGACATGAGCCCTTAACCACTCTTGAAATTATTTCTACAACAGTATCTAAGCACTGTTTTCAAGAAGTAGGGTGTCTTCCTTTTTGTGAATTAGTTGAGAGAGTCAAATGCAATGCCACATTGACCAAATTTTTTTCCACTCAACTCAAAAGGGACCAAGTAACAATTGCAAGGGTTAATTTCACTATATCAGTTGATATAGTAGCTGAGGCCACAAGGATAACTAATCATGGTGAATTTTTTTTTAATAACCAAGACCTAGACCTTCACAATCACCAACCCTATCTCAAAATACATTATAGACAACACATGAAGAATATTTTTCCAGGTGGGCACCTCCTTGAGAAGTATACAACACTCATGAAGATCATCATGAAGTAGTTCACATGTGAGGGAATATTTTCTAGACTATATGGGAATCATGTCAGAATTATCATGCATTTCACAACGGTAAAGCCACTCAATTTTCCCTATTACCTCTACAGAAGTTTGGAAAATATGGCAGGAAAGGTCTAGCATAAGCATAGTAGTCTTGAAATAAGCCTCTTTCACCATGCTCTAATAAAAAGCATTGTTTTACACCAACTTGAGTAGAATAATATCACTTGGGAAACCTTCATGCAGGGAGATGTCTTTTTTTCTTCTAGTAGCCAGCCTACTAGTCCTAGTTCTCCATCAGCACCATCAACACCATCTAGACATGTGGAGATTGGCTCTCCTAGCACCATTTTAGTGAGGAGGAAGATTGAGGTCACTAAGTAATATTAGAGATGAAAAAGGCTTGTGTTTTCTCCTCAGATTGAGGAAGGGGCCAAGCCCAAATTAGAAGAGCAGGAAACACAATTATAGCATGAGATATCTATACATTATGAGGAGCATGAATTTGGCTTAGTAAACTTGGAGGCCAATGAAGAACATGAAAACCTAGAGAGAATCATCAAGGACAAATTTTCTCAGATCAAATAACTCCAAGACAATTTGTAGATACTTGTTGGTCCATCATCAAACCCTAAAATTCTTAAAACCTACCCGAGTCTATCCTATATAGCCTAATATATTTCATGTCACAATCAATACTTGGTTTTGATCTCATTGAGAGAGCCCTCTCAGCCTGGTAGGGAGAACTATTAGGTCAAAGTGGTCTGTGGTTGCCTTTGTCAGTCTCCTTTTCAGCCTTTCGAGAACTGGTGGAGTGCTAACATATAGGATGAGTGGCATGAGAGTCAACGATATTTTTTGTTGGCTAGAAGGCGGATGGCAGTTTTCGGGTGGGGTGAGATGAGTGGAATGGGACGGGGGGAGTGCAGAATGTTGTGGTGCTACCATGTTGCCTGGTAGGTCCCTCTATTTTAGACCCCCCCGGCAAATAAAGCATGAAGGAGCTCGGAGAGGCCCAAAAAATATCCCCTGTCGTTGATCCAAGTGGGGTGGATCATGCCAGTTGAGAGGTGCACCCACATTATTACATGTGCCAAAAAGTGTCATATAAACAAAAGATTTATTAAATTTTGATTAATATCAAATAAAATTAGTGACTATTAACTTAAACATGCTTAATTAACCTTTAATGTTGCATTTTTTATTTTTTGTAAATAAGACTAATTCTATTAGGAAATCATATAGTACAAAATGAAGTTATGGTCAAGAGAAGCTAGAAAGTGAGGAAGCCAAAAATGATAAACTATCAACCTTGGTCTTGTTAAGTAACCAGGAAATAAGAAAAAAGGACCAAAAAGTGTAACAAGGAAACAAAAGGAGATAGACATTGGAATCTACCCAGAATGGGTCGAATCCTCCATACGACATTTTTTTTCCTTTATTTTTGTTAAATTTGACCCAGCCAGCGTGGTGCAGATGGGCTAGAACCACTTGAAGACTATTTTTGACTGTGGGGAGAATATCCTTATTCAAATCAGAGGATGAGGACTCATGAGTTCATTTCTATGCATTCGAAGAAACAGTGGGTCCCTCAGGGCCAACTGAGGGCGTATCCTTTGTCTGCTTTGCAGCCCCCACTTCTGTTTCAGTCTCATCCTCATCTCAGCTGAAGGACTCAATGTCATCCATGGGGGGCAGATCACATGGTTTCCCGCTTTTAGATTTTGATTTGTGATTGATTTTCGTCTTTTGGGTGAGGAACGTTGTGCAGGAGTTCTAAAGGTGCCCTGTTTGATGGCAATGATGAAAACATAAGGAAAGGTTATCATAGTTCAGGGTCTGCGTCCACAGGAAATCACAAATTTTGAGATTGATTTGATCGGGAAGACATTTACTTATGTCTATTTCAACACATATTCTGCCATAGGTGTATATTCATTTCTCCCCCCTAGAGGGTTCCATTTCCAGAAATCGGCCTAAGGTGTTTCCAATTCCTTGGAAGACAAAAAAGTGCCATAAATGTGCAGGTAATTTTGGAATCCTAACACAAATAGGAAACTTGGTAATGACTGTCGTAGAGGGGTCGAAGTCTGGGAACTAGGGGGTGAGGAATAGCCCTGCTGCTCCCCAAAACCATGGACCCCTAGTTAAGGCTTTTTGATAATCTTCACTAAAAGCAAACACAACTATGAAGAAACCCTTCGAGCAGAAGATAACCTTGTTGTTTTTGGTCCAAGTGGAGTGAATCCATTGGTAGAGATCTTCTGTGTGAGGCCAAAGTCTATTAAATCGATAGATGATGGCGAATTCTGCATATATTTGAAGCTGATCTTCAAGATCTAGATGGGAGATTTATATGGAGGGGACTTACTCTAGTTTATCCACCAAAAAAGGATTGGGAGCCTCAAAAGGTTAAGAAAATTTCTTGGGATTTTGTGCATGGAAAACATCATTTTAAGAGAAAGTTGGAGCAAAAGATGGCTGCCCGGCTGCTCCCCCTCGCAGATGAAGTGTTAAAAATATATAAGCATGTCTTTAAATATTATAAAATGAGAGGGGACGAGAATACTCTAGGTTTTTACATCCCTATAGAAATATCTGAAGAGTTGAGGGAATCCCCAGCCTATGTTCAAGGGCATGCGTGAGGTTCTACACCAGATCCATTGAGCGCACCCAGTGAAGCATGGATTTTCTAGAGAGAAGCGAGATCTGAATATGATAAAAAGGGGATGAAGGATCTACGAAACCATGGCTTCTAGAGTGCATTTGAGAGGATTTACTGACGATCTTGGTTGGCTCATGACTCTCCAAGTCAACCTCTTTTCTTTTTCCATTTACCCTGGTGCAAAGGCTGCTCTGACGAGTAAAATATGAGGTAGCGCACTAAAGAAATGAACTATTGGAGCATAGGGTCAGGCTTGAATAATCGTTACCTTGTTCGATGTCAGACATTGCGTAGAGGTTCTTGGCATCCTTCGGGATTCCATCGGGATAGGGGGTCATCCCCATCCAATCTGTGTGGCTATCGAAGACCTGTAGATAAAAATAAGTCGCTGTCATATCTGCTTTAGAGAGTGCAAAGCATGCATTGAGCCCAACACTTTCCTTCTTCACATTTTTGTCTGCGTAGCTGCACTCGTTGTTGGGCCTGAGTGGAATTGGGGGCATGCTTGACCTCTGGACTCCATGATCCGCAGGGCCACGCAGAGGCTTGATGACGGCGGAGAGATGAGAGTCGCATGCGAAAAAATTAGGGTTCATCTTGGCTCTCGTCCTATGATTAAATTTCTCTAATGCTGCATTTTGACTTGAAAGCATGATTTTTATTTCTCATAAGGTTTTAAATTTCTTCCTTTTTGTGGTTTTGAGGAGAAAAACTCAACTTGCTCTATATCTTAATCCATAAGTCGATTTGAAGCACCATATATACTGTTGGAAATTTTCTTCTGAGCACTTTACCATGAAAACACCTACTATATGATTTGACCCAGAATTTATATGCGAAAAATTTCCCAAACACCCATACTTTATCTTGGACACCAGACTTCAAGGACTAAACGGCTCCTTGGATAAGCAAACCTTTAGGCTATGACACCTAGTTATTCATAGGCTAAACTTTACCAGAAATTTCCCAAAATAGATAATTGGACAAACATATTACCTATATTATAGGAACCTAACACCAACCTCGATGGGAAATGAGGTACCTCATTATTAAGGGGTAATACAAATACTATACATCTTACAAAGTAAGCTCTAACACTTTGAGCTATGAACTGTAATACAAAGAAAAATAAAGAAAACATAAAAGGTGCACTAGAGGAGTTGAAAAAAGAAGGTCAAGTTAGTAACTCAAGCATAAATTATTTCTCCCTCCTCAGATTTATGCATTTAGTATGAGTATCCCCATTATGTTGGTCCCTCTGACCATGGCACTCTTCCATTAAGACTTCTCCTCTCTTTTCCATCATTATTATTCACTAACACCTATTAATTGAAGGATGGAATGAGGAAATTTTACTTCCAATTAGGGGTTGGAAATATCTAATAGGGTTTTCCTTTAGCCACTCCTACCTAGCAAGGAAACACCATTGCAAGCTCGGGACCAAAAATTTGGAAGGGGAGCCTTGTTTTAAGTGTCAAATAGCCCTTTAATTTCAAGCTTGTTTCACTTAGATACAAAAATGATTATTGTACCTAATTACTGGTTGCTTTCATTAGACTTTATGTTGTGATTGTTAGGTGGTCCCACAACCATGATTTAGGTACCTCGCTCACAAGTACCTAAGCCTCTGTAGAAGCATATTGGCACCCACATGTGAAGCGTTGAGGTCCATGGGACTCCAACCAGTAGTAAAGCACCATACACACCCTTGGGTGCCTCTAGCAGCCATAATGATTTAACACTTTTCCCTACATTTGATGACTTTTTGGGATGATGCACTTGGACCCAACATGCCCCCAGTCGAGTTGGCACTTTAAGAGGGATGGAAATTGATCTGAGGCCCAAAGGAGGATGCCTCACCCATTAAGGCATGGGAGGGCTAGCACCACCTTGGAAGCCCTCAATGTTGGAGTGGAGATTGAAACTATGGCCATTCGGAGACCCATGAGACAACATTCTCACCCCCAAGGTGAAATCTGGGGCCCAAAAAGGTATTTTATAGAAATGTGAAGGCCAACCTTCACATCATGATTTTAGAAGGCTTATACACCTTGCTTGGCACCAAAATGCCTCAATGCATACCTCATATAGCCTTACACATGGATGAAATACGCATTTTGGCTCACATGTGTGGGCCTTTCACTTGGTTTTATGTTTTGGCTAGTGGTTTGGCTTGTAACCCACTTCATAATTGTAATTTTACTTGCGATTTAGGGGTTTTTAGGTTAATTGGACATTTTTCCTCCTCATTTAAAAAGAGAGCATCATATTGTGATTCATCATCACTTGGACTTGGATAATTCAGCCACTTAGGAGATTTCAAACTCTTGTTTTAATGGGAAAGATGTGTTATATGGAGCAGAAATTGTCTTGAGCATTTGCTCTTATATTTGAGGAAGTCACTTGGGATCAATAGTTGGATTTTTTCATGCATATTGTCTTGTAAGTACATTTTTTATTGAAAATTTATGATTTCATGTCTAATGTATGGAATGGATTGATGATCTATTGTAATTTTGTCCCTTATCATTCTTTAAGACCAATTTATTGGAAACTAGGTAATATTATTGCATGCATTGCTCATAGTATGATAGGTTAATGGAAATCCCCTTTGTCTCATGTTAGCTCTCCCAAGTGATGTTTGACACCCCACAGTGGTGATAACTAGTGTTTTGATGCTAGGGCATCAAAATATTCTTACTCCTTTGCAAGAATATTAAGTAATTTTAAGAACCCATACTAGACTCCATTGACCCTAGGACTAGACACTGTCATTCTTGTTGGTGATAAATTCAACATATTATCCACAATTGTTTCTCTTTCTCTCTCTTGACCTAATTTGGTCCCTTTAAGGCCAAGAAAACAAGCTAGGGTTGTGTGTGAATTCCTAGGGAACAATTTTTTTTAGTGTTGGAAAGTCTAAATATCGAGAGGATAATGGTTGCTACAAAATCACCCATTTTGGTAGGAATTCACTTCAATTTCTCCCATAAATATTTTTGACCTAGTTGTTTTCTCTAAGGTAAACCCTAGTTTAGTTTTAGCTTCAAATTGGGGGTTTTTTAGGGTTTAATGTGCCTTGAAATTGCTAAGACATATTGTGGGAAACCCTTTCTCTTAATCTTGACCTTTTCCTACCCCAACTCTCAACCTAATAATCAAGGACTAGGTCTTGTGTGCATAAATTTTTCCTCTCTAAGGAAAGCGTATTGCCCTTATTCTTAGATTGGAACCTTATACTGAAGTTTTGTATTTTTCTTATAATACCTTGGGTCATCTCATACCTAAAACCTATAATATCTATCAGATGACCATACATATATTGGTATTCCTCCTATTGGTGAATGTACATAAAGAGCAAGGGGTTTTGACTATGGTGATAGTGGGCCACTACCCCATTGTTGTCACTTTTTCTAGTAATAGCCTTGTAGGGTACCCCTCTCCAAGGATTTATAGATTTTGTACAAACAAGCCTCTTCATTGGGATTAACCCCTACGGCTGACTCTTTAGTTTTCAATCTTTTAATAGGTCATTGATAAATTAGGGACCTAGGACTATTTGATGGTGTTGCTGAGGTGAATCCTTCTTTATGTGGGGCAGGGGGAATTGTTTACATCTATAACAATAATTGATATAGAGTTAAATCAAGCTTAGATAATTGCATAAAAAGAAAATTTGAGTGGTTATCCTTAAAATTGATTTTAAAGGTGGTCGTTAATAATGGAGTGTAATAACTACAAGTCGTGGGGAACTTCGTATTAGTTTATGAATGGATGAAAGGGGTGAGTACACTAGATTTTCTTTTTTTTGTTTAATTCTGTATTTGAAGAAGTATTGAACATAAGGAAAATATTGTGTTAATGTTTCATTTATCTATTTTTTCAAAGAAAGGAACAGTGTTTGAAAATCTCTCTCCAAGGATGGTTTAAGTTTGGCTTTAGGAAATTGGTACAGGTGGAAATTAAAATGATACTCTTGAAAAATATAATTCAGGTTATTTCTTGTGAGGAGTGGTTGGATTAATTCTTAATTTTTTATGACGATGTTGTTTATATTCTACAAAAATTACTATAATTTGGTTCTATGTATTAACAAAATTCTTTATTTGAGAAAAACAAAACGAAATATAGTATAGTATAATATTCATACTCTTGTACATTTTTGTATTATAATAGACTGATATATATAGAATATTTTTGATATCTTGTTTAATATTTTACATTTTTGAAAACTATACATGATAATTCTATTGAACCCCGCTAACAAAATGATACAAGTGGGCATCACAGAAATATCTCATAAAATATAAAATTCGAATTATTTATCTTTGTTTAAGCGAATAACTATAAAATCACAAAACAACATTAATTTATTTTTATGAATAAAATTATGATCTTTAATCCTCTATGGGGGTGGTAAATGATGATGTTCAGGATCAAGGTGGGGCATTAATACCCGCCACACGTGACACTTAATCAAATTATGTATCTAGAGGATGACGTGACTGGTGTGCGCAAGAAGCAATTTTTGGAGGGTATCATGGTTATATGTGTGGCTGAGACAGTTACAATACCTCATTGTTGGTTTCAAGGAATGGGAGTTACCATAGTGGTGAGTGGTAATATCTTGAATGTGCAAGGAGGCAATCAAACTCAACCTTCCCTCACTCATCTTTTAGTGATTAGTGTATTGTGGAACAAGTTTGGTGAGTTGCGAATTGAGATTGTAATGGGTGAGATTCAGGGGAAATTGATCTTGGATCCTGATAAATTTCACCCTCAAGAGGAGGATGATAAGAAATAAGTGAGTGATAATTCAGAACCTGACTCTAGAAATGGCGTTGTTATCATTCGGATTGAACCTCGGGCTGAAGAAGGAAATTTCGAGGTAACCTCAAACCACACTTAGCCAAGTAGCTAGTCATACTAGGCAAGGAGAGGGCTCTCTCCATATATATCACAACCAAGATGACTGAGGAAAGAAGATATTAGGCTAGGTATAGTAGCTCAGGGTTTTGATTTGATTGTATAGGGTTTTGTTGGATCAATAGGAGTCAAACAGTTAGGGCAAGGAAATTAGGTCAATATTTGCACGATGTTCTATGGGGCAAGGTAGGTACAGTGGTTTAGCACTTTAGGGTTTCAATGATGGGTGATCAAGGCAAGTGAGGAGCTAGAAAGATCATGGTGAAATCATGGTTTCTTTCTAAATTGAAGAATTTGAAACAGACTGTTAATGTCTACCCAAAACAGATCATATGAGAATGGATTATGCTTATCTAACTTGCAAACATTCACTTTAATAGAAATGAAATGATGGATGAAATACACAAAACATTTTCAATCTGAGCACAAAAGAAGAAACTGAAACTAAACACTATACCACATGGATCCCATAAAAATAGCTGCAAATTTGATTAATGTCCAGGCCAAAACTGATACAAAAGTGTGTCTCTTGAGAAGCCAAACCTCCAAATGAGTCTAACCATTACCATGACTGAGAAACTACATCATATATACCTAAAAACCACTCTCCCTAGCCTCAAGGAGTCAATCCCATGAGATGGGAAACAGTTACACCAAATGCCAAACAAGAAACTGAAGACTAGGAAGACCCAACAATTTGCCTCTAAAAGAGAGGAAACTTATTCATTTGACCTCTAGAGGACTCACCTAATGTATCTACCTTAGATGAAAGTAAAAACATAAAATTTACATTCACCATGAACATTTACATCAGTAATTTATTCATTTTCTAAAGTAAAAGTAAAACTGAAGTGAAACTTCAAAGTTTGTTGAAGACTGTGAAAAATGCAATTCCCTTGTCAAACGCGCAATGCCCAGGTAGAAAAAATGGCCTCTATTCAAGGCTAGTTTTGAGTGCCTTCTCGGTGTCCAAATCAGCTCCATGATAGCTCATAGGAAATATCTCTACGTATATTTTCCCAATATACCTCCAGTTTCTAAAATGGTGCTCATATGCCCTGTCAAAAATTTAATCTCCCAAGACTGGTAATCGCGTAGCGACTAGGTCAAAAAGGAGGCCGAAACATGAAAATTTGGTAGTTTTTTGCATTTTTGAGGGACGAGTTCTCCTCCACATTTTTCGAAACTTTCTAGGGTTTATGTACTCATCATTATGAACATGATGGTGGTGGCCATTTTTCATTTGGAGGCCCCAAAAAGAGCGCAGCGTCTAGGTCGCTGTGTGTTTGGTAGAATTGCTGCGTGCCAAAATGACTCAAAACTTTACCAAGATTGATGAGGTTACTTTCTTATCAAGTGCTTGAGGCATGAAGAGACACCTTAGAAAGTATATCTAACCTCTCCTTCTCCCCTTGCTTAGTCAAACTTTCAATCTTAGCATTGGCTCTTTTGAGCTTGGCCAATGCAATCCTCTCTTTCTGTGAATGAAGTTTGACTCTTGTCATCAACAAGTCATTGTCATTGTTTTCCTTCTCTAGCAACCTCTCCAAAAGTAGATTGGCTCTATCAAGCCATGATTCCCTATCCTTGCTAATATCTAGGGCAAGCAGCTCACGTGGTGTGAGTTGCTCTGCCAACTCAGCTTATCTATGTCTTTCCTGAGCTAAAGCTCTTTTCAGCCCTATATTCTTTGGTTTCTGCCTTGGAGGTTGATCCTACTCATCATCCATTTCACCAAATATTTCCAAGGTCTCCTACAGCAAGGCCTTGGCCTTTTCTGCCTCTCGTTGTGCTTTGATGGTCTATACCCCATTAATGATTTTCTTAGTTTTCAACTGTTTATTTTCTTTCTCAAGAAAATCAATCACATATTTTTCTCTCTCAAGATTAGCTTGAAGTTCACTAATCTTTGCTTCTTTGCCTTTGATTATTGCACTAGTGATTTTTCTCTCATCTTCCTCATTTAGGTCAATCAACTAAAATTCATGCTCTGTTTCATGTTTTTCCTCGTGTTCATCAATGATTGGCTCTTTAGCCTTTTCCTTCCCTTTATCCACTTGTTTTGTTGATGATGAAGGAATGGCCCCTTTCACTCCAAGTGAAGCAAACACATGCCTGTAGCCTCTTTGATAAGTCTTGGGAAATGGCTCAACATTAGTCAAATTAACCCAAGTTGCCTCAATATCCTCCTCACTGCTTGATGACTCAAAATCATGATGTGATGATGGTGAAGTGTTATAGAAAGCTGAAGAAGAAGGATCAACATGGGGTGAATGAAACTGTCTTTGTGATGATGTATGAGCAGTAGGTTGAGATGGAGGAGTGGATATGGGAGGATGAGATGATGAGGGGATACTCTACTCATGTTGACTAGATGGGGTGGTGAAAACTTCATTTTCTATGAATGTGTCCCATGGAATATTATTTTGCTCAAGCTGATGCATGACTATCATCTTGATGAGGGAGTGGTAGAAAAGACTGCATTTGATGATTATAATCCCTCTTTTGTACTATGTAAGCCATCTTGTCAATGCCGCGGGAGAGATAGTAGGGTATGTGAAGCATTCTAACTCTAGTGAAGTGCACGAGGAGTCGGATATGATATGAATAGAGTCGAGAAAACCTCCCCTCACAGGTGAAGTATTTCATGATTATTTTCATCATAGGGACATATAGGTCAAGAAGATGAGAGAAAGGGAAAATGGTTTTTTTTTCATCCTTGTATCTAGGTTTAAGATCTGGTTCATAGTAGATCTGATCAAGGTTTCCATGTTTAAACCATTTCTCTACCACATTAGGGATCCATGTAGCAGCTACAATGATATTAGTATACATTGTAAAAGTAACCCCAACAAGAGTGACCTACCTATCATGAAGACCTGAGATGAATAGCCTTGTTAACATAGGGTGATATTGGACCCTTTGCACCCTCACAAAACTCAAAACAACCAACATGTTTAAAACATGACATATTGAGGGGAGAAGCCATGAGCTCTTTTGTGGTTGTTGGTTCATATATGATGATTTTCCCTCCTTTATTACATGATTTCTTCTTTGGTGTTTGTTCCTCACTGACACTTCTATCTTCCTCTTCAGAAATTTTGAATTTGAAGGCTTTGGAAACCCTAGGGTAATGGAATGAGATGAAGGGAGTGAGAGGTGAAATGAATAGCTTAGGAAAATGGAGGGAGTGAATGTAAATGAAAACCTAGGTCTATGAAAAGCCTAGGATTTAATAGTGTTTATGACTGATATGCGTTTAGGGACATGAATATGGATTTGATGCATGAAAATTGGGAAGGAAAGGAAAACTAGGGTTTCGTAGCAATAAGCACTTCAAATTTCTTATGAAACACCAAATATATTAGAGGAGATGCGTCTTAGGGTTCACTTACTGTTTTAAAGCCCTTTGAAGAAATTTGTGAGGAAACAAAAGCTTGCTAGAGGTTGTGAAATCGTTTGAAACCCTGCCTGTGAAAACGTGCAGTGTCCAGGAAAATGCGCAGTGACCAATGGTAAACACGCAACGCTTGTGTTATTTGGTCAGGAGTTGTTGGGCAAACGTGTAGCGCCTGAGGGAAAACATGCAGCGACCTTGAAATTTTACTCAAAATGATTGAAAACTTTGAAATTTATCCTTTGCTAGAAACTCTTGATGGATGAATGGAAGAAATGACTTTCTTTGAGGTGTTTTAATGGCTTTATAGCTTAGTGGTTTTGAATTTTTAATTTGAATTACCCACTTTTCCTATGTTCACTTTTCCCTTTGGACTTTGGCACTGATACTCTTTATCTTTCTGACTTTTTGGCACTTTTTAGTTTGATCAAGACATGGAGTTTAGCTTTCTTTGCTCCACTTAGGCTGGAAATGATTGCATTTGAAAACTTGGGATGAATTTATTACATATGATAACATAAAATTACATTTGAAAAAATGTAAAATCCCAAAAAGGGAAGATTCAACAATACCTGCTAGAATAACGCATTTTTCAGAAGTATGTGCATTGAAATGAATTTGCAACTGATGGATCCCTTAGATCTAGAGATATAGAATATAAATCCAATAGGAGAGAAAAAAAAATCAAATTAGGTGAGGTAAACAGACCTCCCACACCTAGTATGGCTGGAAAACACCCAAGACTGGGGCTGCAACAATATGCAACAATACTGCAGGAAAATTACGTAGTTTTTCTGAGAAACATTAGGAGACCAATAAGAAGGCTCAAAATTCATATATACAACAATAAATCAGATCCATAATGAGGCCCTTACAATGTACAACAGGATATAGGAGACAATAATAGAAGAAATTCCTCAAAAGAGGGGTTGCAACACATGTATTGACTGAAAAATGTCTTGACAATGTTATTTTAAAGAGCTGCAACAGTTGTATATTACAATCCAGATATAGATTATATGTATGTACAAAATATTAGATCCATACTAGATCGGTACACTAGAAGAGATCCTTTACAAATTCCCCTTGGGGTTTTGAGCAAAACATGAAACACAAAGAGTAGATCTGAGATCTAAAGTTGCAGATCTACAGTAATATTTAGAAATTCCTGAAGATGAATACAATAGAATCAGATTATATTTGAACATATCATGGATCAGAAGTACAATCCATAGATCACCATAGTGAAGGGTAGAACCCCAACACTAGATATCTCTCCTCCAAATGTGTGTCAAAACACCTTGCAACTGTACACCTGCAAATAACGCAGATTTGGAAGGTAAACTACGTTGTAGGCTCTAGCACTAGTTTGGCCTGATTCCAAGATCTGAAAATGCAGCTCCAAGTATCTAATACTCTCTTATCAAGGGGATATATGGCTTTCCCACTGAAAAGAGGCACTAGATTGGCCTAGATCTGAGTAGATCTAGCCTCCACTTGCTGCAACTTACAAGGAAAACCAAACCCTCAACAAGATCTGCGTTGTAGTTGGAAGATGAGCTTGGCCAAATGCCTGATAGTGGACAATATTAGCAAGACTCCTCCAAGAGCTACTCAATGGAAGAGGTGGGATTCTCGATCAGGAATACCCTAGTGCTAAACAACACTATTCTCAGCTAAACAACAAGAGAATGATATATGTCTAAACATACAATATATTCAGAAATATACTCAACCAACAACCTTCTTCTACTATCCTCCTCTTCCTTTTATAAGATGAAAGTCATGCCAAACCCAAAACCATCTCAATGATTTAGCTCCTTTCACATGTGGAGCCTCCAACTAAAACTGCGCTATGCATCTAGGAGATTCACTGTATCTAGATAGCGCTATTGATTTGGTCCTGGTTAACTTGGTCAAATGATCCAGCCTCTTTCACACCTAAGTGTGCTTATGTAAATAGCCCAGATTTAACTTTTTTCACATGTGGCACTGATTTATTTTTCTGATTTGGAGTTTTATTGATCCTCCTTTACAATTTATTCATGAAATAGAAAAATGAGACAAAATTGTATATTCCCATTAGCTTGGGCTAATTGGGAATATTAAAGTCCTCCCCTCCAAAATTTTGCTTGTCCTCAAGAAACTGATAGGGTGAGTGCTGCAACACTTCTCCTCCTCCATTGGTGACACCATCAAGGATCAAGCTTTCTTCACAAGCTAAGTGTTCACCAATCCAAACCTCCATGAATTTTTCCTCCAAAGTCATCATGAGATGTACATAATCCATCCCACAAGGAGTCAAGAGCTCAACTGAAACAAACATGGCTAAACCAATACTCTCTCTAAAACATGTATCATAAGGTACATAGAGAGTTTCCATCCCATGTGGTACATACAAACTTCCTATACTCCCTCCATACAATCCCATAAAAAGTACAACTATATCATCAAGGTATGGAAGCAAAATTATATATACACAAATAGAAAATGGAGCATGAGGAGGTGGGTCATAGTCCCACATATGATACCAATGCAATGCATCTCCTACCTGCATCAGATCAAGGTATGGTAAGTGGTTTCTCCACCACTTACTTTCTACACATGTCATCTCACCATGGCTGAAAATGTGAGATATGTTTGGTGCCTTTGGGAAGCACCCATCATGAAATAAAATCTCCCTTTGCATAAAAAAGGAGTGGCAAAATTCAGAAATTTGAGTAGCCCAATTTTTGCCATGAGATTTACATGATAAATCACTCCTCATTGGAGTCATGGCCTGCATAAACATGGTGAAAGAATATGCCAAATCAGAAAATGAAACTTGCTTTACATGATCAGGTTTTTCACCAAAAATGTCTCTCATACAGATGGAGCTGTGCATAGATTTTTCTCCTCTTTCAAAAGAAGGAAGAGATGGCTGAAATGACTGTTGTATAGAGTCCCTTGGCTGCCCCAACTCCACATAGCTCATGCATTCTTGAAAATGCTAATGTAGCTCTCCTCCAAAGCCTTCCCATTCAAAGCATCTCATAATAGTGTTGTAGATTTTCATAGAATAGGTAAGGCTAAGACAAAACTCTTTGTAGGCTCTTTGTAGCATCCTCTCCTTGAGCTTGGAGGCTCTAGGTAATAATATTATATCATGATGATAGATGACTCCCTCATGGACTAGATAGCCCTCTTCATGCAGCTAGTCATCAAGCATCATACAAGTGTGAAGATCTTTGGAATAATCCACCAACAGCTGGGATTTCCAATACAGATCTACACTCCTCAATAGTGACAGTGCTGATGATACATCAATAGGAATGTCTTTCATGTTGTTGATCTTCTCTTTGACGTCTCCTATGCCAAAGGTTCATGTAGGAAGGACATACCTTCTCTCCTTCTCCTCCAACAGCTGCGGTTTTTGTTAACATTAAATTACCACTAATCATTTTTGTCCATTACAAACTAGTATCACAAGGTTATAAGTTATAACTTAGATGATGTGTGTTAAACTTTCAAAAAAATTCATGAATTTTTTTTTTTTTTTTTATATATTACTAGAAAGTTGTGAGCTATAGATCAGATTTATTTTAAGGTGTAAGTATTTTAAATTTTAATTTTTTTTAGAATAAAAGTTTAGATTTTTTTTTTTTGTGTCATTGTATATATTATTATTATCAATTTTAAGGTCACTATCAAGCTAGAATGAATTCGATCCTTTAAAACTTGTGTAGATTAAATAATTTGAAATAAATTTGCAATTGTTAGATTTTAGACAAAATTCACTCAAATATACTTAAAAAGGGTCAAATGTAGAATTGTGAGACTATTTGAAATGTTTAGCCATAATAATTTATTTTTTCCAATTCATTTATATATATATGATTTTTCCCAACCATATATAATGTATGCATAGTTCACATTGAGCTATTTTATTTAATATAGGTATTGAAGTATTTTAACTATGAACCACTTTGTTCACATTGAAAGATTTTATGTTATTAACATATTTTTAAATACATGTAAATATTACTTAAATCTTTGTAATCTATATTGAATTTTATTTATTAATACTAATATGTATTAGTGACATATTGTAATATCCCAAAATTGGGACAACTCAGCAAGCATGCACTAAAAACACATTCCCATCAATATATGCAATAAAATAGTGAAATGGACTCTTGGATCATGTATATTAGTCAATGTACAACCTAAATCCAAGAATAGAGCTGAAACAAATCAAACTAGGTGGGTTAAGTAGACCTCCCACACTAGTGTAGCTGAAAATGACCAAAAACCCTAAATACTGCAACACAAGGATTTCTGCATAAAGTGAATGCACAGTCTAAAGAGGGTTTTAATTCAAAAAATAGGAGAACAAGTAGATATACTCATATATTTATTAATAATTCTGAAAAACAGAGATCTAGTCTCCTTATACAAAATACAAGAGAACTCGGCAAGGGTTTCTTGTTAAAACACTCTGCATACAAATGTGATATTCAGAAAATTACTAAATGATCACTGCAACACTGAAGCATAAGAGTGTAGAAGGCTGAAATATGACTGATCTGATGTATATCCCTCAAGGGCTTCCTCCCATGAAAGGTTGGGCCTTTCAATCAGAAGAAAACACTGCAACGGAGCCACTAGACCATCTGTTGAATGCTGCCTCCAAAATAACACATTCCCTAGCTGGAACAATGTTGGGAATGTAGGGGAAATGTGTGGTCTGATACCACAGATCTGAAATAGGCTCTAGAGCTCTCCAAAAATTTCCCTCAAGTGAAGGAAACCTTCCTCCAATGAGAAACTAGCTCAGAAATCGGGATTCCAATCCCTTCCACTGCTGCACCCAGCAACACTGCACAATATCTTGCAAAAACTACGCTGATGAAGTAGGCTGAGGCTTGGCCTGAAAACCTAATGTGGAATGATGAATGCAAACTCTCCCAACGAGGCTCCTCAAGGAGAGAGGTGGGATTCCCGCTCGGGAACACCCGATGCTAAACAACACTGCAACCTTGCTAAGCAGCAAAGGAAGAAAAAAGTCTTAGCAGACAAAATAATAATCTAAAACATGAAGAATAATGTTGCCATCCTCTTCCTTAAATAAAACATGAGTTTTCTTTCCCTTAGCCCCACTCAATTAGGTCATCTCTATCCAAAGATTCATCTCCCTCCAAAATTGCGTTATTCCTTCTAAGATTCCTCCTCCTCCACAATTGCGTTATTGACTTAGTCAAAGTGGACTGAATCAACTTGATATTATCCATGTTCACACATGGACGTGCTTTATTAAGCTACAAAGAGTATCCCCTTTCACACTTGGAGTGTTTTTATCCCTCCTTAAGAGACTTATGGGCTTTTCTACCCATTTATTCACTGGTTAGAGTTGTTGCTAACTCTAATGTTCCATTTAGCATTGAGGCTAAAATTTTGGAACATTATAGTTCTCCCCTCCAAAATATTTCATTTTCCTCAATAAAATGTATAGGGAGAGGAAAATTCCTCCCCTCCTCCTCATGTGGCCTCCCATCAATAGCTTCCATCACTGCATCAAGAGAATCTACAAATAAACTATCATCTAATGTTTCCTCCCAAGTGTGCAAAACCAAATGGTCTACATCAATCAAAGGTGGAAAGTGTGAATGGAAACCTGCTTGCTATCTCATGGCCTTCACAAACTAGGAGTGATGACCAACATGGTGAATCAGTACCTCCCTCACCCATGCTATCATCCAAATGAAGTGAGTCACCCACCAACATGGAAACTCATGAAGGATCTCCTCCACCTTTGGCTCTTGAAATGTAGGTGGGCTGAATAAATGAACATAATATGCAAGAAGGCCTATCTCATGATGTCCTCTTCTCCACTTATGACAAGTGTAGAGGGCATGCTGATCTCGGGGTGCAACATGATTGCCCTCCGATGGCAGGAAGAAGATTGAGTCTCCAAAGACCCTCCTTCCAAAATCATGAACCATGCCAACCCAAACCATTCCATACAAGATGAATGGCACGTCATCACCATATGGCATCCCAATCAGAAAATGGCTAAAATTTATGTGAAATTTTGGTTGATACACATGGTTTCTTAGGTGAATATAGAGCAGTCCTTCCAACTGCTGATTTAGAGCATCAAATGGCAAGTTGTCTTCCAAGGAATTTCTAGCTATGCATGTTAGCTCATCATACATAGTGAGCTGGATGAAAGTGAGGTCCATGAATGATTCCTCCCGTGAGAATATCCTCATAAAAATCTGCAAGAAGAAGGGATACATCCTCTCCTTGGAATACTCCATCCATAAGAACATACTCCTATGTGACAGTGTTGTAGGCCTTTGTAATAAGGCTCCATGACTCCTCTCTTTGACATTCCATATGCCAAAGCCATCCACCATCATACTTCTATGTGAGAAGATATCCTTCCTGCATGTAAGTCTCTCATGATCCTTCAATGTTGAAGGGTAGTCTCCTTACACCATGAATGTGCCTTCCTCCTCTTTAGAAATTTCGTGAAAAGTATGGGAAGAATTCTACCCATACTCTCCCAAGTGCAACCACAGCAATAACAACTCTTTTTGCTCCCTCATCTCTCCCTCGTACAAGCCATGGAGTAAGATCATGATGGTCAACTTGTATGATGCCCCATACAAACAAGTCTTTTGCTGCTCTACCATATGGGTGCCATGCCAGCCAATTAGTTTATCTCTCCATTTATGGTAAACAGGGGGTTGCCTTTGTCCTTGGGCTGAAATGACATGGCCTCCAAGAATGGCCCATGTTCCCCCATCAAACAATCCAACCATGAAGTGCCTCCTTAAGCTCTCCAAGTGGTTCCTCCCACAAGAAGAGAAAAAGTGTGATGTGGAAATCATGGTTTGCCCATGGTTCCTCCTGAAATGTAAAACATATAAAGTGGGGAGAATCATGCTCCTAATGGGCATCCTCAATCTCAGGCCCACTCTCCAACCAAATCTTCCCATGAACATAAACATATCAGCAATATATGGAAGCAAAGTACAATGAGAACAAGTTGCCAAGTGACATCCGGAGAGTGAATCATAGTTCCATTCATGGAACCAACACAGTGCATCCTTTGCCTGCATCAAAATAAGAAATAACAAGTGCTTTACCAGCCACTTGTTTGCTGCCACAGTCATCTCATAAGATGGAAACAAGAAGTTACAAGATGGTGTCAATGTTGTACACCAAGAATCATGTGGCTTCCCCCACAAGCCACCAAAAAGATAGCCAAAATAAATGCTACAAGTAGCTTCAAGTACATCATCATACAATATGCAAGAAGTGATAATTATTCTTGATACATCAGGCTGCTCAAACAAGGAAAAGAATTACAATACAAAATGCGAAATTATACCTCCTCCATCATGTACTTGAGATCTTGAGATGAAATGGCTCAACTGGAATCTCTCCGTCACCTCCAAAGAGCAGGGAAGTGGTTGTGACCTGATCTTCATTACCATCTAGGATATGCATCTTTCCATATGTTGATATATGTCATGTTGGATGCCCTCCCAAGTGAACTCCTCCATCAAATGGAAATATGCATCAAAGTGCATAGAAGATAAGTCCTCATGTGCTCCATGTAGCAGCTTCTCCTTGAGACTAGAAGCTCTAGTCAAGAAGACTCTGCCATGTGAATAGATGACCATATCATCCACCATATACTCATCATCTCTATCCTGGTCATCGAGGATCGTGCATGCACCCAGATCCTTGGAATACTCCACTAAGAGATGAGATCTCCAATAAGGATAAATCCTCCTAAGAGACAACACTGGTGATCTAGTATGTGAAGCTCTCCTCATGTTGTTGCCTGCTACTTTGACATTCCCCATGCCAAAATTATCCTCCAAACTCTTAACCTCTCCCAAGTCCAAGAGTGGTGAATCCAAAGACAAGATGTCTTCCATCAACTCTAGATCAGGTGGCCTCCCCAGTGGAATTCCTCCATGTAGTGAGACATCAATGTCAAGGGTATACTGCACATACAGTTTGGAAACCTTGCCCCTGCCCTTACAGTGCAAATCAGTCTTCCTCTTCCTTGCCTTAGCTCTCTGAAATAGGGAAGGGTGTGTGCCTCTCATCAAGCGATGATGCTCTTCCTCCCTACCTCCTCCTTCTAGCTACAATGCTGCACAATCATGCTGCTCACTGATTGTGCTTGGACCTCCATGTATGAGATCCCAGGGAACTTATTACAAGGATACAATAATCCATTCTATTGGAGCATGTGCCCATCCTCCCTCTGCATGAGGTACTGTATGTGCTCTAGATGTGACAACGGTGTTTCCTTCATCTTCATCAATGTGTATGGGAAACATCTCAATAGTTGGATCCTCCTGTGAAAAAGGGATCCCCATGCCCTCTTGTTTAGGAATATGAATTAGAGGTCTTGCTTCTGGCAATTTGTAATGCAAGATGTCAGCTTCTCCCATGGTTTTCTGAAGTGGAGTTTCCTCCATCACATGCAAGGGTTTTGTTCTCTCAAGTTTTCCTTGCTCATGTGCCTTAGGAATTTTTTCACCAAACCTTCCCACAAATGTTTCTATGAATCTTGCATAAGAGGAAGTGTTTTCATTCTTTAAAGAAAAAGTTTAAAAAATCCACCATGCATGGGCCTTACCTCTGAAATGTGGTGCTGCAACTTTGATGGCTTCATCTTCAGAAATATGGTGCTGCTGAAAATAGGAGTCTAGCTCCTTCACCCAAGCTCCAGCTAAACATGTAGGTGATCCGGAAAAAGTAGATAGAAGAAATCTATCTGCATCCTGTTGCTTGCTCTTCTCCACCTGGATATTGCAAAACTCTTGGAAATCAGTATGATCTCTAAACCTCTCAATTTGAGATGCATACTCCTAAAAAAAATCACTAAGAGTTCTCCTCTTAGGCATTCTTCCCCCTTTCATCCATATCAAGATAGATCTGGGCGCTTGATTGCGCTGTGCATCATGGCGTGTAGCTGCATGCTCACACTCACCATGTGAAAATCTAAATTCAGCTCTAGATCCAACTCCCTTTGGAGATCCGATCTTCATTCTCATTTTCTTCAGCTCTCCTTGAAAGCTCTACATAGATTTTGGAAGAAGCTTTGTAAGCTTGTCTTCCTTTATTCCTTCATATACCGAGCCTTCTCATTTCTTTCCATCTCTGCTGAAAGTGTAATGGACTGAGATCCACAGGCTGAGCCAAGAAATATGCTTTGATACCACTGTAATATCACAAAATCCGGACAGCTCAACAAGCATGCACTAAAAACACATTCCCAAAAACATATGAAATAAAATAGTGAAATGGACTCTTGGATCTTGTATATAAGTCAATGTACAACCTAAATCCAAGAATAGAGCTGAAACAAATCAAACTAGGTGGGTTAAACAGACCTCCCACACTAGTGTAGCTGAAAATGACCAAAAACCCCAAATACTGCAACACAAGGATTTTTGCATAAAGTGACTACACAGTCTAAAGAGGGTTTTAACTTAGAAAATAGGAGAAAAAGTAGATTTAATCATATATTTATTAATAATGCTGAAAAATAGAGATTTAGTCTCCTTATACAAAATACAAGAGAACCCGACAAGGGTTTCTTGTCAAAACACTCTGCATACAAATGTGATCTTCAAAAAGTTACTCAATGATCACTGCGACACTAAAGAATAAGAGTGTATAATTCTGAAAGATGACTGATCTGATTTAGATCCCTCAAGGGCTTCCTCCCATGATAGGTTGGGCCTTTCAATCACAAGAAAACACTGCAATGGAGCCACTAGACCATCTGCTGAATGCTGCCTCCAAAATAACGCATTCCCTAGCTGGAACAACGCTGGGAATGTAGGGGAAATGTGTCATCTGATACCAAAAATCTGAAATAGGCTCTAGAGCTCTCCAAATAGGTCTCTCAAGTGAAGGAAACCTTCCTCCAATGAGAAACTAGCTCAGAAACCGAGATTCCAATCCCTTCCACTGCTGCACCCAGCAACACTGCACAATCTTGTGCAAAAACTACGCTGATGAAGTAGGCTGAGGCTTGGCCTGAAAAATTGATGTGGAATGATGAATGAAAAATCTCCCAATGAGGCTCCTCAAGGAGAGAGGTGGTATTCCCGCTTGGGAACACCCGGTGCTAAACAACACTACAACCTAGCTAAGCAGCAAAGGAAGAAAAAAGTCCTAGCAGACAAAATAATAATCTAAAACATGAAGAATAATGCTGCCATCCTCTTCCTTAAATAAAACATGAGTTTTCTTTCCCTTGGTCCCACTCAATTAGGTCATCTCTATCCAAATATTCATCTCCCTCCAAAACTGCGTTATTCCTTCTTAGATTCCTCCTCCTCCACAACTGTGCTATTGACTTAGTCAAAGTGGACTGAATCAACTTGATATTATCCCTGTTCACACATGGAGGTGTTTTATTAAGCTACAAAGAGTGTCCCCTTTTACACTTGGAGTGTTTTTATCCCTCCTTAGGAGACTTATGGGCTTTTCTACCCATTTATTCACAGGATAGAGCTGCTGCTAACTCTAATGTTCCATTTAGCTTTGAGGCTAAAATTTTGGAACATTACAAATATTAATTTTATATTAAGAATTGAATGAATTACATATCTCCCTTTTTTTTAGAAATAATTGTAATTTTATTTACCTTAGATTACTTTTTCTCCAATATTAAAATATTTAATTATAGTCAACATCATCATCATCATTATTTTCTCTCTATATATATGAGAAGTTAATATTGAAATATATAGTTAATAAGTATATTTAAATAGTTTATTTAAGTTTTAAATTGAAATTATGCATCTCCCCCTCTTTAGTTTTCTCTTTTTTTATAAAAGGTTAATATTGAAATATATTAGTTAATATGTATATTCAAATAGTTTAGTTATATTCTATATCTTAAAATGATGTTAGTTAACATAGATATCAAACTATTTTATTTATCGGTTGAGAGTGAAAGTGAAATGATTTTACAAATTTCCTACAAGTTGGTTTGTAATTTCAACACTACGTGAAGTGAGCATAGAAAGAGTTATTGATGTTTTTGCACTTTTAATTAAAATTAACCAAAGATGTATATTCATTTTTTTTTTTATAGCCAACATAATATTTTTATTTAGAGAGTGTTTTATTTTAATTTTAAAAGGGACACTTGTGAACTTAAGGTTGAGCATGGAAGGAATTCGATATTTCCCTTATACTTGGTTATAGAATGTGTCTCTCAACACAATAATTGTTACAAAATTCAATATATATATATATATATATATATATATATATATATATATATATATATATATATATATATATATATATATATATAGTTGTAATTATATAAACCACTGAGCTTCAACAAGTGCACTGCCTCACTCAAAGCCAAAGAAAAACAACAGGGAAATTTGTTCACTCTTTTTTTTTTTGAATAAGAAAAAGATGTACTTTTGTCACTACTAGTGTGTTGGTATTCAAAGTATATATAAAAAATTGACAACAAAGAAAAAATGATAAAAATAAGAATATAACATAATGTTTTTACATGTTAAACTCTGATAAGTAAACATCCATGGAGAAAGGTAAGGTATTTTATTAGTCAAGAAGGATTTGATAATCAAAGTTTAAACATAACACACATCTCTCAATTGCCTTGATATAACTATCTTGGCACAATTATATTCATTACAAACTATCATTGGTTTTGTAAAGAAACACCACTAATATAACCACCAAATATTTAACTAAGTAAATTTTGGTTTTATATTTTCTTTTAATTAATTGTTTTTATATTCTAAAAATCTCTAGCTTGACAACAATTTACCTAATACCTTTCCCATGCTAAGAGAAGTCAAGCACTACCATAGATTATCTAACAACACTGGCTTCATAAAAATGTCTACACAATTTTCTTGGGTGTGAACCTTTTTAAGATGTACTCCACCTCCATCATTAGCTTGTATTACAAAATGGTACATAATATCAATTCTCTTAGTCTTACTATGAATAGCACTTAAACTATCACATAGTATAACTATGTGGTTTTGCGCTCTTCCAAGCTCAGCCAAAAGACCCTTTAACCAAATTGCATCTTTGTGATGCAGGAAAAATCCATGTTGTACCCATGATGTGGAAATTCAATGCTTCCTTCAACCCAACTGTGGGAAATAGTTCCCTGGAGAACCAAATCTAGAGCAAATCATGACTATGAAAGGGGTCCCTTTTAAACACTAATTAGGTGATCAATTTTTAGCTCAAAAATGAAAGTGCCTAGAAAGTATTGAAACTAGGGCCAAATCGAAGTGCCTGTTGTTTTGAATCCAACGACGTTCCTTTCACCTCGATCTGACATCGTATGCTCAAGTTATCGCATGTTGACCATTTTTTCAAACAACTAAAATTTGAGGTGGGTAGTTAGCTAGGATTATGTACTAATGAGTCAATAGGGTGACTGTGCAGGGTACAACCCAATGATAGGCTGACACTTGGTAGGTTCAGGTTTGTTGGTTTTGGGCGCATCTGATTGGTTGATGGTTGTTGACCGTGTTTCTGCATGGACCAATGATTGGATGCCATATGGCCCAGTCATGGGCTACCACGTGGCATCATGGTGGTAGTCAAAAATTTTGTTATGGGTCCGGGTGAGGCCTAAGAGGTTCGAACACGGGACCTCCTATCCATTAACGCAACACCTTACCACTATACCACCAATGGTTCTTATTAACCATGGTGTTGAACATTTATTTAAAGGTTTTCATATAGCAAGTTTAGCGGTTAGTGGAGAAATTAATGAACCTACAGAATGCACTAGCAGGAAGCGAAATTGTCACCTAGTTAGTGGATTTTGGGGCGTGATTGTAGAACCGTTAGACAGTTGACCGAATTTGTAGGACAGTTAACAGTGAAATTCATGAGAGAGCTTTAGAGCTCATATATTTATGAGTTTTTGACCAAATTGAGCTAAAAAAGAGTCCACTTAGAGGTTTTTGGATGTTCTGAATCCAATGGTGGCCTATAATTTCTGATTTGAGCACATATAAGGAGTATTTTTTTAGGTTTGAAACAAAAGGTGTATGGATCAATCAAGGTTTGGAAGCCATTATGGAAGGTGTTTGGGCATGGAGAAGACCTTGTAGGGGTATTCTCACCTTCTAAATCCATTGCAGCAACTGTACTTGCAGGTTTCAGCTATGGTTCACTTTTGTCATTATTTTATTCTAAGGGAAGTTTTTTTTATGTGCTTAAATGTGGAATTGAAGTGCTCACATGCTCATTTTAGCTCATTTCAGTTGGAGTATAATATATTTGTAGGAGATGATTTGCGTTTTTGTTGTTTATGAGAGTTATTTGCAGGAGAGATATAACATGTAGGGATAATAGCCACATGTTTCCATCAACAAACGTCTATGTACTTCATTTTAATATTGAATATATGAGTGGTCTTGCTATGTTGGCAGAGCCGGAGATGTAGCCCAGGAGGGGTGAACTTCATCAACAAATATTTTGTTATGCTCTTCATTATGCCTGCATGAGTTATGTGATTTTATGTTTATTAAGTTAAGTTTACATGTGAAGAATGATACATGAGTCGAAGAGACATTGAAAAACTTGTTAATTTCAAGACCCATTTTTACCTTGCAAAGAATTAGAATGATCATTATTTGTTTTATGTGATTTTGAGGGAGAGGAAAGAGAACACCTCCATTTTCAGATCAAAAACTTGTGGGACCAAATAAAACCACCACACATTTTATGCATACCATATGTACCAAAGGGAAGGGACAAGCCCTTTTCATAAAACCATCGGCTTCAAGCCATTTCTTATATATAATGTATGGGAAGGAAGAGATTACCATATAAAACCCATTTGGAGTTCCTTTACTTAACAATATAGAGCAGACTCAATCCTTAGCTTATATCCCAATACAATATGTGTGCACATAGGCTAGTTAAACCTCAGTCCCACATGAACAACTCCTCGGCGCCTTTCTCCAACATTACATGCAACCATGCCATGCACCCTCATTGTTTTAACTCTTATACTCAACATTCCTACTCCTCGACACTTTTATTCACTCGCATGTGACCAAGGTGTGTGACCTTTTTTCCCAAAACCCCAAACCTTGGAAAAATTTGACCAAGCCACCGTACCTCCCTTAAATTTTTTTGGGGAGACAGACTTCAAGGGATAAAGATGTTTTTGTCTCTCATACTCAATATTTTTTCAATCAACCCTAACTTATCTAACTTGACATGTCCTCCTAGTTTTTTTCCACACCATCCTGACTCCTTCCACTAATTATCGACTTCTTATCATTTTAAAACAAATCACCTTCCTTTGAAGTTTTAAGGATACAGACTCAAAGGAATGGGAATATTTCTTGTTAAAAATTGATCCTAGCCTCTATCAACTTATGTCCCTAAAACCTTAACCTCTTCTTTGTGTTGAACTTAGAGGGAACGAAATTATTAACTGATGAATTTAAATTTTGTTTCCCCGGCATCGTCAATTATTGAAATTTCACATAGGATTTAAAAAATCTAGGTTCACACCTTTATTATGAAGAAATTTACTTTCCTTCCACAAATTCCATTGTGCTTCTTCTCTAATTGAATTAGATAATTTCTTCGACCCGTTGATCTATGATCAATAATTTTATTTTAATGACTATAACAAGAATATTTTCAACCCCATTCAAAGGGTTCTCACCTCATCAAAAAGACATTTTCAATGAAACTTTTGGTGAGGGTCGTTAAAGGCCCATCACTAATTCTCTCTTTGGTGACACTTCTAGTGACGAACTTTTAATGACCCTCACCAATGCTCTTTTTGTTACTTTTGGTGACGGTCAAAAAATGTCCGTCATCATTGATCACTAAAAACCGTCATTGTAAGTGTATATAGTGATGGTCCTTTATGGTCTGTCACCAAAGACATTTTCAATGACACTTTTGGTGAGGGTCGTTAAAGGCCCATCACTAATTCTCTCTTTGGTGACACTTCTAGTGACAAACTTTTAATGACCCTCACCAATGCTCTTTTTGTTACTTTTGGTGAAGGTCAAAAAATGTCCGTCATCATTGATCACTAAAAACCGTCACTGTAAGTGTATATAGTGATGGTCCTTTATGGTCCGTCACCAAAGACATTTCAATTTTGGTGAGGGTCGTTAAAGGCACATCACTAATTCTCTCTTTGGTGACACTTCTAGTGACGAACTTTTAATGACCCTCACCAATGCTCTTTTTGTTACTTTTGGTGACGATCAAAAAATGTTCGTCATCATTGATCATTCCAATGAGTTTTTGATGACGTTATGTGCTTGTTAATATGTTTTTTGTCAAAAGATAACAATTTAATACCATTATTGTGGAGAATTTTTTATAATATGTCCAAGGCCATAGTGGTTAGGGTTAGTCAATTTTTTAAGAAGTAATAAGCATGTATCATTTCCCTCAAGTAATGACTAGTCGAATAGAGATTTCCTATGAGTCAACACATGATTCATATCTATTAAGTTTATTATCTATAAAATTCCATTTAGATAAAGTTTCGCTATTGTGTGTAGGAAATATATGATTTAATACATAATCGAGCTCTGACAATTCTATTAATGAGAAAGACCTAACAATCCTCAACAATCTGGGCACACCTTGAATTAATGCTTTGGCACACACTAACATTTCTTAGCACCCCACATGTCTTGGAACATCTTTGTACCTATAACATCTTGTGATGACACTGACGCCCAAGCACATGGTGGCATGCACTAGCACAACATCGAACTCTCCTAGCATGTGTTGGCATGTTGCATATAGTCCCTAGCATGCCCTGGAACACCTTGAATGCATTGACATATATTAGCACTTGGCACACAATGCCACTTGGCATGTATTGGGACCTATTATTAGTGTGCCTACCATGCCCCTTTTCAAAAAGATAAAGTCCTGACATATTAACCCTCTTATTGGTTCTTCCTTTTGTTGCCTTGACACATATTGAGATACCCTAGCACCCTGCGCCACATCCTTAGCACCTAGCATGTATTGGCATATCTTGGCACTATTAATTGGCACATGATATAATTAGCACACCCTGGAACTCCCAAGCACACTTTGGGAATTCTTAACATGCCTATATTCCCTAGCATGCCTTACCAATACTTAGCATACCTTGTCACTCCCTCCTTGGCATGAAAACTAACACTGACCATTAACACTAGTCTCTAGCAGTACACATTCCTCATATTCATTAACTTCCATGAATTTTTACCTAGTACTGCTCCCTTAATGTTTTTTCCTAGTACTCATTAACACTCATCAACATGCATTATCACTCTCTAGCACACCTTAGCACTCTTCAACATTCCCTTCCACTTCATAACATGCATAACAGTAGTCCCTGACACATATTGGCGCTTGGCATGTGTTGGCACTTGGAAAGTCTTAGCATGTACGGAATATGTTGAGATGCCTTGGTATGATTTAGCATGGTTTAATACTAAATTTATTTGTGATGATCAATTGTTGGAAAGTAGATGAGAAGCAACAAAGGAATACTTAGCACTTAGAATGCACTAAGACTTTGCACTTGGCACCTATTGCCGCCTAGTGTTAGTGTGCCTAGCATGCCCCTCTTGGAAAAGGTAAATTGATGACTTATTAACCCTCTTATATGTTCATTTCCTTGTAGTTTAACTTTTTGCTCCCTTTTGTTGTCTTGACAGTCCCTGACATGCATTGACACACCCTTGCACATCTTGGCATGCCTTATCACTTGGCACATCTTAGCATGTTTGACATGTATTCCCACTATCTGGCACATTAAGGGGGTGAAGAGAGATGTAGTCCTAAAGTAGGTCGAGTACGAGGGCCGAGTAAGGGTTGCTGAAGGGAGGTCATGATCATCCTCCAAGAGCAAGATCATCATGTGAGGGTTTAGAAGAATGTTGCATACCTTAATGGTTGGTTTGCGCTAGGAAGTAGGATGGCATATTGTTGGTTCTCTTATGGCAGATCAAGCTTAAGAGAGGTTTCTCATGAGAATCTGGGCATGTGATTTCGATGGTGTCTTTGTGTGAAGGCCGCATCAAATTTTGAAATGTTGAAATTTGCAACAAGAAACGGTGAGATTGGAAACCAGAAAGGACAAAAAAGAATGCACCCACACTCGTGAGGAATTTTGATGCACCAAGAGTGAGGAATGTGGGGTGTCTAATTTATTTTTACCTTAAATAAATTGGACAATAAATTGTAATTTCATCTCATAACAACTTGTGTCAGTTAATTAAGTCATGATGACCAAGTTAGCTCAAGAAATTTGAGTTGAGGGTCTAATATGAGGCATATAGAGGGATTCTAATATTTTTGGGGTCCAGTTGAAGTTGATGCATTAGTGGGGTGCAAGTGTAATTAACTCAATTAAATGAGTTAAAATCAGTTTAACTAGTTCTAACTGAGTGATGAGCTAGTGAGAGGTCCAGTGAATTAAATTAGATTTAATTCAAAATGAGTGATCAATCAGATAACTGATAATTCACTATTAATATTTGCATGCATGTCAGTTTCGAGGAATACCCAGTTGAGACAGAGGTTAAAGGGAACATAACTATCAATTTTATTCGGAGAAATTTTCCCATGTGCAATTATAAACTCATTGGGATGCCATGATGGATTGTGCAATCAAGGAAGACTAATTTTCCTAATTAATAAGGATTTAATTCCCTAGGAATTGCATGAGCAAGGCAGGCTAAAGTAAGGATGAGAATTGGCTAAGTACTAGACCGAGTTTGCCTAGATCAATGGGAGACAATTGACAGAGTGCTGGAGAATCTCATGAGAGATTAAGCATTGTATTATTTCATGATTCCTTGACTTAATACACAATAGAGATAGAGGGGTTTTGATTAGTTGCTTTCCCCAAATACATCATGTTGTTGTGTGATTGATAATTTATTTCTCTTACTTATATGTGATTGTGCGATCAATTTTTGTTTCCGTAAATTGTAGGAAGGATTCAATATCTTGTTTTAGAAGATTACAGGATCAGATTGAATCTTGTTGGTTAGATTTTCTACATGGTATCAGAGCAGGAATTTTTTGGGCAGCGAGTTTGTAGAGAATATCTGAAGATTTTGGTGTAAAATTTAAAAAAAAAATAGAATATTTGGATTCCTTGCAAAAATCTACCCAAGTGGAAAAAAAAAATCGGTCAAATCGGAGCTCGGATGAGGGAGATATCATCGATTTAAAATCAACTCTTTTTTAGAAACTTTTTGTAACTTCGGGACAATTACACTGTGTGCGAGTCAAAAACCTATATGCACTTGAGTTACTAGATGCATGCAAAGCTTTGAGGACAAAGGCAGAAGTTAGAGACTTGGTGGTTTAGAGGGAGCATAAATTAGCTCTCAACATGCATCCTCATGAGAAGCAGTCTCAGAAGGTTGTGGAGTAGCTGCCACAATTGGAGAAGCAGAGAGGAGACTGAGTGGAAGCGTCCATTCAAGCAGAGACCTCCATGAAGGGGAAATTTCGAGCCAGATGGGAAGAGGGAGCAGCCATACCTCAAGGTGTACGGTGGGGTTATGTGTAGACATAATCCAAAGATAAGAAATTTGGGCAAGGTCCATTGAGATGGCGTGTCTCATGGATCGAACCTGGCTACGAGGAGCCCACAATACAACAGTAGTAAGAAGGATCAGTTAGATTGATGTAGTCACATGTCAGCAAGACAAAAATAAAATGACAGATGTCAAATACTGGAGCACAAATAGAGTTAGCAACAATTCAAAGGGCACGGATGCAGATGTCAGCAGCAGTGCAGAGAATCCAGTACTAGACAGGTGTAGTAGCTAGCAGCAGTCAAAAGACTCTGATGACAGATGCATTATACTGATTCAATTGTTCAGAGGCTATTCAGTTTTAGGATTTGCAGGTGCAAACAACACTAGAGAAGTGTAGCATGCAGAACATTCCAAATGTACCGGATGGGGATAGATTGAATTCCTTTCTTTTTTAGAGGGAGTGTTGAAATTTTCAACAAGAAACAGTGAAATTGGCGACTAGAAAGGACAAAAAAAAAAATCACGCGCATTGGTGAGGAATTTTGATGTACCAGGAGTGAGGAATGTGAGGCGTCTAATTTATTTTTCCCTTAAATAAATTGGACAATAAATTGTAATTTCGTCTCATAACAACTTGTGTCAATTAACTAAGTCATGATGATTGAGTTATCTCAAGAAATTCGATTTAAGGTGATCGAGGTGGATATTGGTGGCCACCCGCCTATTCCACTTGGGCCCTTGCCATTGTCTCTTTCAGTTTTTCAGTTTCCTTAATTATAGCACAATTTACTATTTTTGTCTGTTTTTTGGGTCTTGAACTTTCGAAGCCGTTTTGAGGCCCCAAACGATGATTTTTGGGCATGAAAGGTTTGGTGATTTCATAGAAATCATATTAGTAGTTGTAGTCCTCGGAGAGATCTTTCTAACGAGGTATCATGTGCGTCAAAAGAAGATCATATGACCAAGTTACGACCCCAAGAAGTTGGCTGCCCAACTAACCCCAACGGGGCCCATAAACTCTTGGTGTTACATCTCCTCGGGATAGGGTTTTGGTTGTTTAGGGTTTTATCTTATTTTAAATAATAAAAAGACCCTTGATCCTTATTGTAACACAGTTCAGAGGAACATAACTATCAGTTAGAAAATTTCCCATGTGCAATTATAAAGTCATTGGGATGCCATGATGGATTGCGCAATCAAGGAAGGTTGATTTTCCTAGTTAATATGGAGATAATTCCATAGGAATTGTGTGAGCAAGGCAGGCTGAAGGAAGGCTAAAAATTGGCTAAGTACTAGACCTATTTTTCCTAGATTAGCAGGAGACAATTGGCAAAGTGCTGGAGAATCTCAAGAGAGATTAAGCATTGTGTTGTTTCATGATTCCTTGACTTAATACAAAATAGAGATAGAGGGTTTTGAGTAGTTGCTTCCCTAGATACATCTTGTGTTGTGTGATTGATAACTTTTTCTCTTACTTATATGTGATTGTGCGATTGTGTTTTGTTTACACAAATTGTAGGAAGGATTCAGTATATTGTTTTAGTACATGATTACAAGATCAGATTGAATCCCATTGGTTAGATTTTCTACATGAAATAGAAGAGAGGGTTGGTACCATCTTTCCTTGTGGTGGTTAGTAGGCCGCAAGGTCTGTGATAAAGACCAACATAAATGGAGGAGGGCTTGCATTGTATTTTAGAGCCATAATAGAAGTCGATGCAGGCGTAATATTGACTGAGTTAACCGTAGTTTGAGGGTCGACATTGAGATCTGAAGTTCATGTCAAGATTCAATCAAAGAAATGCCCAGAATCTATGGATCCATATGAGCTAGTTCGAGTCTCTTATGGAGTCAAGAGTCATGTTTCTTCTATGTGTGGATAGGGTTTGTTCTACAACAATTAGAAGTACATAAATATAATGCCCTAGTTAGGACAGTTTCCTAGCATGTTTAGTTCATAAGGTATGACCTTAAGACTGTGACAAATTTGCGTAGAAGAAGATGGGTTGTGACCCTTAGAGCGAGGTTTATTTATGCAATAAAGACCGCAGATGTGGAAGAGATGGTTCGATTTACAACCCTTAAGCTTCTAAATTCCCTACCCTAAACCTTAACCCTTTAAACCCTAAACCTTTAAACCCTTAAACCTTAATTCCCGACCCCTAACCCATCTAACCCACTAAAACCTAACCCCATTAGCCCTTAAATTCTAACCCCCTAAAACCTAACCCCATTAGCCCTTAAATCCTAACCCCTAAAATCCTTAACTGCTAAATCCCCTAACCCATTTAACCCCCTAAACCCTAAACCTATAACCCCTTAACCACTAACCCATTAAACCCTAATTCCCAACCCCTAACCCATTTAACCCCCTAAACCATAAACCTCTAGATGCATAATATTAACCCCTTAACCTCTAAATGCATAATATTCCCTTAACCCCTAACCCATTTAACAACTAACTCATTATTCCTCATTACTGAGATCACCGAGCATCATCATAGCATTAAGCACCATAACTAAGATAACTAAGCATATTCATTGAATTGAGTATCATAACATAGCACTGATTTTGTGGTAGATCTGTTTGAAACAGAGGCACTGTTTTGCTGCAACATCATATCATGGAAGTTACCCGATTCATAGCATAAATGGTTACCAAAATTCTGTAATATGTTCGAGACCTTATCCTCCAACACCGAACCTGTGATCATGATCCAAACTCTATCTGTGCCCTGAAACTTCAGAGATTTCCAAACTTCTGTGGTAGAAATGAAAATTATACCCTTGTATATATAGTTGTTCGCCATAGTTATTGAGCCGACATGACAGTGTGAAGTGTTGTGTCTTGATTTGAGCCGACTTGAAGTCTGATTGAAGCCGACTTAAGGATGCAACTTTGATGACTTGTATCACTTGACATGAGGGTTGTATTTGAAGTAGATTTCGAGGATGATGACCTTGAAGAAGATGACTTGATGGAGGATCCTTTTGACTACCTAATGTTACATGATTTAAAAGCCCAAAAATTGGATCAATTTAAATTTGTAACAACTAACCTAGACGTCCACAATTGGGACCTTAATCTAAATACAACCCAAGCATGAAACCCATGCTTTAATAAGTCGAATAATAATAAGTTATTTTGACAAATACATTAATAATGAAGACCGAACCTAGTTACATTCTTCAACATTATGACTCCTAGAGCCTCATCCTTTTTCCTGTTGATGAAAAACTTTTATTAGTTATCCCTTGGATAAGAACCATCATTTTCGTAAAGTCCTATAACTCTTTACTCTTCAACAATGTTCCCATATCTTGTGCCAAAATTCCATAATTGTGTCCATTAAAATTTATAAGATCTAGCTTGAAACTCATAATTTGACCCACTAATTTGATCCTAGATTAGTTTGTAATTAGAAACCTTGAACCAATCCACTCAACAAATCTGACTTTTTAAGAGCATCTACAACTTGCATGAGACTTGTAGGCAACATGCTACATCTCAAACCATTTTCTTTAATACCATGTTGGAGAATCGAGGGATTTTTTATATTAGAAAACTCGTATTCTAAAATAGAGGTGGTGTCTAAATTCATTTTTATCACACCTAAGAACAACTAAACATAGTTCAACATACTAAGGATTGTAAGAAACAAAATTATTTCCATACATGAAACATATAATCTATTTTTCACCATATAATAAATACACCCATAAGACCATCTTTTGTAGCACCAAGATGCAACCAACACATTCCATACTTTTCTTAAGATAAAATTGATAATAACATAAGAATGATTTGAATGCAAACTAAATGGAAATGAGTCATGGTAGAATGGATGAATCCAAAAGGTTGAGTTGGAAATTCAAAAGATTATGCAAACCCTACATAAGGAATAAACACATCACAAGTAATATTGACCTTAGACAATGACGATAACAACTCCTCTTAACCACCCAAGCTAAACCTAATTGACATCCTAATTTATTTTTTATCCTTTTCTAATGCTTCATATATATGAAATTGAAATGAATAATTTTTTTTTCTATTTATAAAAACTATACCTCGAGCTCCATTTAAATTTGGATAGCGTGGGTTGCCTTTAAAATAGATAAATTGAATTGACATTAAGCATAACCATATTGAAACCTCATCGAGAACATGTTTTGGCATTAAAGAATTAAATTTGGTGATAGTGTGGGTTTTCTTTAAAATAGATAAATTGAATTGACATCAAACATAACCATATTGAAACCTCGTCGAGAACATGTTTTGGCAATAAAGAATTGAATTTGGTCATATAATAAGATTTAGAATTGTTTCTGATTGACTAAAAGCTTATTTTCCTTGTACACAAGGAAATAAGTTAACTAAGCAATAAAAAAAATATCTTGCAATAGTGAAAGTCCACCCCTTAATGGCCTGCGAATGAATCATTTCAAATAATTTAATTTTACTTAAAGAAAATTAATGAATTAGCTCTCACTCTATTTTGATTATAGAATACAATAAAAACAATTACTAAAAAATGACCTTTTTCAAATAACTTTCCATAAAATATGGTGATACAATATTAATAAAAATTATACACTTAAAATAGCATAGTCCCTTCCATAGAATGAGAGGCAAAGGCTAAGATTGTTTTAACAAAAATCCAACACTAACATTTACCTTTTCCCGCCAGAGAGAGCAAGGGTTCCCTCCCTGCCCGCATCTACATTTTCCCTGAAGACGTAAACATGGTTCCTCATTCTTCATGCTTTGTTTCCAAGCTCTAATCTTGCTCAAGATTTCCCGATACAGGTTGTTCAATTTTACAAACATGTTGTGATGAAGGTGCTTGTAGGTCATGAATGCATAGTTTTTTCATTGTTTATGTTAGTTTCATCATATGTTTTAACATAAAAGAAAGAACCCCAGAGGTTAAAAACCATAACCCTAGAATCAACTTCCTAGTGGTGCAACTTTTGCATAAAATCTCTGTTTGGGGAACACAATTAGTCCATATGAAAGAACTATATTTAGGATTACAAATTTTGGTTAACCCTAGGGAATGACATAAAAACCTCTGGACCCATAAATGGCCAAAAAACATCATTTAGGGCCTACAAATGACCGTAGAAGTTCAAGACCCAAAAAACCATAGAAAAACTGATAAGAAGATAAAGAACCATTGAGTTAGTGGAAGATGTGGGTGGCCATCAAATATCCACCTGGATTAGAGTGCCACATAAGTTTAGGGTGGGAGATAAGGTATGGTTGCATTTTTATAAAGAATACCTCTTAAGATCCCATTGGAAGTTCCCCCTGACTCTCCATTATGATATAGGCCTTACACCAACACAAAGGTTGTGGGTGAAGATGCTTCTAAATAAAAAATTCCCTTTTCTTTGGATTGAACCTTATACTTAATGTGGAGCTACTTCAACCATATTTTCCACCTCTCATAGGCACCTCATGTTCCTACTTTGGCGCACATGTCTCACTAGGAGCCATATTCAACAAAAATTTCCCCACTTGACGAAGGAACTTGACACAAAATGGACCACTTATTCATAAGGGGGGAAAATTGATTCAATATAATACTAGTGACCACCCACTTGTTACATTGATTCAACATTATTCCATGTCTTGGTAGTTATATTATAATGTTTTAGGTCTCAAACTTCTGGTGCCTTTTTTGGGCATTTCCCTTGCATTTTTGGCATTTGTCATAGGCTAAAGACACATAGTATGGATTGTATTGGTCCAAAAAATTTCCTAAATGGAGTTTGCATGCAAATGTTGTAGCCCCACGAAGTTGATATATCAATTAGTCTCTTTGGGCCCACGTTATTTTTGGCACGCCATTTCCTAGGGCTAGGGTTTTGGATTTTAGAGTTTTTGGATCTTAGGACATCATACTTTATGTTCAAAGGTAGTTTTGACATCTTGTAATGTTTTCTTTTGATTAAGAGTAGTTGACACATCTCTCTTCATAAAGAAGCTACCTCCATTCTACTTAGTGTGTATCACTTTGCAATTTATAGTTATTTTCTATTTCATCCATTAATAGAATTTGGATTTTGTTCTACTACTCTACTCTTTGCAATATCTTTTCTATGTTTCCATTTATGTTTTTTCATAATAAAATCCCCTTCAAACCTCAGGTCTATCTATGGATTTTTTTTTTAGTAGAAGCTTCTACCTTTGGATGACCATGGGTCCTAATATTTGAATATTGGAGCAAATTGTCAACTTTTTTATGGTTAAGAACATGTGCTTCCTCATAAGATGTCATAGGTTCAAATTTAAAGGGGTAGAGTATGTACACCTTTGTAGAGTTTAGCGGACTCAAGTCCTTTGTCCTACAAACAATAAGATCACAATAAAAGTTCTACAAACAATGAGATCACAATAAGGTAAGATCACAATAAGAGTCCTACAAACAATTAAAGTCTCACTAAGGTCTTAAAAATATATTATTACTACTATATTACAAATTTTAGCTCTATTTACCCTAGATTAGCCTCAATAGCTATTTTTTTAATGAGAAAAAAAATGTGCTTAAAAAATATAGAGTAATGCTCTAACAATTTTAAGTAATAAAATTTTACAACTTCTTGTATTTATTTTTAATATGACAAAACATATGTCAAAAAATTATAACATTTGAACTTTGCTGGGCGTGTTAACCATTTGAACTTTGGTGGCTTATCAATTGGAGGGAAAGCTAAGGCACGAGCACAGGGTTACTGGAGATTTGAGGGTTTAGCAGTTCTGGCCATTAAACATTTTTGCGAAAACAAAGCTTTCAGAGATTCTGTGCAGTGATGGTTTTCGGGGACCTTTAAACAGGCAGAAAGGAGGGATTTTAGGCCGCCGTAAGTGTGAATTTAGGCATTCTGCTGCGCTTCATCGCGTTCTCAACTATCTTCATTTACTGAAATGCGGACTCGTTCGGCATAATGAGCTGCCTCTGGCCTTCTTACACTCAGCTTGCTGCCTCTGCAATATCTGGGTAATAAGAGCAACGGGTTCTTGTTTCCCCTGCCACTTCTCAATATGGCTGCCATGTTTAGTGATTCAAAAAGGCTATTATTAGTCGTGGTTCTCTTGCTGGAAATAGCTCAGGCTTCTATGGAAAATGATAACGAGATCAAGGAGGCCCCCAAGATAGCTGCTCCTACCCCACTAGTGGGCGATGCTGCTCCACCAGTCCGTGCCCCTGCCCCTGCCCCTCCAACTGGCGCTCTAGCTCCACCAATAAACTACAAAACAGGGTGTGGAGAGAGATGCAAGCTACACAGCTGGCCTAATGTGTGTATGAGAGCTTGTGGGACCTGTTGTGCACGATGCAAGTGTGTTCCACCTGGTCAAAGTGGAAAAAGAGAGGTCTATGGCTCCTACTATACTGATTGGAAAACCCACAACAACCAGACTAAGTGCCCTTAGATTTCCTACATTTTTGTGCCAAATGAGATCACTTGAGCGCTATCAGATTCTTCCATGTTGCATATTGTATCTTTTGTAAAAGAAATCTACTGTGCAAGATGTCAATTAAGGTTTTGATATTGTTGGAGGTTTACATTGTCTGGTGCCTCATAAATAAAGACAAGATTTTAATGTTTTTTTTTTGAAATGCGGACTCGTTCATCTGAGATTTTGGGGATAGTGATGTTATTTTGATTGGTGTTTTGTTTTGATATTCTGTTATATTTTGGAACTTAGATTTCCATGTTAGATGTTGGAAGTTCCTTCAAACTGGGGCTGGCATGCCAAAAGCAACAATGTCACATGACCAACCGGTGAGGTGCTTCAGATAGTGGTTGGAATTCTAGTACCCGTTATTTTTTCTTCTGAATTTTATCCAGAAGTTGTAATATGCTTGCAGGAACCAGGGCTGTATTACGTATGGAAAGAACCATAACTGAAGTTTCAGAGTGTGCTTCAAAGTTTTTTTATTATGTAATGCTTCGTATGCAGGTTCTCTGCTCGACATGGAAGGACGATGGCACTGCTATTTTCTCTGTTGGCTGTGATAAACAAGCTAAAATGTGGCCATTGCTGACTAGGGGCCAACCAGTGACTCTGGCTATGCATGATGCACCTATTAAGGAAATTGCATGGATTCTAGCAATGAACTTGCTTACAACTGGAAGCTGCGACAAGACACTTAAGTATGTATATGATGGTTTTCTTTGATTCTGTCTCTCTTTGATTATTTATGTTATGAGGTTGCTTGTAAATGTTAGTGGAGTTGTGACCTTATGAATTTTAAACCCATTTGAGCACAGTGCCAAAAAATTAATATCTTTTAGGCTTTGAGTGAAATAGAAACTTCTCATCTTGCCAATTCTTTTATAAAATTATATGAGATAAAAGGGAAAAAAAATTGTTAGATTAACCCAGGTCCTAGATTAACTACTCAAAATTCTTCGCTTACTCCCATAGCCTTGTACCTATGCAAACCTTGTTAGAAATAGAGACACCTTCCTTTTAATTTGGATCAGCATTGTATTCTGAAAATCTTCATATAAATTGTGTTGTCCCTGGTGATAACTTTTAATGCCTGGATCTCCTGCTTGCAGCTGTCTATCACTCTCTCCTTTTATTCTATGCACTGCTTCATAGGTACAGGACCAAAGGTTGACTGGAACATCGGCAACTTGAAGTTATTTAAGACTGCATCAACCTCTCCTCCAAACTTGAAGCAAATTTTGAAAGCTTCCTCAGCCTTTTCCTCTAAGGCTCTAGCCCTGTCGAGACATTTACAAGCTTCAGAAAAACATATTATTTTCTCCAAGTCACGGAGCTGAGGAATGTCTACCCCCTCATCAGGATACTGTATTTGCCATTGAATGATGTCATCTAGCATATTTAGAATATTCTCCAATTCTTCCTTGACAGGCACCATCCTCTTTATATAATCATCAAACTTGGGAGTTTTATCTTTGATGCCCTGAATGCTCCTGTAGAATTATTTCTGAACCGTACTCAGTTCCTCTTGGATCTCAAGTGATTTCCCTTTGAACTCTTTAACTGAGTCTAGTTCACCTTGCTGCTGGAATTCTAGCTCTGTAATTCTTTGCTTAGCAGCACTGAGTTCCAACTGAGCAACATAGACCTTTCTCTTCAGCATGGCAACATTATTACCTTTCTCCTCAGTGACAATTTCTCTCCCAACCTTATCATTTTGGAAACTCTCCTGCTGACTTTGTTCTTCTTGTATTCATAATTGAATGTTTTCAATACTACTACTGGGTCAGCCATGGTCATGGGGAAAAATTGCTCCTTCTCCATTTCTTCAATCCTACATGGTTCAACTAGAGACTAAGGAGTGGGGTTTATCTTCAGATATTATGGAATGCGAAGGTGTTCAATCCTTTTATCTTTCCACATAGCTTATTCCTTCTTCTTTTGGAGTTCCTCATCTATTTTCCTCCGAAGCTCTTCATCTCTTTTCCTTTGTTTTTCTTGCTGCTTGATTCTTTGTTCATTTTCCAAAGCCAATTGTTTCACCAGGTCATCTTGTTCTGCTTTCCTTCTCGGTTCTTCTACCTCCTTCGCTGCTTGCTCTTCTTCAATCCTCCTCTTGAGTCTGTCTGCTTCTTTCTCCAATGCTTCCTTCATCTCCTTCACCTATTCCAACACCCTCTGGAGCTTTTCAACTTCTTCCTGGAGATTGACAATAAGTGAAGCAAGGGTCTGTTCGGCCTTCTTTTGAGGTCCTTGATTTAGCTTTTCTTTAACCTCAATGGATAAATAAGTCTCTTGAATATTTCCTCATTAGTATCCCTCTCATGAGTATAAGGCCACATCTGGTTGACAGCAACACAATGACTAATAACCAAATCTTCAGAATCATGTTTCCTAAATCTTATCTCTCCAAAATGATATGATTCAATTTCACTGGCCTCTTTCATGGCTTGGTTGGTGCGATCAAATACATAGTATCTGATCCTGATAGGAAACTTAGGCCATATTGACCACTTTTCCCTCTTAAGAGTACTTGTCACTCGATGAGCAAATGTCTGATATAATATTTCCAATAGAACCACTATGTTTGGAGCATATAAAGGTAGTAGATGAGGAGCTCTCGATGCACCATCTCCATTACACCATTACACCATACAGCATGGGGCTCACAAGAGGAGAGATGAAAAAAAAACAATACACCATCAATCTACTCTCAGAAGAGATGAAAACAATGCACCATCAATCTCCTCTTAGGAGAGATTAACATAGTACACCATCAATCTCCTTTGAAGAGATATGAAAATAGTACACCATCAATCTCCTCTTAGGGAGAGATGAAATTTGTACACAATTAATCTCTTCTTAGGGAGAGATGAAATTTGTACACCGTCAATATCCTCTCAAGGAGAGATGAAATTTGTACCTCATGATTGCAAGCTTTAGAACCAAATTCCCTGACCACATAGGTCTTACGGTAACCCGATGATGCTATCAAACCAATGCTCCCTCTCAAAGGGATCCTTAGCCATTCTAGGATTCTTACATAATCTTCAACCTACTCAAAAGAAGAAAGGTAGCCATGGTGGATTTCAATACTTCTTTTATTAGTAACATCTAGCTATTCGTCCAGCTTTAACCAAAGCTTTGAACAAAAGCAAACACCAACAACCTATCAATGCTATTTCTTTGCTCAAAAACACATTCTTGCAACTTTTTCTTCATCAATGAAGTAGCCATGGGCTCACAATCCATCATGCCACATTCTCAACAAGTATTTTATCAGGCTCATGTAACACTTTCAATCAACTCCCTTTTACACTAAAGAGGTTCTCATCCTTTGTGAGAAATATATCATCAACACAGAGAGAATTTCACAAATTCGTCTTCAGTAGATCAGCTTATTCACTTCACCATCATCAAAACGAAAAGTAGTACGTGGTGAGCCCTTGGGGGGAGGTGGGGTGAGAATGGGGGGGTTGTCAGCACGGAGAGAGAAAGAAAGAAGAGCATGGTCAGCTAAGGGGATGGGGGAAACAAAAAAGTGATGAATGAAGGGGAGGAGGTTCTGGCTAGAGAGGACATAATCAACAACGCTTGCTCCTCTACCATGAGGCCTACATGTGAAAACGCGGGAGGCCATTAAGAATCCACAGCTCCTAAAATTCGTCCAAGTATAAAATATGTCGACCATAGGTGGTAAGGGGCCCCAACACATCATCAGACATCCTGTGAAATCCCACTGACTCTTGATCGATCTCTTGGATGCAGTACACGTCCTCAAACCGATTGTGAAGAGGGATCTGGAGGGCTCTAGTGCGGGAGTTGAAGTCACCTAGAAGAATAACCTCCCCAACTGTTGAATACTGGGCTATGTTGACATACAAATCGACAAAGGGGTCCCCGTTAGGTCCATTATGAATGGCATATGATGAAGAAGCAGGAGGGAAGTAACAAACACCAATGTAAATGTCCTTGGGGAGAGGAGAGGCCCCTCAAACCCATAGTATTAAAAATCGGAACCGGTGACTGGACCGGTGGACCTAATGAACCCGCAACCGGACCGGTGGACCTAATGAATCGATAACCGGACCGGAACCAGTCTAACCAGTACTGGTCAGGTCTAAACGAACGAGTTTTTAAAAAAATACATTAAATAATTATTTTTTAATAAAAAAACTATTTTTAAGATTTGCAACCATGATTCCAAGCCAATAGAGACAAAATATGCAAATTTTGCTCATTTATATACCATGTAAAGGTGAATATATCAAAATGGCATTATGGCACCGAGTTAAATACATATCATCGAAAAAATACATAAGCAATGAGGCTCCAAATGACCCATAAAGTCCAAAAACAATGCTACAAGCTATGAGCATTGAGGCCGTTGGCCTACATAGTACAGTGAAAATCTACTACAAATCTACATATATGATATTACTAAATTCTAATTAATGATCAACATTATCACTTGAAAGTTGAAACTTCTAATCATGATCAAAGTTCAAACTCAGTTGGTTGAACTTGAGTCTCCCAACCCTCGACTGCCAAACTTTGCAAGTGCTCCAGTCACAAACTTCTCTATTGGTTCAGTGACTTGAGTTTCAAACTTCTGAAGGTATTCTGCCCTAATATGCCCTATTACTTCATTTGGTGCTCCACATGGCTTTACATGGCCTCCTATCCCAGCCAAGTGTTGCTTGAACCTATAAATACCCCCTCCTGCAATAGATTTTTGGCAATATTTGCAAATCATTTTGCCATCAATCATATCACAATGAGCCCATGCAGTATCCTTGCCTTTTGGAGGCATGATGGCTACTACTTAGCTCAAGCAGCAAGCCTCAAACTCTATGTTGTTCCACTACTCCAGCAAAAACTCAACTCTCCAAGCTCTCAATCAAACACACAAAATCTCCAAATGAGATGGTGTGAGACAAATGAGAGGTTTCCCTTGCTTATAAAGGATTGGAGAGGGTCTCCAAGATAGCTACAATTCCAACTCCAATCCTCAAAGATCACTGCTCCAACAAACACTCAACACTCTCCAAGCTCTCCATCAAACTCACAAACTGCAAATGAGATGGTGTGAGACAAAGGAGAGGTTGCCCCTGCTTATAAAGGATTGGGGAGGGTGTTTTTGGAGGGAAAAAACCCTCCCCTTCCCTCCAAATCAGCCCTAAACATCCTTTCTGGCCGTCCGTGGGTCCCTACAACAACTTAGGTGCTGACTGGTCAGTTCAGGACGAAACCAGCCGGTCAGCACCGGTTAACCAGATTTTCAGGCTATATGCAGTTGCTGATTGGGTTTTTCAACCAGTTTGGACTGGCTAATGGTTTGACCGGTTTCCGGTTTGAACCGAACAGTTTTTAACACTATGCTTGAACCCGAACCCACATTAACCTCGCAAACTCATCCGCAACCACCGAAGAAATCTTGCTCTGAAAGGAATCTCTGATGAAGCAAGCAACTCCCCCAGAACCTTTGATACCACCAGAATCCCTTGTCTGCTGCCTATAAGTTGAGAACTTATGGTAACCTGTAATGTCTGGGAGAGGTCGAACATGGCTCTCATGCGTCTCGGTGATGAATAAGATATTCGACAGTCGAAGAGAATCATATAATAGACATGGCGATGCCCAAAATGACCCATTCCCATTCCAACAATTGACGGAAATGGATGCCCCTTGTTGCCTCCCCCAACGATCCAGTCATTTGGAGAACCCAGAATGGGGCTTCCATCCAGGTGGAAAAGTGTCCCGAATCACTGCTTTGAGGTTCCTGATAACTGCCCATTTTCCTGCCTGACGTGCTGCTGTAACCAACTCCCTAGAGTGTTTGAGCTCAACAACTTGTGTTTTAGTGAGATCTTCATCAAGGAAGATCTTACTAGGAAGTGAGAATAGATTTCTCTTAGCTCTAAGAGCCCGAAGGCGATCAACCGCTGGCCTGAACCGGAGAAAGAGAGTGGAATCGTACCCAAGCCAAGCTCTATCAATGGTCACGTCCTGAAGATCTAGTTTTTCATTGAGGAACAGGGTCCCAACCACCATGGGGTCTGAGGATGTGAGAGGCAAAGGAAGTCCTTTCACTTTGAGGTTCAATTATCGCGCTTGTCTAGTGCGTTCTTCCATGAGTTTAGATTGTACCACCTCCTCAACTGCGGCTAGAGGGGGAGCGAGGGGGGTATCCCTCCCTCTAGCAACCTGTGCCCATGAGCTGATGTGTGTTTCTGTTTCTTGTTTAAAGGCCGCTTGCTGAGCTTTGATCTCCTCCTGTTTGTTTTTCAGATCGAGAAGTTCAGCGTGTAGATTGTCATTAGAGGGGTGGTGGTGAACTTCTTGCTCCTTGTTGTCCCTCAACAACTGCTTCAGTGAACCAGTCTTGCCTTCCATTACAACTACTCTGTTCCTAAGTTCATCGACCTCTCTTATTAGTGCCTGGTTAGAGGATTCAAGGGTTTCCAATCTCCTAAATAGTTCCTAAAAATCTCTGTTGTCGCGTCGAAATCCATAATCGGGCAAGGGTGACGGTTCTGACAAGATTTGAAAGAAGTCTTCGACACCTATGTCTATGTCGGTAGGAGGTCCTGACGATGTCGTCACCTACGGTTGATCCTGAGAAAGAAGCATGGAATCTTTTGAGAGCCGCTATTGTGAATTATTGTGGAAGCCCAATTGCAGGCACCCCAAAATTTTTCAACTTCTCTGTGCTAAACTTGGCTGCGAGTGGATCAAGATGTGGCCCGCACGAAAAATCGCTGAATAGGAAGGAAGGCCAAATCCGGTATCCAGTACTACTTTTGTAGAGCAGAAAATGCAGCAAATAATACGATCTTATCGGGAGCTATAAGCGTCCATATTTTCCGCAGTGCAGATATCAAAGTGAAGGCCCGACTTTCATCTTCAATAGCGTCTCCTGCTCTCCACCAGCTTCCACCTGGTAAAAATGGGCATCAATTCACCTTTCAAAATATCTACTTTAATGGCTTGTTCTCGCCATAATGTTGTGTGCAATGGGGCCTCAAACAAACAAAGGAACTCTCAAACAACTTCAAGATTTGGGTTGATTTTTGAAAGTACTGATGTTTTCCACATGTTTATACAACAGGGAGAGTTGGCAACACACCATGTTGTACAAGTTCAGAAATCATGTACAAATCCAAAACAAGCACTGCCTTTCTTCACATGGGCAACTCATAAACCAAAATTCCTGCACCACACAGAGGCGTACAATTCTATGCTAGAAATCCTCATCTTGCTCATATGCCATAGGAGAAGGTGAGCCACTCATCCTATGCATATCTCATCACTCGTAGGGGAAGGTGAACCACTCACCCTACACACATGTGTCCGCAATCATAGGGGAAGGCAAACCCCTCACCCTACACACAGTGCCAGGCTGCTTTCTGAAAACCAAGAATAGTTCTTGATGATTGTATTGATGACTGGTACATCAATAGGAGCCTCATTGCTCCACCCAGCAGCATATATATGTATATATGAAGGAACACAACTTACTAACAATCTTTAACAGACATACTGACTTACAACTCGACATTCGAGAAGTAGATATCTTAGAAGAACTGAGCAATCCTTGGACTTTTGCATTTTAGGATTCCAAATATTGGTAAAGAAAATACTTAACTGCTCTTACTTCCTCTTACTCAGGGAGACCATAATCCTAAGCTTGTCTTCCCATAGATGATTCTACAATATTTCATATGATTAGACTTTCCCCCAAAGTATCCATCTGGAAATTTTCTTAGCATGAGATCCATTTAAATTTGAATATAATTTATTAATGCAATCGAGCATGATATGATTCTAGAAGTGCACTTCAAAAGACAGAAATGTCTTTTGATATACTTGTGGGGAGGGATAAGACATACCTTTACTCAAAATGTAATCATTAGTATCTTATTTATTTTCTTTAAATCCCGAAGGTAGCTTTAAAATAGCTTCATCATCAGTAACCCACAATTCATGAGAGGATCATGTCATGGACATATCCTTGTAGTAAATCAGGGAATCTACCAATCTTAATCCAAAGTCTGTGCTTTTGCTTTTATTCCAATCTGGCTGATCTGTATTCTTTATGTTGTCTTTAACACAATGATTCAATTAATTATCTGGGCTATACTATAGCTGTACCAACATATGAGTACTGTATTGAATATAAGGATTCAGTATAAGATCTGCATCCTATTAATCTTATATGGTAAAACATCCTTGGACTTGTCACCATCAGACACGTTTTAGTATCAAGATTCTCAGGAAGACATATTTTCAATGAGGCATGGTACGTTGATTACAACTATAGTATATACCTCATCTAGTGAAGGGTCTCGGTGATATGATTCATACATACCCTTTTTTTAATTATCATTCTGGGTATGTTTGACCTTGTTAAAGTTTGTACTTAGATCTTCGTTAAGCCTATGGTTAGGGCTTGTATTTAGTAAAGAAGTTAGGGTATGCAAACTCATTAACAAAGGCTTCATATTGTGTCTTTTACCATGCTTGATTAGAAAGCCTGTGCATCACTACAATCTTGGATTTCAGATCAAAGTGTCATCAACATTTAAAGAAAGCAACCTAAAATAATGTAAGACATTTCACCTTGGAACAACTAGTTTTTCCAGCAAAGGTATTCATCATTAGTCCAATACTAGAGGTGACGTTGTGATTTGTGTGATGTGATAGCGGTGTAACTTGAATAGATGGTTTTTTCATACAATCTGGCTGATCTATATTATTTATGTTGTCTTTAACACAATGATTCAATTAATTATCCGGGCTATACTATAGCTATACCAACATCTGAGTACTGTATTGAATATAAGGATTCAGTATAAGATTTGCATCTTGTTAATCTTATATAGTAAAAAATCCTTGGACTTGTCACCATCAGACATGTTTTAGTATGAAGATTCTCAGCAAGAAATATTTTAAATGAGGCATGGTATGCTGATTTCAACTATAGTATATACCTCATCTCGTGTAGGGTCTTGGTGAGCTGATTCATACATACCCTTATTTTAGTTATCATACCTTAACCTATAACCATAACTTCAGCATATTGTATTTCTTTTGATTTAGTCAAACTATGAACAATCTCAACATAATAGATTTCTATCTCTTGTAGCATTTCGATAAAATATCCTTAGTACATCTCAAAATATCCTCAGATGTCATACTGTGACTTAGGATGGCACGTATTACGATAATTCAATCATCTATAAATTTAGTAATATGTGGAGTAGCTCTTGGACTACTTAGGTCAGGATCATCAACCAATTGATGTAGTCCTTTTAAATATCATCATCTAACAAACTACCTTAGCCAAGAATAATATAAGTGACATATTTATTGCAATCCTGGTTAGAAAGCCTTAGAATGGTACCATAACATGTCTTCTTAGATTCATCAGAGATATTATTTGGATACGAGTGTCAGATCAACTTGGATAGGTGACACAACACTCTTTAACAGAGATCTTAACAAAGAATTGTACCTGATAATAGAGGAGGGTTTGGAAAATTTCTAATACCCTCTTCAAGGACATCTTCACTGAGACACATAAATCATTTCTTTGCTGAGGCTTGATCAAACCAAGGCACCAGCCCCCTCTTGGTCAGATGATCCTTCTCACTGCATAAGATATGGAATTGTATAGAGGATCTCAGTCTCTATATCTCAGGTCTGCACTGTATAAAAAATTATAGGTTTATACCAAGTCAGCTCCATGTGCAATATGTTGTAATAGGATTTTTCTCATTGTATGATTTCACACAGGAATGAATCCTATGAGAATATTTCAAAGCATGCTCTCGGCCTTATTACCAATCAACACATTCAGGACCTTTTCTTCAAGGAGCAGCAATAAGATCGGCCTATATGGGTTGGTTTCTTTAGAAGATACAGAAAGGATACATATATGAGACCAGGTCGTAGCTGCTCAACTTTTCTACCACATAAATTTATTAGTAGTGGCTTCTTCTTCTAATGGTTCTTCATGAATGAGCACTTCAAGAGTGCTATAGCCCTTGTCCAAGACACCAAATTCAAAAGGAGCTGCATTTTATTTTACTGATAGATCAAAAACTTTCAAAAGGTTACAATTGTGCTATTCCTGTTATGTCATTCTTGCTTTAGAATCTTTCTTGAGATAGGACTTTGATTTTCTCAAAAAAAGACTCACTGATCAGGGCCTTCAGTTATTCTGAAAGTGGCTTTGTATAGTCTCAGGAAATCACCCTCGTTAAACACTTCAGAGAGGCTGATCTGTGGTCCTTGGTAGCTTCATCACTTTCTGCTTTCGAGGCTTTTCATTTCTATTATTGCAGTTACCTTAGAGAATTGTCATAGGACCCCACAATATAGGGCACATTTCTTCAAGAGATAGGGACATCATACATATCAATATCTTCATAGGATCAGCATCACTCTGTTTTTGAAATGATATCTCAACCAAACCTTAAATGTAAGAGATAAAACATTGAAATGAAGGGCCGAAAAAGTAATCAAACCTTTTTTCTAAGGAAGACCAAGTGATGTTTAAATCATCATCAGCAGATCCATTTCAAGAGTACAGAACACTGGTTGAAATGGTGCTTCAACTACAACTGGTTGGAGAGGACTTGTTGCTAACTTTTATTGTCCTATGAAAAAATGTCATGGCTAGCATTCTTTGACAAATCTGCGCACATTTGTCAATATAGTTGGCCAATCGTAGCCACCCCTAAGGATCTTATGTACAATTTTCTTTTCTATGTGATGTTATCTCTCAAAACTAGATGGATCTCATTGGTCAAGCTTGTTTCTTCATTCAAGCGAAAAAATCCAAAACAAAACCATTGTGATTTATCCATCCCAAAACTTGCTCTATGAAGCAGTATCTTGAATATTTTAACCTCAAGGCCCTTTTCTTGTGCTCGGGAAGGTGTCTGGGTCTAGTCAAATTCTTAAGGTAGTAGATGATCTCGGTATGCCAGTTGATGTAACTGCATTCACCAAGTTAATTCCAAGAGCTTCTTCATTGCCCTTGGTCAAAAGCTTTGTTAATCTCTGACCCTTACTATTTTTTGTGGGTCTTATCTCTAAATCATATTCTCGAATCTTAGCAACCCACTTACCCATTGATCCCAATAAAACATGTTGTGACAAAATATCCTTCACTGTTGGATGAGGAACAAATGCTATAATCTTTGAAAACCCAATGTAGGTTCTAAAATGCTTTAGTGATTTTACCAAAGCATAGGCCTGCTTCTCCATGATGGCATAGTTCAATTTTGCATCCCTTAGCATTTTACTCACAAACGCAATTGGCAGTTCATTTCCCTGTTCATTCTTTTGAAGCAAAACTCCTGCAATAATATAATTAGAAGCAAAAGAAAAAACAAGAAAATATTTTTCAAAGTTAGGGCTCATCAAAACTGGAGAATTGACTATAACATCTTTGAAATTATGGAATGTTGTATGGCTTGCATCATCCCATATAAAAACTGCATCTTTATTTATCAACTCTTTAAGGGGTTTTGTGATATTTGCTACATTCAAAATTAATCTTCAGATGAAGTTTACTTTACCAAATAAAAACTGCAACTCTTTCTAATTTCTTGTCATGTCTTTTAACGTCCTTTTATATTTTGATCAAAGACCCAATCTTCTCATTCTATTTCGAAGTGATTACTTTTCCAATCTTGATCAAGATTGGATTTGTCTCTATCCCTACATTGGTATCTTCATACTCATTTTTTTGTATTGTCTCAATTCTAATTGTAAACGCATTGTCTCTGTTGAAGCTTGCTCAAGATTGGATTTGTCTCTATCCCTACATTGGTATCTTCATACTGATTTGGTTTTATTGTCTCAATTCTACTTGTAAACATGTTGTCTTTGTTGAAGCTTGCTTCCAAAGGAACCATACCTGAAGGGATTTTGTTGGTTGGTCGTTGTTCTATTGAATCATCTTCCCTCATGTCAATCTCATACATTTAAAATTATTTTGTGTTGTTGAGGAACCCAACTATTTCTGCATCACCTTCAAAAACTTACTAATGCTTGATTTTGTCTGGAATTGAAGGTGTGTAAATCATCTCAATTCGACCACCTTGGTCTAGCTTTGGACAAGGTTGAATAAGGTAGTTGAAACTACTAAAGCATTGGATTTTTCAGTCATGGCCTTGGGCACCACTTCTAATCCCAAGATATCAAATTGCTCTATGGAAATTGGTACTTCTTGTCCATATCTTTTCAGCCTTTCATTTTTCCAAGCATGCAACCCTTTCACTTGGCATACAATGAGGTCAAAACCACCTATTAATTCTAAAATTTTATTTCCTAGATCTCTATATGTAGTTCTACCAAGCAAAAGTGCCTCATAATTGGCAACGTTGTTAGTAGCTTCGAATTCCAATCTATAGATAAATAAATCAATACCTTATCAAGAGAGGTAAGGATTATACTTGCCCCATTACCTTGTTTTGAACTTTCAAAATCGAAGTTCATCTTCGAAATTCTTCCCGCGTTTGTCCTTGGTGCTAGCTCTATTGCAAGTACAGTGTATGATCCCATTCTTTCCTCCAAACAAGTGAAATAGTTCTCAAGTTTCCTTGGGCTTCAACATGGTTTTCACTAAACGATTCTTTGTACAATATAATTGTCTCAAAAAAAGGAGTTAGGATGCTAGTATATGAGAAATTCATTTGTATGTGCCCATATTTGATGCCCATTTGTGTGACAACAACATTCCCTTGTTGCACGAATGTCCAACACTACTATGTCTATAGTGATGAAGACATTAGGGTAAGTTGTTGGATGGACTTGGAGGTTCTTGATCAAACCCACTGAAGGAATCTCTCAGGAATCAAATTCACATGCATTTCAATAGTTTCTTGAAGTCTTCAAATCCATTTTCTTTGGAACTTCAAGTGCCATTACATTCATGTCGTCTTCAGAGTCTAGCTCACAGTTGTGCAAAATCCAAACTATTACCACCAATGAAATGAAGAAGGGCTCATGCAAAGGGTTCATATTTGATCTTAAATAGGTTGACGCGAAGATAATATGAGGATCCTCTTTCCCATATAATTTCTATCTTTGAGATTTTGTAACTTCAAATCATAATGTCTATCAAATTTGTTTCTTGCATGTTGGAAACTTCACAAGTTCAACCAAAGGCATTGAAACGTTCACAATTGTTGTCTAGCATGAAATACCATAATCTGAAATTTTCAAAGTTGATGTTTCTGTACATGTTTATAAGTGTTTCAAGAGGGCTACTTCTAAGCTTGAATCTCAAATACAAGAAAGGAAGTATTCTGAAGCAGAAAACGTAGGTTTGGAGATGACATCGAATCACTTAATGGCCATTCCAGACATTATTTGCAAGCAGGAATTAATGGAAGCCTCTCCAGAAAATTTTGAACTTGAATTTGTAAGCCAAGCCATGATGGCAGGTAAAATGGCAAAGGCAGATTCAAGGAAAATCTTTAGAAGTAGTCCATACATTCTTAATGTGGGGGAGTTAACGGTCACATTGCCAAACATTTCCACTATAGCCTCTACAGAAAAATTTAAGGTGGATATTTTGGAACTTGAATCACAATGTCAAGCAAGGATGGGAGGTGAAATGGAAAAGGTGTATTTAGGGACTTCATTTAAATGCTCGAAGGTGATTGCATATGAAGAAATCAGTAAAAGTGGTGAATTTCCAAGGGAATTGAATGACATATTCCCTCTAAACAGACAAACATGGAGAGTAGAAACAAAAGTTGCTAAAAAATTAAATGAAACATTAAACTCGAAGGAAATTGCAATTATAAAATGGGAGACATTACTTAAGAACCCCATTTTGAAGCTTGAGTCTAAAATACAAGTAAAGAATGTTGCAGAAACAGAAAAATATGGTTCCAAGAGGACATTAAATCACATAATATCTATTCCAGACATTCACTATAGGAGGGTATTAATGGCCATTCAAGTCGTATCACCGAATGTTTTTTCTGAAGCCTATGCAAAAAAAATTAAGACAGATATTGTGGAATCTGATTGTGAAATGCAAGAAAGTATTGTAAGAGAACTGGCAAAGTCAGATATAGAGATATTTTTTACAAGGAGTCCAGACTTATTTTACAAACAAGAATTAATGGCCATTCAAGTCATATTTCCGAACATTTCTTTTGAAACATCTGTAGAAATTATTAAGGGACATATATTGGAAGTTCAATCTGTAAGACAAGTGAGGATGGCAGGTGAAATGGGAAAGGTGTACCCAGATATTTCATTTAAGTACTTGAATATGGTTGCAGATAAAGAAATCAATTGAAGTGGTGAAATTGCAAGGGAACAGGAAGAGGCCCTCCATCAAATCTCAGAGACTTGGAGGGTAGAAAAAAATATTGTGAAACAATTAGATGAAGCTTTAAGCTTGAAACAATCAGATGAAGGAATTAAGAGAAAACATAAACAACTGAAGGAGGCTATCTTGGAGCTTGAAAGTGAAAGGCAAGCAAGAAAGGCAGCTCAAACAGAAAAATCATGTTTGGAGACAACGCTAAATCACTTGAAGGTGATTTTAAATAGAGAACTAAAGAAAAGTGACGAATTCAAGAGGAAAAGAGATGAGGTTCTTTGTCAACTGGCAGAAACTTGCAGAGAAAAAGAAAACATTGCCAAGCAATTGGATGAAGTATCTAGGGAAAGGAATGATGCACTCAATCAAAATGAAGAAACTTGGAAAGAAAATAGAAGGGTTGCAATACAATTAGCTGAGGTTTTGAGATTGAATGAAATTGCAGTTAGGCATAAGGATGCAAGAATTTTGGAGGCTCTGTCAGAACTTGAATTTGAAAATATCAGGAAATTGCACGTTCGTGTATTGCAAGATCTTCTCTTGCACATATGCAGCCCACTTTAAAATTTCATGAATATATTTGAAGGCTTCATTCACTGTGCTGCGATTTTGTGCCTTCATTTGCCATATAAACAACTTATGGCTGCTAAGAGATGCATAGAGATCCTTGAATTTCATTGCCACATAATAGTAAGCTTGATGGTCTAGTGACTGATTGTTGTGGTGTGCTTCCACTGGACTGAAATCCTTAAACTTCTCACATACAGTAAGTGGCACTGTATTAGTTTTATCCTCAAAAATGTCATATTTATTTATTAATAGAATGAATGGTGTATCTCTGTAACATGAATGCTCCACAACATTCTCAAAAAGGTATTTACTGAAGGTCATCTTATTTCTCAACCCACTTTTGGTCATATTCACTTATAGCAACACAGAAGATTACAGCTTGTACATTCTCAAATATTTCCAGCCACTTACAGCCTTCATTTAATCCTTTATTATTTACTCTAATAAGCTGATACTTCAAAGTTGGAGTTGGACAATCAAAGTTTTCATTATTAGGTTCTGACATTGGACTGCGATCATCAGTTGAAAATTCTATAAATGCTAGCCCATTACTTTGAGTCACTCCAGCATATAAAATGTGAGATTCTGATGAACTGTATGCATTACTTGATACCTCAACAACCCGTTCCTAGAAGTGACCAGCAACATCAGGGAGGACATGCAGCTCATTTCTTCTTGCATACGTAGCCTGAATTGCAGGGTCCCTCCACATTTCATAAACTATTGGGGCATACTCACGTGTTGCAGCTGGGAAAAAACCATCTAAATCCCCCATTGCCATAATTTCCAGAAGCCAATTGGAAAAATGTTTCAATTTCGGATTGAGAGAGTAAGTACATTGAGCAACTTCTTTATCATCACTTTCATCTGAGTCAGAAACTTGTTCATGTACATTGGAACCATCCATATCTGCTAATATTTCCTCCTCAAAATGCTCACACCCCTCAAGAAATTTTCAAATTTATTTATATAGGTTGCTCTGTATCATCAGTTCGATGTTTTGCAGCTCCTCCTGTGAAAAATTCTCACCCATGTAGAGAAATGTTTCTTGCATGAAAATTGTACTAGCACCAGAGCCTTCATATCGAAGTAACAAGAGCTTTTGAATCTTCTTCTGCTTCAAGCATTCTTGGAAAAAACTGCTGGAATGATTATCTGTATTTTCCCTCAAGCCCTCATAGTTACTCTAAGGGGTAGGTAACGATATTAAAGAGCATATCAACCTTGTTGAGAAATTAGGGCATTTAATTCAATTTCTCTTTCATGATAATTAATTGTGAACTTGTTATGCTTCTTTTACTTAGATCTTATCTTTGTTAGCTTATTATTTATTTCATCAAGTCAATTATCAAAACACAAGAGACACAAAGTTTAGGCTCTTCAAGCCAGGGCCAAAACCTCTCCCTCTTGGAGAGGAAAACCCAAAACAAATTATTCTTATAGATTTCATTGACAAGTACCATAACCATGAAATAGACCCTTGACACTAGTACGCCTCCAAAACCCTTGTCACTCCTCTTCTCGACTTCTATAGCTGATCTCTTCTTTCTACACTGCACTTCACCTTTACTAGGGAAGTTTGGTCCCTAGTCTAGCAGCCCCAAACTGTGTGCTTCTTCTTGGCTTCCTTTGATCTTATCCTTAGCTTCCTAAAGTATTCTTCTCGGCCTACTTCCAACGTCCTTTGGACATCTTTGAAACTCAAGACCGAGCCTTTCTTCATGATGTTGTAGCCTTCCTCTTTATTGTGATTACCTTCAGCCTCCCTGAGATATGCGAAATAAACTTGCAGACCAAAACAGAGATATGATAAGACTTTCTTCCTTCGATAGCACACCTCCCTTCTTGAACTAATCACATATCCTTTCATTGTTGTATTACCTTCTTCACGCATTGTTATATGCACTAGAAGAGAGAATTATCTTTTTCTTTGATAGCCTTCTATCTGAAATGTGAAAGGTGGTATAGACCCAGAACAAAGGTAAGTATACCTCTTCTTTTCTTCCCAGACTAGCCTCCTATTCTTGCATCAATGTAGACCCAAACTTCGCTCTTCTATCACAGACATGATCCAAACTTTCTTACACCATAATGAGGCTGCATCATCCTTTATATAGTGTCTGGCTTTAGCTTGTAGGCCGACATGAGGTTTGTGTGTAAGCCGACTTCATCAAGGAGAATATTCACCATCTTTAACTAAAGCCAAACACTATCTTTGTCTTCTTTATTACACAAATTCATAATTACAAGTCATTATGAAGAACGAACTTAGTTACATGTTCCAACATTCCCTCTTAACTAGGGAGGTATTAACAATGGTACATAGTCACTCTCAATCTAAAGAATCTCATAAGAAAAATTTGATTGGTAATCCATCTGTTATAGCATCTTATTAACCAACATTGTCACAGTGGAAGGCCTTGATTAACAACTCCATCTCTTCATGAGACCATGAACTACAATGCTGGCGAGACCAATGATTATAGACATCTTCATCATTGTCTCCAAGGTACATACTCCACCCGCGTGCTCACCGAGTATGACCTCATAGGACTATTCTTTTGGGGATATGTTGTAGAGTTAAATCCCCTCTGCGGACAGAGGTGATCCCTACAAGCCCAGATCAGGTCTAGCAACAATCGTATCACGCTAAGGTGCAAATTCCTAATTGAAATAAAACAAATGGAGAAGAAGGCTTACCTTGAATCCAATGTTGTTGTTCGTAGGGAAGATAATGCTCCCATTTCCTTGCTCCAACAGATCACAATCCTCCCGCTTGCTACGATTGAACACCTACAAACACAAGAAACACGACAAACACAAGCGTAAAACCCAATATATGCAATTATGTATCAGTCAGAGAAGACACAACTCATGATCATAATGAACAATACAAGTGGAACCATAACCAAATTATCTTATCATTAATTCATACAAAGGAAAATACAACATGGCTCTGACGCTGAATCTTCCTTCGGCGGGTCGTCAATGGAATACGTCTCGGTACAGCTCGTCGGGGATGGGACAAGCCTCTCTCTTCGATTGTCAATCTCCTTGCTACTGATTTGGCTCTATGAGGACTATTGTAGAATTTTTTAGGCTATGAAGGCTCTTGGAGACTCAACCATTCAACCAGTTCAACTATTCAGGCCTTCAACTATTCAGCCCCTTCATCAATGGATGAAGGCTATATTTATAGAGGAGATGAGGAGGTTGGGATCCCTAAAATAGTGGAAGGGAGGAATTATCCCTTGGGAGGTTCCCCATAAGGTGGAAACAAGAATCCAAAGGAGGAAGACCGTGGTTATTCAGTCGAAACCACTCCTCATGACTCATCCACGAAGTTGTTGTAATCGAAACTTCACCTCTTTTTTTTTTTTAAATTCCATAAGAAGATTGGTGCAAGTGCTTAACTGGGACAAAGTGCCAATTGGCGCGGGCTCATTTTTAATTTTCCCCATTGGCATGAGAACATAATGGGCTACCAGCGCCAAGGAAAATACATGTGTTTTCAGGGGTCTGCTCAGGAAATGATCAACAGAAGGAATGTTGTCATCGTGGAAAGGGATGCAATGATGGTATTTGCAAGGCATGAAACTGATTATTGGTCACAGAAATCACCCTCTAATGGGCGAGATGGGGATTGTAGGGACAATGAAAAATTAATGTGTAACAGATGCCCCCTAAAGCATGAGGCCCAAAAGAGAGAGAGGGGTGAAATGCTTTACGAGAATGTGTCCAACTGAAAACACTGCCGTCGGAAAAACTGCATAGACAAGTACAACCGATATCTCAAATACATGATATATGTGGCATAGGCGAATCCATCCATAGCAGAGTATACAATAATCCAGATCCAAGGTATGGACGCATCCATCCAGTGAGGATCGATAAATAGACTCAAGTATGGTTGCAACCATCCAATGAATGAGTCATGTAACCAATCATAATAATCCACAAAATCACAGCCTGGATTTTAACAGATGAAATCCAGGGTCTTTCGATCCATCTCGACCCGAACAAAGTACAAGTTCAAGCATGTGAATAAGTGAGCTGAAGTCGAACATGCAAGAACATCGCCTGATTACCAGCCAATGATGAAAGCTATTAACAGACGCGAGAGGTACCACCAATAATGACAATGGTCCTCAAGGTACTATAGGTACAATCTACGGCATGTGAATCAGTGAGCTGGCATCGAACACCCGTAGAATCACTTGATCGGAGGCCAGTGATGAAAACCTCACGTCGAACGCAAAGAACCTTCCATTGAGGCATGCAGGCTCCAAGGTACCAGAAAGGAGTCTCTAGATCAGCTTCCTGGATAATGATCTGAAGTCGACAGGAAGTGACCTTGATCGAAGGTGGGCCATAGTGTTTCCCAAATCATCGACACGAGACAGAGGAACATAATGTCTTTGTGAATCAGGATCAGATGAGAATCATAGGAAGGTTGAAACTTGCAGAGGTCAAGTTCTCTTGAACATATCGGCAGCGCGATAGTGGATTTGGCAGTATTTGACATCAAAAGATCAAAGGTCATGATGACGAGGCAAAGAGTAGATGAGAGGTCAAAAAGGATTACCCAAACCCACAGAGGCAATCAGATAATGAGGTGAGATGTCCCCAACCCGACACGAATGCAGACAAGTGCCATGTTCAAGAGCAACATACTGCCGACACGACGATGATACTGGTTCCATTTTTCCCCCACCATTTCTGGCGAGTACCTCTTTATTTTTACACAAGCTTGGAGAGGATACCTTATGATTTTCATATAAGTCCGTCCTTTGGACGAATCCATCCTAGTATATTTAATGAGCCCTAGGAAGGAGAAACTCGAATAACGTCATGATTGACAATTTCCGATGTCATTTGGGTTTAAGGAGTCTGACAAAGGAAGAAATCAACGTCTTTTCATATTTAGAGAGTTTGAAAAGATAGCGGAAAAGTAAACTCCAACAGTCCCTTTTCGTAAAGGAGTTCCTTAGAGCCGAAAAGGTAGAAAACTATGTCTGAGAAAACCTCCTAGTCGTGATAGGCTAGGGTATTCCTTTTTTGTAAGTAATCTATCCCAGCCCGAAAAAGGGGTAAACGTGTACTGGGTAGATCTCATTTCACAGCCACTTTAACGAGATCAAAACGATAAGAGACTCGACAATATTTTCATGTTTAGAGAGTCAAAAAAGAGCTGAGAGTTGACTCCTCCTGGAGGAACGAGTGGTATAAAGGGTAGCAACTGGTTCCGGTAATGGTGGAATTGCTTAGAAAAAGTAAAGGTTAAGAGGCTGGCTAACAAGACCACTCATCGCAACGGTTCCTCAGGAATGGGTAAAACAACCAAGTGAAGGCGTATGATCGGCCAAGCAGATAGTGACGATGGAATGAGAAAACCAAGGCTCATCTGGAAAAAACAGGCTGATAAAATGACAATCACAAGAGGTAAAATGGGAAAGGTTTCATTTTTACACAAGCTTGAAATCAGGAAACTCTGTTTGAAGTTGGTTTCATTTTTACACAAGCTTGAAACAAAGATAAACTATGCTTGAAATCGGTTTCATTTTTACACAAGCTTGAAATGGAAACAAACTATGCTTGAAAAGAGTAAGCATGCCCCCAGCATGATGACTCAATTCGAGGTACATGCCCCCCAAGATTCAATCCATATGAAAGGTAGATGGAGTGAAGGTTCAAGTTACGAGATCAAGAGAAAGACTCGACTGGGATTTTACGAGATCTAAACAAAGACTCAAATTGAACATGAACGTGTTTCATTGTTTTAATGAGGTTGACACATTAAAAGAACTATCCTCAGGACACCTTGTTTCATGGTTTAAGGAGCTTGACACAAGAAAAGGAACTCTGCTCCGACAACCTTGTTTCATTTTTTAAGGAGCTTGACACAAGAAAACAAACTGTGCTCCGACAAGCTTGTTTCATTTTTTAAGGAGCTTGACACAAGAAAAGAACCATGCTCCGAGGAGCTTGTTTCATTTTTTAAGGATATTGACACAAGAAAATGAACCTTGCTCCGATGACCTCATCATAATTAATAATAATTCATCGCTTCCAAGAGTTCCTTGTCCGATGGAAGGAAAACATCTTGGAAGTCTGGACCCAATGCCCCCAGCACACTATGCACGACGGCATCATCACTGAGCACATGCACGGGGTAGGTAGCCACATAGTTGACCTGCGGTGGGGTAGATACAATGGGTGGATAAAAACCAGGAAGGGATGATGGCAGGCCAACTGCCATATCAGGACCAAATAATTAAAGTTGATCAATGGTCACGATTCGTCCTTCATGCGGAAAATAGACCACACGAAAAAGGGAGGAGACAAGCGCTCCCATGGCATAAGTGTAATCACGCCCCAAGAGCAGATTGAAATCGAAGGGGCCTGGAACAACCATCATGTCCATATGGACGGTTTTACCTCCCAACGTAAAAGGTAACCTTGGAAGGATCCCTAACGATTGACTAGTTCTTCTGTTAAACACCAACAGATTCTGTGTAACGGGCGCAAGCGGCAATGAACCGAAAGCTTGCAAAGTATTTGAGGATAGAAAAATAACAGACATGCCTTCATCTATAATGTTGCTGGGTACAGCCAGACCAAAGGCTTGTACTGTTATCTCGAAAGGCACATAAGACAGAAGGCGGTATCCCGCAAATCGATTCCAATCAAAGGAAGTGACCAAACTGCTCGGAGGGGGTACCATCAAACTGAGATGGTCTTCCCTTGGTGTTACAATCGAAAAAGGAGCATCCTCGACGACCTCCATCTCGAAGGCGGGAGGAGTATCCTCCGGGACCTCCATCACGGGAGGCGGAGGAGCAACTTCTTGAGATATAGGGACAGGAGAATATTTCTCCAAGTCCGAGGAATCTGATGAAACAAGAAGAACTTGAGGGGTGTGAGGTCCAATCTCAACAGAAAAGACCTGGTGCACCATAGACGGGGCCAGTTCAACCGATCCCATGACCAATGGTTGGTCGGGAATGGATTCCTGAATTTGAATTTCTGAGGGAGCGGGACCGACCAAGGATGACTCTTGACCAATCATAGGATCAGCTGGTGGAGGAATCAAAGAAAGCCGTTTGTAACTAGCTGGAAGGCACGAAGCAGAAACAGCCAAGTTGTCCAAAACTCACTTGGCTTCATTCATATACAGACAAAGGTGAATGGCATGGTGCCCCCCACACAACTTACAGGGATTGGTGAGCTTATCCTGCTTCTTAGGAGCCTTACCAGCACCAGTTGAAGATGTGCCCCCAACCTGACTCCCGGAAGCCAAAGGCAACGATGGACAACCGTTGGACCATTCTTCAAGCACCTTGGGAATTCCAGGGAAATCTCGAAGGATATGGTCTCCCATGCACAACATGCAAGGGACCTTGAATTTCCGTGGAGGGTTGGAAGGTTTATCAAGAGGAGATGTTTTGGACGCAGTAGATGTAGCCGTAGCCTCTCTCTTATCGGACTTCTTCTTCTTTGTCTTCTTCTTCTTCTTCTTAGCCACCTGGTTACTCGAATCCAGACTTTCACCAGGCGAAGTAGAAGAGGAGGATGCAGAAACAGGCGAAGAAAGCGAGAGGTCCACCTTAGAATCAACATGATGTTGTTCAGGCGGAGGAGACGGTTGAACAGTAGCCAGGACATTCGGGACCACAGAGGTTGAGAACAACCAAACAGGAAACCCAATAGTTAACCCAGGAATGGACAATGTTGCCATATAAGGATCGCCAACATTTCCAAAAGGAGGAAAAGGACCCAGATTCCCATTGGAGGGGATTCCTTGGTTGGTGAACTCCGGAAAAGTTGCCATCAGAAACGATCTTTAGAACAACACCCTAAAAAAACTAACTTTAAGCAGGAATATTTCGTGGGCAGTTAATTTTTAAAACATTGAAACAAAACTTTGTCGTTTCATATTTTAAGAGTTAAGAAAAAGGAAAAAGGTGAATCTATCACTTTCAGATTGGAAACAAGTATGAAAGGACAAGCACTTGATGACCTTTTCAAATTTAAAGATTCAGAAAAGATCGAAATGACTACTCTGGTAATCTAGGAAAAGGGTGTACCAAATATCCGTGAACTACAATATACACCTTCGTTTCAAAATGAAAGAGAAATCAACCAAGGACTTAATGTACGTGTAAGCAATCTCCCCGAATGTTGTGTCCAGTGTATCATGGGTATAAGGCGGCAGAATCGGCTTCCTACGGATAAAGGATAACAACCTAGTGGGGTCTCCCTTTATATACGCGATGGTACGGGGAGCACAAGTCTGTACTAGCGCTGTCTAAAGCCAAAAGGAAAACGATAGCTACTAGGTTTAACGACGCCGGAATACGTCTCTAACCTAGACCTCTAAATATTTCGTTAATGTTTCAATGCTGCCTTAGTGTAAATTTAATAAATTTTAATGTTGATCTTCAATTATGTCTCGGTTTTCAGGCCCTCGCGAGTGTCATCTGAAAATATCCTATATGCAGCTATATGAGAAAAGAAAACTTTTCGATTTGATGAATGCTATCTAGTTAAGGGATGAGCTTCAAACAATGATGCGACATAAAACAACACTGCAAACAGAATCTTTTCCAAACTAGATGACTTTCACTATCCAAAAGTAATTTCAAACATTCAACGATGCGAATAATGCAATGTAATCTATGCAAAATCCTCTTTTCCTTTTTGAAATGATAAGAATGCACTCAATGCATTTTTCGATGAAATGAGAATCTACTTAATGCATGCTTTTAATCAAAGAGAATGCACTCAATGTGATTTTTAGCTTTCAATCATTAAACAATGTGATCTAAGTTCAATGATAAATCTCAAAAATACTTTTCAATGCAATGTGATCTAATGCATTATAACAAAAAGAAAATTTTGAGACGAAAACTAAATGAACGCAAATCTTCTTAATGAAAGGATGGATGAAAAAGGGATCCAAACAAACACTAAGAATGCAATCGTTGTTTCAAACACTTTGTCACTAAATCCCTCAAAAGGCGACAAGACATATGAGGTAAAACACAAAGAGGAATTCCAAAGCATGAGATCAAAACAAGGCATTCATTCCCTTTTACATCAAACAATCATGGAAATAAGACATTTCAAACAATGAGCAATGTAATCTATGCTCATAAAGAGAAAATACCGGAAGGGAAAGACACACTAGTGGAGGATTTAGGGAAAAAATCTCAATTTTCAAACACCTTGAAATTGGCACGACTTTCTCACTGACAAATAGCACCAACTGGTGTGACTTTCTCACTGAAAACTGGTGCCAATGGAAAACTGGCGCGGGTTGCTAACTAAAAACAAGCGCCAATGCCTGAAAAAAAAAAAAAAAAAAAAATCTCCCAACCAAGACTAGACTCACCACTTCAAGCAAAAACTAAAACAAAACCAGTAGCAAAGTACTGACCAAAAGAAACTTCCAAACAAGGGAAAACCCTATCACCTATAGGAGATGGTGCGATTTTCTGGCTTTAATCCGTGCCAAACAGGGGATGGCCCAAGTGATGAACTGGCAACCTGCGCCAATTGGCACAACTGTCAAGGTGGAAACTGCGCCAATCAAGCCAACCATGAAAAGATGAAAGATTTAGAAAAGTAGAAGTCAGATATGATCCTCTGGGGGCTAAAAAGAGGTTTAACACTTAGAAAAAAGCAAACCAAAAGAGCTGATCAAGCAGAGAAAGACCAAAATCAACCGAAAAGACAAGATAAACTCCAATCAATGTCTCCCCAGCAGAGTCGCCAATTTGTTGTAGAGGTAAATCCCCTCTGCGGACAGAGGCAATCCCTAATAGCCCAGATCGGGTCTAACAACAATCGTATCACACTAAGGTGCAAGTTCCTAATTGCAATAAACCAAATGGCGAAGAAGGCTTACCTTGAATCCAATGTTGTTGTTCGTAGGGAAGATAACACTCCTGTTTCCTTGCTCCAGCAGATCAAAATCCTCCCGCTTGCCGCGATCGAACACCTGCACACAAAAGAAACATGACAAACACAAGAGTAAAACCCAATATATGCAATTATGTATTAGTTAGAGAAGACACAACTGATGATCATAATGAACAATACAAGTGGAACCATAACCAAAGTCGCTTATCATTAATTCATACAAAGGAAAATACAACCTGGCTCTGACGCTGAATCTTCCTTCGGCGGGTCGTCAGCGGAATACGTCTCGGTAAAGCTCGTCAGGGATGGGACAAGCCTCTCTCTTCGATCGTCAATCTCTTTGCTACTGATTTGGTTCTATGAGGACTATTGCAGCATTCTTTAGGCTATGAAGGCTCTTGGAGACTCAACCATTCATCCAGTTCAACTATTCAGCCCTTCATCTATTCAGCCTCTTCATCAATGGATGAAGGCTATATTTATAGAGGAGAGGAGGAGGTTGGGATCCCTACAATAGTGGAAGGGAGGCCTTATCCCTTGGTAGGTTCCCCATAAGGTGGAAACAAGAAGCCAAAGGAGGAAGACCATGGTTATTCAATCGAAACCACTCCTCATAACTCATCAACGAAGTTGTTGTAATCGAAACTTCGCCTCTTTTTTTAAAAAAGTTTCCATAAGCAGATTGGCGCGGGTGCTTAACTGGGATAGAGCGCCAATTGGCGTGGGCTCAGTGTTAATTTTCCCCATTTGCGTGAGAACATAACGGGCTACCAGCGCCAAGGAAAAAACAGGTGTTTTTAGGAGTCTGCTCAGGAAATGATCAACAGAAGGAATGTTGTCCTCATGGAAAGGGATGCAATGATGGTATTTGCAAGGCATGACACTGATTATTGGTCACAGAAATCACCCTCCAATGGGCGAGATGGGGATTGCAGGGACAGTGAAAAATTAATGTGTAATAGGATAGCTAATCCTCAAAGAATACCTATCCTTTCATGACTACTCTTACCTTGGATACCCTAATACATCCCCAAAAGAGTATCAGATGCCAGAGGATTATCCAATCCCACATTATGTCTTCCAGGTGAAGACCAAAATGATATGTCTATCTCTCCCTCTTAATTAGGGAAGACATACCCATTCCTATCAAGGAATTTTCTCAAGCTCCCTCTTATCCAAGGACTTGTCAAGGCTCCCTCTTAGCCAAGGACTTGTCCAGGCTCCTAGGGACTTGCTTCCAATTTTCTACTAGGTAATAAACTTATTACTAGCCCCCCTCTTAATCAGGGACTTGTAGCAGCAATGATGAAAACACCGAGCTACTCATGAAGAACTACTTTCTTTGATGTCATGAATTTATTCATTGTTGGGGAGTCTTCATCTTTGGGATATCTTCATTAGGGCTCAAATCACCCATCACTTTTGATTTTTTTCCAAAAGTGAACCATCAATTTTTCATCTAGTCTACCTTCATATCATGCTTCTTTCCTTCGAACCATACTTCTTCCAAGGATCTTACATCCTACAATATGGTTATCAACTTGTGGAAGACATATACTTCCCTTTGGCTGCTTTGAATAAGCTCATCAGATATTATTCAATTATAAATATGAATACTTAAATCAAAATTTAAATTAGTGATGATCTTTCACCATAACATCCTTCTTGTAGGCATCGACATCCTTTTTTATCTCCTAAATATATGTATTGTCAAGGGTCTCTATATTTTCCATACTTTTATTAGAGTCCACATATATTCCCTGGAGATCTCCTAGTCAAGTCTTCTTGGCTTTCTTGGATGTTGATTGCTTCTTTCCATGGTTGTAATTTCCATGATATTCCTTTTTCTTTCTCCACGGTTTTATTTCATTCCTAGGAACTTCCATTGCACAGTTCCTTAATAATGTACAACCACCTCATATTCCATATGAGGACATATTATGTCGATTTCATCTAGTGTAGATCATGCCCTTTTGGCAACCTGTGCATCATAAGAGTTTCTGCTTTCTATTTTGATTATATTTCTAAAGATAGAAGTATACTACCTGCAACCACATGGCATGACTTCATAGCATCCAGTGTCAACATATATATACATGTACCTCATTATTTTCCTTTTGAGTCATCCTGCAGCAGGTTTCCTTATAATGAAAGAGTTTCATTTTCTTGATCTGCTTCATCAATATGTCATCATATTCTAATCCCAAAATTCTGTAAGTTACAATTCTTGATGAAACCTTTTTCTTCCTTCCTAACTAATGAATCCAAAGAGGATTCCATTAGAAAATTTCAAAACCTGTTTCCATATTGATTATTGAATGATGACCCTTGATCTAGATGACCGCCTTACATAAATATTGTTTTCTTTGAGGTTCCTAGGAGCCACTTCTTTCATGGCACTCTTGTTGACTGCTGTGGTCTTATTCCTTGGAAGGTTATAAAGGCATTGGAACGTTCACACTTGTTGTGTAGCATGAAATACTTCTAAAGCTTGACACACCGATTTCATTCTACCTCTAGGTCAATACCCACAAGTTGTTCGCAGGTGAAGAGCCATGATTCAGAGAAAGGATAATGGAATACATATCCTGTTACAAACCTGTATAAGATAAGACGTCCTATTCTCCTACTGGTTCTTCAATTGGCTTCTCCAAGGTGTCTCCTAAACCATTTTCTGCCCAGCATGGTCAGTCTTATAAGGTTCTCCCAGCTTCTACCATACATATTGGTTATAATTTTAGCCTTTGGAAATCGAGCATGAGTTGATGCTCATTCTATTGTGGGTACACTTTCTTCTCCAAGACTATTTTCCAGGTGCTTCTTCTGTGTTTCTCTTCACGCAACTTCTGAATTTTCAATTTCTGACCATTGAATAGATTTTATTTTAATTATGAACTGGAAAACCCTAGGGTTCAAGCTTAATTCCATGCTTAATAACCACCCATGGCTTAAGAAGTCCACACCAGTCACTTACAAATTTCGAACATCACAATCTATCTACTTACAATTTCACTTATAATAGCCCCAGTGCCTTGAGATGCTATCTTTTACTCTTAAAATGTGGGAATAGAAGATTATAACTTAACAGGGAGGTAACACCTTCATTAAGAACTGATTATTTTATTAAACCTATCACTAAGGAGTTGAAATATGGAACCTTAAAAATTTTTCTTTAGATGTTTCTTCCCACGTCAGTCTTGTTGTCGAGTGTATCCCTTTTGCTGAAGTTTTATCTGATTTTATCTCTTTATGATCATGTTTTATCCATGTCGGTTGACATCAGAATAGTTTTTGGCATGTAAGTAAACTTTGACAAAGCAACCCCTGAGTCATCCTAAAGTCAAAGTCTTTCTTCATATACATCAAAAAATGTTACTACATGCTAGTGAAAAGTTGGAAACTACTAATTAGGTGTGCTCATGCTCCTAAGTCATGACTTTTGGACCTGTGTGTGGAAGTGCTTGTTGCTCTGTTTCCAAAGGTTTTGAAAGTGGTCATTTCAAAATTCATCCCCGTTTCAAAATGTTGTCCTTACCCTATTTCAGGCAGCTAAGACTTCAAAATATTGTGCTCTTTCGATGAATCGAAAATTTTATTTGCATATTAAAGACTAGGAATCCAAAAGGAAAAAGTGGTTCCATTTAAAGATATGTGCAACCTAGATTATCCAAATTATTTTTATTACACTCCATCATCTATTTCATTGCAACATTCATAGTCCTTTAGTATTGAATTATAACTCTATAAAATCAAGATGGCCATCCACATTCAAAGGCTTCTGCTTTTCTTTGCGTTATCTTCTAATAAGGATTTTTATTTCCAAGTAATTCAACTACCAAAGGTAGTACATGCGAGTAGAGAAGTAATTCAACTACTAGTTATTCTCCTACATAGTACATGCTTTGATATATTATATCAAAAGTCTTACCAATACAATAACATTCATTTTTGTATGTGGACATTTTTGTTCAGGATGGTCCATTACATAATCAAGATGAGGAGCTGGATCATGCAATTGCACTTTCTCTTTCTGAAGAACTAACCAAGCCAGATGGTATATGATGGAAATCTCATTTTTTTATAGTTACTTTTAGTTTAATTATATCATTTAGCTCGATGCTTTTCATATATTCAACTAAAATTTTGTTTCTTAACAAGACTTTTTCATATCCATTTTTTAGTGAAACTATTTACGGTTTGATACTCTCATACAACCTTTATCAAGTTACATGCACCCTCATTAGAAAAAACAAGAGAATTTTGTTTGCCATGACTATCTTTCTTTGTCATTGTTGACTTAAGAAAGTATTTTAGCTAAGAAACTGGTTTCAAGGTTATGGCATAACTTGTCATATAAATTGAACAGAAGTTATATCTAAAATGTTAACTTGTAAACTACTTAGCTGGTTTTAGGCTTTCCATTTGAAATCTACTTCAGTTTGAACTTTGAATGAGTTGTTCCATAGACTTGAATATTAAGAGATTTTGGTGTGAGGATTAAAAATTAGCCTGTAAGGCCTCTTAGTTATTCATTTATTTTATCTGAATATAACATTTACTATTAAATTACAACCACTCGGCACAAATACGTCATAGATCAAGATCATATTTTGTAGAGTGTCGTAGAATAAAAATAGGAGAAAGGACACTAAATTCTTTTAGTTTTCCTGGTTCTTATTCCTTTGGTGTATCTTTGCACCTTTAGGGGAAATTGCTAGTTTAAAGTCTAATTCTTTAAAGGGTGCTAGCTCAAAGGAAGAGCACCTGCTTTACAAGCAGGAGGTTGGTGGTTCGATTCCATCGTGCCCTGATATTCATATGTAGGGAATGACGAAGCTCAATTTTTGGTGACGGATGCTCTTTTGACCATCACCAATGAGCTTATGGTGACATTTTTCGACCCTCACCAAAATATGAAATGGTGACAGTCAACGAACACCACCATATATATGCATCAATAGTGACGACAATTAAAGGTCTGTCACCATAAATCGTTGTTGTTGATATGAAATGGTGAGGGTCATTGTTTGTCATTATAGTCATTATTCGTGGCAAACCTTGATGTCACCAATGAGTTTATGGTGACGGTCAATGAATGTGACCATATATATGCACCAATAGTGACGGCCATGAAAGTTCCATCACAAAAAATCGTTGATGTTCATATGAAATGGTGACGGTCACTGCTTGTCATTATAATCAATATTCGTGACGGACCTTGAATGTTACCACAACACATACTTTTGGCGATGCCACCTTTTGTGACGTTTATTTTTTTGGTGACGGAGGCTATTGTCCATCACCATTGCTCATATGAAATGGTGATCGTCACTATCCGTCACTATAAATCATTATTGGTGACGGACCTTGAATTTCACCACAACACCTATACTTTCGGCGACGCCACCTTTGGTGACGTTCAGTTTTTTGGTGACGGAAGCTATTGTCTATCACCATTGCTCATATGAAATGGTGACGGTCACTATCCGTCACTATAAATCATTATTGGTGATGGAACTTGAATGTCACCACAACACCTATACTTTCGGCGACGGCACCTTTGGTGACGTTCAGTTTTTGGTGACGAAGGCTCTTTTGACCCTCACTAATGAGCTTATGGTGACCATTTTCGCCCCTCACCAATGTGCATTTTTCTTGTAGTGAAAAGTGGAAGAGAGGGTCATCATTTCCATCAAGCATCAATGGAGGTGAGTACTTCCATGAAGAGTTTCCACCATTACAGTCATGGACAAACACAAGAAAATACCACTCTCTATATCCATGTGGAAATGTAGAGGAGGGTTAGGATTGAGTCTAAGAGACATACAATTGTGTAGAATGTAGATGGGGAGAACAAGTGAAATTATGGTTTCTAGATTGTTCATGAGGGTTTACAGAGCATGTGAGAGCACCAATGGTTTCTAGCTTTAAAAAAGTGGTTCAAACTACAAAAAATGGAAGGGGAAATGCTTAAAGTAGCTCAAAAGTTTAGAATGACATATTTGACATGTTTCCAAGCAGGGCATGCTGTGATACCACTATTGGACTGTGAAATATATTAGAATATAATAATTGATTTCATTTCCTTAATCATTTTTAAATATACATAAAATATCTTCTAATCATTAGATTCTTCTTCCAACGCCCCTTACACTCCCAATAATAGTTCATATTCCTTCACAATAACCTTAACTAATTAGTTTTCTGATCTAAGTAATTCAAAATGAATCCAATCAATTAATCGTCATAGGATGGAGTGTTTAAGTGTAATTTAAAAATACGGAGATGGGAAAAAAATAAAGGACAATAGAAATTTTAGATATTAAGGAGAAAAAATTAGAGAAAAATAATTAAATAAAACTGAATAATGAAAAAAGTAGAGGCGAAGAGAGAGATAAATGGGAACTACAAAGTTAATCTTTTGACCTTCCCAATAACCCCATTTCATCAATATCTTATTTTAAGTTGACTTTCAAGGGAATTTTTTCTAGTATTGACCAGGAAAGGAGTTATATTGTACCAAGTATGTTAGTGTGTTTGGTGCATGTATGTATGAAATTACACCAACTTAAGGGGTGTGGTTTTCCCTCTTAAGTTATTGGTCATAGGAAGAAAGTAGATGGAGTGAATAAAGTCAGTGGAACATGCTCAAACATAAACATACTAGATAGAGAAATAGCATGCAAATTCAAACATAAAAATTAAACTAAAACTAAAACAAATAACACAAAAGCTCTAAATAAAGTCAAACAACTTCAATAATCCAAACGGTGGCTCTTATGTCCCCTTTTATTGAGTTCTGGTAAGAATGAGGATGAAGATTTAACCCACTTGCCAAGGGGCCCTTAGAAATATGGGTTCTAAGTCCCGATGCAAGGATGTCTTTACTTCGCACTGCCTTGGTGCAAAGTCTCCCTCTCTCTACTATGGTGGAATGGAGTTGTTAGATGGCTAACAACTGAGTCCTCTCTATCTCTGCTCTGGATCAAACATTGTTGGTATTTCTTGGGGAAATTCTGGCAAGCATAACAATGTGCTCTCTTTTTGTTCATCTCTTGGTGACCTTTTATAGGAGAATTCAAATCCTCCTTCCCTCTCTTGGTACATTGTGTATAGTGACCCAAGAGAGGAGGGTGATTCCATTGTGTGCCACATTTATTCCATTTTTTTCTCCCTTGATGTCCTAAGGAGGCTTGGGTGGTGTCCTTAGGCGGATTCCAGTGTGAAATAAATGTTTTTGAGTGTGCCTTGTGGTCCCGGAAAGTGACTTCCACCACTCCTAGGATAACACAATTTTTGGAACAAAAGGCGTACAAAGGCGTGTTTACCGAAGAATTTTGCGTGCAAAGGAAAATTTGACTAGTTATTCTTGTATTGAATTTGATTTTTCTTCAGACCTTAGAGATTTGTAAATACTTTTAGATTCTCTAATGTCTCTCAGCCCTGTAAATCCTTCTGCCTGATATTAAATAATGTCACCTTTTCTTGTATGATTTTCTAGTGATAACAGTTGCCCCTAATGTGTGAGGTATAGGAAGAACTGTATAGTCAAAATACATTATAGTTTTTTTTCTGTATACTATGTGTAGAGACAGAGAGACCTACATGTAGCTCGGAATTGGAGGCACCCTACATCGGGTCGAAGAATGACCATGTCCTATGGGATCCCTGCAAGCAATGGTATAATACAATATATACAAATTTTATATGAGGCGGGCATGTCCCATGCTCGTAATGCTTTGGCTAGTTAAAAAAACCTATTTGACAGATAGAGATTATGTCTGTGTCACTAATATGGTAGTGATATGTTGGTTGATGATGACGACTACTAACGCCCTCAGGGGCATTTTTTCTTTGAAAATGGGTGGAATGTGTTGGGAATTTTGTCATTTATGGCAAAGGAGACAACACTGAAGCAGAGACAGGCAAAGGAAGAAGCAAATATAACAGAGGCAGAGCCGTTATCACAAGTAGTGGCAGAGCAGAAAATTCCGGGAATCGCTTAACTCAAGCGGCAATATAATGCACATAATACAGAACCTCATTCCGGGAATCGCACATTCAAACGGAGTTAAACAGTTAATATAACACAAATATTATTCCAGGAATCACCTACCTAGATGGAGGATGCAGAATCTGTTATACAGCCGGGCGTTACACATAACACATTTCCGGATTTTTTTTAATAGTCATATGAATGGTGGAACTCTGCGTTGGAGGTGGAACCATAGTCAAATGCGCAGTATGAATGGAGGCAGAACCATAGTCGTAACAAAATATATAAATAATAAAGGAGAACCGGAACCTTGACCGGAGGAACCATGAGGGGACTGAAACCATGAGCGGGTTCATGAAGGCGGATTTCCCAATTCCGCACCACCTTTCTACCGTAAGGTGGTTTTGCCGAAATCGCAGCGATTCCATAGACTTCGTGACACGTGGCATAGGTGGTATTGGAAGCCACCGTTTAACTTGCAATTTCGCGCGTTATACACCGACCAAAGACGCTGAGCGAAATGGATATAAACCGTCGATCTGGCGGAGGAGCATCAGATGAAGATCATTAAACGAAGATGCGCGAGGTTTAATAAAAGCGCACAGAGATTAAGCCAGGTACGGTGCGTTCTGTGGATTGGTTGTTTGACTGAATTGTGGGGCCTGGCGGAGTCATATATATAAATGAATTGGTTTAATTATGGTTTTTGACGTTTTATGGTCTTAATATAAGGTCCGGAGGTAATATAAAAGTCGGAGATATGTTCAATGGACTCCGGGTATTAATATAAGGCGGCAACCTTAGTGATCATGTTCGATAATAAAGTTGAACTCGTAATTATATTATATATTACCAAGGTCTTGACATTTGAGTAATTATAATATAATTTAAATATGCGGATGTCAAGTTATTCATATGGACAAATTTCATATATTATATGTGTTGAGATACTATGGTGTGCATATAATGGAATATGCATATGTGATTAAATATGCCGAGGGTCTATTAATATAGTTCTAATCACCAAAGGTCCATGTTATATAAGTGGAGCGCATAAAACGTAAAGTTGTTGCGATTGTATTAAAAAGTGTCGTGTGGTCCGTGGGCTTTATATATATGCCTTAGCTTGACGGGAGGGCGATTTTAATATACAATGATTGTGATGTCCGTTCTGCTTGTGGAATGTTCCACATCAACAAGACACTTTCTACAAGTCAGCAGTCACGTATTTTTCTAAAAGGCACTGATATAAAAGCAATGCTACATGTATACAACAATTACACCACAGTAGAGGACAGAATAGGATACAGAGCAGAAAAGAGTTAAAACACAATCACAGAAAAAGACAAAACACAGTCAAAGAAAAGGCAAATGCGCAGCTAGCCAAGAGGGTGAATGTGTGAGCTGGAATTCACTTTGTAATTCGAATGTAAATGTTTTAATTGTTTTTATTGTTTGTGATGCATTGGCAAGTCTCTGAGAAAAAAAAAAAAATTCCCACTGTAATGTTAAAATTGATGCCTACAGTTACATTTTCTAAGTAAGCAGATAAAAGGAGTGAGAAGGTAGAAGGCAAAGAGACATGACTGTCCATTTCAAATTCCAAGTAGAATACAAACAGTCATGTGAGCAAATCTATAAATAATATCATCTTTATAAGAAAAGAAAAGAAAATATGTTAGAGAATGTAAATTTAGAAAAGGAAGATTACAGAAGAGTAAGGAAGGGAAGATTAAGAGAAGAAGAGCAGAAAGAGAAACTACAGAACAGAGCTAATATCTGAGGTAAATCAACAAAGATTTAGGTTGATAAATTGAGGAAGTTGGAGCTTCCCTATCAAGTTGCGGCTTGATAGCTGTCAGTTGTAGCTAACTGAGGTTGGAGCCTCCTGTAGGTTGGTGCCTGCAGAAAAATTGAAGGGAGTTGGTGCTTCCTTGGAAGTTGTAGCTTGCAGAATTGAGGATAGAGCCTCCTGTAGGTTAGTGCCTGCAGAAAACAGTGGTGAGAGGGAGTTGGAGCTTGCCTTTGCATCACAACAATAATAAGATGTGTTTTTCTCCCTTTATGGGTTTCCACTTACATCTGCTGTCTCTGTGTGTGTTTCTTATGTGTTGATGTGATTCTTTCAATCTGCTTAATTATTTGCTGCTCTCAATATAAGTGTGGTGTCACATTAATTTAATTTTGGCTACAACATTTTAAGACTGTTCACAAATTAAGTTGTAAATAAATTGGTGAAATTCTTGAAAAGCTTATGTATGTATTAAACTGATTCACCCCCCCTCTCAGTTTTATTAAAGATTCAACAATTGGTATCAGAGCGGGTTCCTTTGTACAAGCCTAACAACGGAAAGGAGATCCTAGGTTCCCAAGATGGCTAGTAAAGAAGGATGCTCAACAAATAAAGCCCCTTTCTTCACTGGTGAAAATTATGCTTTCTGGAAAATCAGAATGAAGACATACATAATGTCTCTAGGAATAGAAGTCTGGGCTGCTGTGGAATTAGGATATGCCCCAAAGGCAACTAACACAGAAAAATACTTAAAAAAATATTTTGTGGCTAATGCAATAGCCATGAATGCCATCTTGAATGGATTATGTGAAGCAAAGTTTATTAAAGTAATGCACAAAGACACTGCCAAAAAAATATGGGATACTCTTGAGAACATACATGAGGGAGACCAGAAAGTAAAAACTGCCAAACTTCAAGTATATAGAGCCCAGTTTGAAAATTTAAAAATGAATGATGATGAAGATGTTGGTAGCTTCTTCCTAAAAACTGCAGAAATTGTTAACAGTATGAAATATCTTGGAGAAACAATACCAGAATGTATAATTGTACAAAATATTCTAAAATCTCTTCCATCCAGATTCAATCCCAAGGTGTCTGCAATAGAAGAAACAGTTGATTGGGAGACCTTGACCATGAACCAGCTACTAGGAAATCTTACAGCATATGAGATGAGTCTCCCACAGAAGAAGCCAAGCACAAGGGAGGCAGCATTCAAAATAGAAAAGGAAGACATATGCTCCTGCTCTGATGAAGAAGAGTCTAAATTTGTCAAGAAATTTGATAGAGGCTCAGGTAGATACAAAGGTAAAATTCCCTTCAAATGCTTTAACTGTGAAAGAGTTGGACATTATGCTGCCAGATGTCCTCACAAGAAAGTAAGAAATCAATCTCCAGAATCAGAGAAAGACACATCAAAGAACAGGCAGAAAGGAAATAAATTCAGCAGAAACTCCTTCTATGCTCAGCAAGACAGCAGTGCATCTGAAGACTCAGATGAATCCTCAGAAGAGGGAACCTCTGAATTTTTACTAATGGCCATAGAAGATCTTGAAGGACTCTTGCTAGAAGAAGAAGAAGAAGGGGAAGTCGACCTTGAGGGGGAGCTAAGAAGTGCTCTGGAGGAGATTGACAGACTCAAACTAAAATGCGGAAAACAAAAAGAGATTCTCCTACAAAGTGTGAAAGAAGAACAAAATTCAGAAGTCCTCATGCAGCTGAAGGTAAGGCTTGAAGAAGCCAAGAATATAGAAGATATGTTACTTCAGCAAATCAAAGATAAAGCTCGAGAACAAGAGAAGCTGGAAGAAGAAGTTCTGTGTCTGAGAAAGAAATTAGAAAGTTCTCAACAGAAAGTTTCTATATACCCTTCTCAAATGACAAGTTCTAGTAATTTGAATGAAATTTTGGTTGCTCAAAGATCCCCTATGATAAATACTGGAATAGGCTATGAAGGAGAATCAAGTAAAGGAAAAGAAAAAGTTGACAGAGAGATTATTTTTGTAAAAGCAAAGAAGATTGATGAAGCAGCTCAAAAAATTCCTACAAAAGAAGAAATCTGTAACAAGGAAGAAAGAGATCAGAAGAAACCACTAGTAGCAAAGAATGCAATAAATACTCAGACCCCTGAATATGTAAAATTTGGTAACCATCAAAGGAGATTCTTCCCTCCAATGAAGAGTGCCACCTGCTATGTCTGCCACAAGCTGCGACACATTGCTACTTATTGTCATGCAAGGAGGAGTAATTCAAACCAGCAAAAGATGCAAACATTGAAGAGACTGCCTCAAGCAAACAAATGGAATAGACAACCTTACATCAGGTATGCAAATAGCTTCTATGGTTACTTCTTTTATTGTAAGTAATTTGGTCATAAAATAATTGAGTGTAGAAAGTATGGACAAAGATTAATGTTTAACACCTCAAGGAGGTTTATGAATCAAAGAAATTCTGTTCATACTCACAATTCTACAAAAACTATAATCAAATGTTGTATATGCAATCAAGTTGGACATATGCCTTCCAAATGTCCTCTCAGAAGATGTAGTTCATCACCTCACAAAAGATATCACACAAAAGGGTGCCTACAGTGGATAAAGAAGATGAATAAATGTGACTTGGCTTTAACTGCTCAAGATTTGAAGAGTCAATGGTATTTGGATAGTGGCTACTCTAAACACATGACAGGAGACAAAAGCAAGTTTATAACTCTTGATGATAAGAAATCCGGCAATGTCACTTTTGGAAATGACAAATCAGGAAAGATCAAGGGAAAAGGCTCAGTCAGCATAGACAATGGAAGAGGAAAAGCCCAAGAGGTACTGTTTGTGGATGGACTGAAAGCTAATTTACTAAGTGTCAGTCAGATGTGTGACAAAGGCTGTGAAGTTATTTTTAGAGCACAATATTGTGTAGTCAGGTCAAGCACATCAGGAAAGACTCTGCTCAAAGGTGTTCGAACAGAGAGTAATGTGTACATAGTGAAAGAGGAAGATGAAGCCTGCCATCTTAGCAAACTTGAGGAGTCATGGTTAGGGCATAGGAGATTGGGACATCTTAGTTTCGACCATATCATCAGACTGAGCAAGAAGAAAGCTGTCAGAGATATGCGAGAAATAAAAAGACCTTCAAATACCATATGTAAATCTTGTCAATTGGGGAAACAAACTCACACATCCTTTAAATCTAAAGATGAGCTATCAACAAGAAGACCACTCCAACTTGTGCACATGGATATGTGTGGACCTGCTAGAACTAAGAAACCAAGTGGAGAATCCTACTTCATGCTGATAATAGATGATTTCTCCAGAATGACATGGGTTGCTTTTCTCAAAAACAAATTAGAGGCACTGGAAAAGTTTAAGATATTCAAAGCATTAGTAGAAAATCAAACTGGATGCAAGCTCAAATGTATCAGATCAGACAGAGGAGGTGAATTCACAGATTATGACTTTGCAGATCTATGCAATGAACATGGCATAAAAAAACAATTTACTATTGCAGGGACACCTCAGCAAAATGGAGTAGCAGAGAGACAAAACAGATCTGTTCAACAAATTGCCAGAGCCATGATGCAAGAGAATAATATTTCTCAAACCTTCTGGGCAGAAGCTATACACACAGCAGTACATATCCTTAATAAAGCTTACTTAAGGCCAAGCAGTGACAAGACTCCCTATGAACTATGGCATCGAAAGCCAGCTTAATTCAAACATTTCAGAATCTTTGGAAGCAAATGTTACATAAAGAATAATGATGAAAATCTTGGAAAATTTGATGCAAGAGCTGATGAAGGGATATTTCTAGGATATGCATCCAAAAGTAAAGGGTACAGGTGCTACAACAAGACTCTTCGGAAAATATTTGAATGTATTGATGTGAGATTTGATGAAGAACTTCCAAACAATACAAGAAATACAGACTGCTGCAGTCCATCAGACAACCATGAAGAGGAAGACCAGAATGATGATGAAACAAGCAAGACAACAGAAGATGCAAAGCTGAGCTCAAAAACCCCCTCAAGATACACTTAGAAGAATCATCCTGAAGATTAGATCATAGGAAATAAGAAAGTAGGGGTCCAGAAAATAAGGCAGCTAACAGAACAAACTGAAGAGGTATACATAGCTATGCTGTCACAAATAGAGCCAAAGAAATTTGAAGAAGCCAGCAAGGAAAAGTCTTGGGTAAAAGCAATGAATGAAGAATTGGACCAAATTGAAAAGAACAATACCTGGGAACTAGTTCCTAGACCAATTGAGAAAAATATCATTGGTTCAAAATGGGTATTCAAAAACAAAATGAATGAGCAAGGACAAGTAATCAGGAATAAAGCCAGGCTGGTCTGCAAAGGATACTCACAAATTGAAGGACTTGATTACGATGAAACATTTTCCCCTGTAGCCAGAATGGAAGCTATCAGAATGTTCCTGGCATTTGCATGCTATCAAAACTTCAAAGTATATCAAATGGATGCAAAATCTGCATTTCTGAATGGAGACTTAGAAGAAGAAGTCTACATGGAACAACCAGAAGGCTTCTCATTGACAGACAAAGAAGACTATGTGTGCAGACTGAAGAAGGCCCTATATGGACTAAAACAGGCTCCTCGTGCTTGGTACTCAAGGCTGGATAAATATTTGCAAAAACAAGGTTTTAAGAGAGGTGGAGTAGACAATAATCTATATATAAAATCCCATGAAAATGAACTCCTGATTGTTGTAGTGTATGTTGATGATACTATGTTTGGAAGCAACAAAGATGAACTAGCAAAAGGGTTTGCTGATGGGATGAAAACAATGTTTGAAATGTCTATGATTGGAGAACTCAGTTTCTACTTGGGACTGCAAATTCAGCAAAAGAACACAAGCACGTTCATCTCTCAATAAAAATACTTAAAATAAATGATGAAAAGATTCAAAATGGAGGACTGCAAACCTGTGACTACCCCCATGATCACGGGATGCAAGTTGTGTGCTGATGATGGGTCTGCAGATGTAGACCAAAAACTCTACAGATCCATGATAGGAAGCCTACTGTATTTGATAGCTTCAAGACCAGACATCATGCTAGCAGTAGGACTAGTGGCTAGATATCAAGCAGCACCTAAACAAAATCATCTTCTTGCAGTCAAAAGAATATTCAGATATCTACAAGGAACTACACAGTATGGGCTTTGGTATCCTAAAGGAAAAAGCTTCACTTTAACAACATACACAGATGTAGATTGGGCCAGCTGTGTGGATGACAGAAAAAGTACAAGTGGAGGTGCATTCTATCTAGGAGAAAGCCTAGTTGCATGGTTAAGCAAGAAACAAACATCCATTTCTCTGTCTACAGCTGAAGTAGAATATATAGCAGCAGCAGCATGTTGTACACAAGTCATGTGGATGAAGCAAACTCTTCAAGACATGAAGGTAAGCATTGATGAGCCTATTTCAATCAAATGTGATAATACAAGTGCTATAAGTATATCTAAAAATCCTGTACTTCACTCAAAAACTAAACATATACCAATCATGTATCATTTCCTCCGAGAAAAAGTGGCTCAGAAGATAGTGAAACTGGACTATGTACCAACAAAAGAACAGAGAGTAGATATATTTACTAAACCACTTGCAAGAGAACCATTCAAATACCTGAGAGACAAACTAGGGGTAGTATCTGTAGATACTATTCTCTAATATGAAGAGAAAGCACAGTCTCAGGGGGAGAACAGAAACGAAAACATCATTCCTAAAGGAAATCAGCAAGCAAGGGAAGCATAAAACAGGTCCACAGGATCAGCATTATTAGTATTATCAGCATTCAGCATGAAAAAGAAACAAGGACCTTTCAGTCGTTAAGTGCATCATCCTTGTCTACAATCTAGCACAGACTACAAACACTAGGCACTACAGATGGAACACAGCTATAAACATATATTGGCTCACTATATCAGACAGAGACAAAACGTATATTCAAGTTCAATAATCTTCAAAGTGTTCTCTCAACAAGTTGTATACATCAATCTAGAGCAGCATGGTATCAACCCCTTGCCATTGATGTCAAAGGGGGAGGAAGAACAAACAACTGGAGGAAGAGGAGGCAAACAGGAAGAGCGAGCAACAGAAGAAAGGATTCTAACAGGCAAACAGAAGAAGTATATTGCCATCAATGCCAAAGGGGGAGAATGTTGGAAATGTTGTCATTGATGGCAAAGGAGGCAGCACTGAAGCAGAGACAGGCAAAGGAAGAAGAAAATATAACAGAGGCAGAGCCGTTATCACAAGCAGTGGCAGAGTAGAAAATTCCAGGAATCGCTTAACTCAAGCGGCAATATAATGCACATAATACAGAACCTCATTCTGGGAATCGTACACTCCAACTGGAGCTAAAAAATTAATATAACACAAATATTATTCTGGGAATCGCCTACCCAGATGGAGGATGCAGAATCTGTTATACAGCCGAGCATTACACATAACACATTTCGGGATTTTTTTTAATAGTCATATGAATGGTAGAACTCTGCGTTGGAGGTGGAACCATAGTCAAATGCGCAGTATGAATGGAGGCAGAACCATAGTCGTAACAAAATATATAAATAATAAAGGAGAACCGGAACCTTGACCGAAGGAACCATGAGGGGACTGAAACCACGAGCGGGTTCACGGAGGCGGATTTCCGAATTCCGCACCACCTTTCAACCCTAAGGTGGTTTTGCCGAAATCGCAGCGATTCCATAGACTTCGTGACACGTGGCATAGGCGGTATTGGAAGCCACCGTTTAACTTGCAATTTAGCGTGTTATACACCGACCAAAGAAGCCGAGCGAAATGGATATAAACCGTCTATCTAGCGGAGGAGCATCGGACGAAGATCATTAAACGAAGATGCGCGAGGTTTAATAAAAGTGCAAAGAGATTAAGCCAGGTACGGTGCGTTCTATGGATTGGTTGTTTGACTGAATTGTGGGGCCTGGCGGAGTCATATATATAAATGAATTGGTTTTATTATGGTTTTCGACGTTTTATGGTCTTAATATAAGGTCCGGAGGTAATATAAAAGTCGGAGATATGTGCAATGGACTCCGGGTATTAATATAAGGCGACAACCTTGGTGATCATGTTCGACAATAAATTTGAACTCGTAATTATATTATATATTACCACGGTCTTGACATTTGATTAATTATAATATAATTTAAATATGCAGATTTCAGGTTATTCATATGGACAAATTTCATATATTATATGTGTTGAGATACTATGGTGTGCATATAATGGAATATGCATATGTGATTAAATATGCCGAGGGTCTATTAATATAGTTCTAATCACCAAAGGTCCATGTTATATAAGTGGAGCGCATAAAAAGTAAAGTTGTTGCGATTGTATTAAAAAGTGCCGTGTGGTCCGTGGGCTTTATATATATGCCTCAGCTTGACGGGAGGGCGATTTTAATATACAATGATTGTGATGTCCGTTCCGCTTGCAGAATGTTCCACATCAACAAGACACTTGCTACAAGTCAGCAGTCATGTATTTTTCTAAAAGGCACTGATATAAAAGCACTGCTACATGTATACAGCAATTACACCACAGTAGAGGAAAGAATAGGATACAGAGTAGAAAAGAGTTAAAACACAATCACAGAAAAAGACAAAACACAGTTAAAGAAAAGACAAATGCGCAAATAGCCAAGAGGGTGAATGAGTGAGCTGGAATTCACTTTGTAATTCGAATGTAAATGTTTTAATTGTTTTTATTGTTTGTGATGCATTGGCAAGTCTCCGAGAAAAAAAAAGAAATTCCCACTGTAATGTTAAAATTGATACCTACAGTTACATTTTCTAAGTAAGCAGATAAAAGGAGTGAGAAGGAAAAATGCAAAGAGACATGACTGTCCATTTCAAATTCCAAGTAGAATACAAACAGTCATGTGAGGAAATCTATAAATAATATCATCTTGATAAGAAAAAAAATAAAAAATGTTAGAGAGTGTAAATATAGAAAAGGCAGAGTACAGAAGAGTAAGGAAGGGAAGATTAAGAAAAGAAGAGCAGAAAGAGAAACTACAGAACAGAGCTGATATCTAAGGTAAATCAACAAAGATTCAGTTTGATAAATTGAGGAAGTTGGAGCTTCCCTATCAATTTGCGGCTTGATAGCTATCAGTTGTAGCTGACTGAGGTTGGAGCCTCCTGTAGGTTGGTGCCTGCAGAAAAATTGAAGGGATTTGGCGCTTCCTTGCAAGTTGTAGCTTGCAGAATTGAGGATAGAGCCTCCTGTAGGTTGGTGCCTACAGAAAACAGTGGTGAGAGGGATTTGGAGCTTGCCTTTGCATCACAACAATAATAAGATGTGGTTTTCTCCCTTTATGGGTTTCCACTTACATCTGTTGTCTCTGTGTGTGTTTCTTATGTGTTGATGTGATTCTTTCAATCTGCTTAATTGTTTGCTGCTCTCAATATAAGTGTGGTGTCACATTAATTTAATATTGGCTACAACATTTTAAGACTGTTCACAAATTAAGCTGTAAATAAATTGGTGAAATTCTTGAAAAGCTTATGTATGTATTAAACTGATTCACCCCCCCTCTCAGTTTAATTAAAGATTCAACAGAATGTGGTACCCATATGCGTAAAATTGGTATGGCATATAAATGTTCATTTTATGCATGGGCGCTAGCTAGGACCTTCCCATGTAAGCATTGCTGAGAGAGACCCTTATAAAGGCATGGGTCTTCGACGAATTTGATCAAAGTGAAATGGTTGTAAGGTATGATACCATCCTTACATGAGAGTTTGTGTTGTACTCGAATTTTAGGAGTATCAATGACATCTGTGGGCAATGATGTATCCCACAGTGCCACCCGAGGATGTACCTTTTACGGAGAGGGCCGATCCAAGGTACCGCTTCCTTTTCGGAAAATGGGTGTTGAAGTCGAAAAAAAGGAAGCCTCAACAAAACGAGGGGGTCACTAATATAGAGGATTAGGATCTTGGATGTGATGTGTTTAACATAGGAATACATAGGATTAGGAGGGGGTCACTAATACAGAGGATTAGGATCTTGGATGTGATGTGTTTAACGAGGGGTGAATGAAAACTGATGATGAGGATTCAATGGCCCAAGGTCGAAGTATAAAAAGAAGCTTGGTGGCAGTCATAATTATTTCTGATGGGAAAATTCCTGGAGTTGGTAGGAATTGCAGGGTGGGTATAAACTGGTTATGAATGTCATAGTGGTTTTTGCATGAGGGTGGTATACTCCGACGAAGGGTAACTAGGGACTATTTCCATGGGAGAAAAAATGAATGGGTGGGTGGGGGACATAGTGCACCGTTTGTGGTCTTTGTAAACTTACCAAAATAATAAAATAATGGGGTTTTGTTTGTACAAAACACAGAGACGGGAGCCCCAAAAAATGAAAGGGTTCGCTCACTGATGATTCGAGGAATGTGTTTTTCTGAGGGTGGGGGCCCCATTGGTTGGTATCATGTGTCAGGTTGATGAAGTAGATGAAAAAGTATTGTATATTAGTTGTGGTGATGGTGGTATGGTGGGCCAAATGCTGGGTGTGGTAGTGCGCTTTTGATCTGCTTCTACAACCTGGTTGTCCAGGAAAGGGGTTTTATTTCATATGGTAAAACTTGACCTTATGCATGGTGAGTGAATGGGCATGAGGTGCTTCCTAGAATACAGTGGTATGGCCATGGCGTCACTATTATTGTGATATATATGGTCTACTATGGGTGACAAGTGCCATGAGGCGGGGGGGAGGCTCTACTGACCAAAGAGGAATCAGGATACTTATCATGTGCAAGGTGAGGTGATGATAAACATGGTCGAGTGTGTGGAACCTATGGATGATTTTTGATGGTGAAATGATGTCAGGATATGCAGAGTTTTTGTGGGACTCTATCATGTTGGGGGTAGAATGATACCTACTCTGGAACTTTCAGTGGATGGAGTTGTTGATGGTTTGCGTACTACCTACAAAAAAACTACCGCAAGTGAAATCATCTTCTTTATCAAATATTATTGAAAAAAATGTGCTTTAAAAAATAAGATGAGAGAGGGCATACCTGCCAACGCTGAAAAATTAAATTTTCAAGGGTGCGAATGTGTGGCATCACCTTTAGGCATTATGGAGTGTTGATCATAGTGCTACTTTTGGTCTGATGATTGGGCCTTCTGAGCTCTCAATATGGTCCTATGAAGTTCTTGAAAAGGGAAATATAGGTGAATATGGCCTTAATTCAATTCATTTGTGTCTGTTGAGTATTGAGAGGTCAGAGGCTTCTGTGGAGCAGTTATCTCCATTATGGTCAGCCTGAGCACCAGAGATTAGCGATTTTATGGCTAGGTAAACTCCATGACGTCCAAAATTTTAATTTTTTTAGTCTAAGGGTGCCAGGTTCCTTACAATACTGGTTTGTATAGATTCTGACCAAGTTTTACCCTAGATTGTGTAGGCGATCAAGGTAAGAGCACGCCTTCTATGCACAAAATTAGGGTCTTGTTTGCCTTACGTGCGCTTTTCTCAGCCTTGGACGCACCTTATGCGTAGCTATGAGAAAAAAAACTACCCCTTCCACCCACTTGTCATGGGGACAGGCGCGCAAAGGGGCGAGACACATTTTTTCCAAATTTTGAAAATTTTGCTTGTATTTTTGATGTTTTTATGCAGCTAATGTGCTCTTGTTTTGATGACAGGATGTTGTAGATGGATTGGTATTGGCCCAAGCTCCATACTATTTTAGCCGCCAATGTTTAGGTGCGCCAATAGCTTGCGCAATGGGGTCTCCTAAGATTTGTGGAGAACGACCTTTTCGGTCACAAGATTTACTTCTGTGTTACCTGATACATCATTGGAACATGAGGCGCAAGGTGTTTGTGCTACATGGGTGTGACCTTGCTATCCATCCTGAGACAGATATTTACTTTGTGACATGGTTGCTTCCTCAAGGTGAGACACTGCAGTTTCCACTCCCTTATAGGAAGGTGGATTTTGAGCAGTTCCGGATGCGTCACTGTGGCAGGGCGCCCCTTACGGAGTGGTGCATATCCATTGACTCAGTGACAAATTTGGCTAAGAAGTGTGCTTTGGTAGCTAATATGCGACTAGCAGGGTTGTCGGCTCCAAATTGCGCATCAGGCCTGCAGGTTGGAGTCTTGCATTGGCTGAGGGTCGGGCTCTTTTTCGACTTTTCCTGTTTCTACTATAACAGGATGTTGGCACATATTTACAAGATCCGGGATGGATTGAAGTTGTTTGCCTATGCCAGTATTATATGCAACATCATGTACAAGCGGGTGTTGCTGCTGAGACCGGGGGTGGCGGTGGCTGTTGGTGGCCACGGGAGCCTCGTATGAAGAGGTGGATTCCTGTGATGCCTAAGGGAGGTGGGGGTAGGGTGGGGTGTTAGTCGAACGCCACTACTGAGGCTTGGTTTAAGGCCAAATTTCAAATGTTCCTACATTTCCCATATGTAGGGATGGAATTTCAGGGGGATCCAGAGATGGGTCTCCCTCTTGGCTATGCTTGGGGGCCAGCAGGTATGTCTTTATGTTTTCTGCATTTATTTGAGTATTTATGTTTATATGTGTATTTATGATGGAAATGACATATTTTTGGTTAATCTTGCATACTTTTGTGAGGTTGGTCACCCTATGGCTCGATTGGTTGGGTATGGTCCTATTTGGAGGCCTCGGGGAGCTCTTGGGAGGATGGGAGGAGTTCCTACACATGTTGAGGGTGGGGCACTCAGTGGTGAGGCCGGCCCTTCGGGGGAGGGTAGCAGCTTGGCCATTGTCGAGGCTACAACTGAGTGAGGTCATGTTGATGCAGTGGAGGATCGTTCTGATGCAGTGGAGGCTCGTGTTGCTGAGCTGATGACGCAGGTGTCAATTCTGGAGGATGCCTCGGATCGAGTGCATCGCTTGACCTAGGGGATGTCGTCGCAAGGATTTTTAGATGACCTCGAGGAGCTATGGATGGAGACCTTAATGTCCCGAGAGAGGGACTATCAACTAGTTTTACATCAGGTGGTAGTCTTGGTTTTGACGGTAGCTCTAGTAGTGGTACTAGGAGCAGCAGTGGGTCCAGGTGCTCCACCTGGGGGAGCACTGCCCTAGAGTCATTTTTTACACAAGGAAAGCACCCATTATGAGGATGCTTCCCCTATTTTTTGAGGAATTATATTTGTATCTTCTCGGGCTGATAGATGGGTTAGAGAAATTATTTTTTGTACTCAGACACATACATTTTGATATATATATGAGAGATATTTTTTGAAGCTCTACATGGTGTGCCCCCTGTCTCTGCTTATGGATTATGTTATGCTGATGGATATCTATGTTTTTTATGTTTTTGTTTTTATGTATGATGGTTTATTCGAGATGCATTCCAGTTTAGAATATCGTTAGCTATGCGATCAACTGTTTGGTTTTGACTCCTTGGTACAAGTGTGAATGTAATGTACTGAAATTGTCTGCTTAATCTTTTTGCAAGCAAATATTTTCTAAATACATGTGAAGCTTGTATCTCAAATGTTTGGGTTAACTGCGACACTACTAACTGGGAATCGAGGTAGATATGCATATGGTGTATGCCCTGATGGAGGGAGTCACACATAAGTCCGATAACGACGTCATACTCTGCCTTATTGTTTGTTATTGAACTGATGGATAGACCATTGGTGCAAAGTGGTGATCGGTTAGGGTGATAGATAATCCAAGTAGCTGCTGCTAAACTTTGAGACCATCTTCATTCTCCATTAGAAAATATGAAGTACGAGTCAGATGTGAATCTATTGTGACATTCAAGAGCGCTTTGTCAAAATAATTTTGGTAAAAAATTTATAGTGGTTTGGTTTGTGTACGTTGACTCTAGGGGCAGATCTTCTTGGCCCTTATGGGTAGAATTTTTTGAGGTAAAGGTTGTTGACGGGGTTGTTGAGGCATGTCCCATCTGGTTCCATCAAGATGTATGCCCATTGGCGAAGGCAATTTTTTATGATGTAGAGTCTCTTCCACAAAGTTTCGAACTTTCCTGGCCCTAGGGCTTCTTTTGCGACATTGTAGCGAAGGACTAGTTCTCCCTCAGTGAATGAGCGAGGATTGATGTGGTAGTCGAACGATGATTTTACCCTTTTCTTGTGGGCCTCATTGTGTTGCAGTGACTGTTACCGGCTTTTGTCGACGAGCTATAGTTGTACCAGGCACTGTTCTAGAGATTGGGTGTCATCGAGGTGTTTGATGGTGGCATGTAAATTCGGGATATTGCGAAAATCAATGCAAAAATGCAAGGAACCTTGAAATTTTGTGATAGGAATAAGGTGGGAATCCCGGGATGTGGGGGCAGCTACAATCCTATTTCCGATATACGATGATACAAATCATATGTGGTGTATCGTGTCATGGACATTTGGTGGGGGAAAAATCTTCGTGATGGAAGTTTTCGTAAGCGTAATGTTGGGTCCCACATTAGGATGGTCAATTTCCTGTCATGGAAATTGTGCCTGGTGCAGAGGTGCCTGAATGTTTCCATTAGTGGGCATGTCTCTGGTTCATGGTTATGGCATTGGAAATGGTGCATGGTAGCACTGTGCCAACTGAGTAGATTTTGTGGGAATAAACACTACTCTTCGTCCTGAATGTAGATGCTTGGAAAGGATCTGTTGTAGAAGATGAGGTCTTCTCCTTCCATTTCCATGTCGTTGGCTTGGGTGTGTTTACATTTTTTGGGGAGTGTAGACTTAACGCTTCTCTTTCCTGTCTTATCTTGGGGAGATGCTCCCATTTAATTGTATGATGAAAGTGTGAGAAAATTCAGCAATAAGTACGCGTGATCTTCTCTTGGTTAAATAGAATTTTCTATGGGAGAGAAGAGACTGTGCAAAAAATGTTTGTGAGATGCTTTTTTTCTTTGCACTAATTGACCCGGTGGTCAATTAGGTCACATAGTCTGCATGTTATCCTAGGTTGGGCCTGGGTCATGCTTTGTAGGTTTTCCATCCCAGTTTTCCAATCACACCAATGTGGGTGTGGGGTTGTTGGCCTGGAGGTGATGCAATTTATATACCATTTGAGGAGATTGTGCTCTTTCTTCTCTAATGTATGAATCATATCGATGAGAGGAAAAAATTGTGGAAGAGAGGTATAATGTTGCACACAGTGATTTCCTTGACATACTGGGAAAAATAGCCTAGATATGGGGGTCCCATCATGTTCAGTTTGTCGTCTGGTGGGGCACCAACGTCATAAAGTTTCTAAATTAGGGCAAGTGGCGACCACATGATTGGGAATTTTACATAACACACATGTTGGTCTTCTCTGTAGAGAGTAGTTGAGGGAAACTAAGGGTTCCGTTATTGGTCTCTTCTCATATGACACAAAGAGGATGGATCTACTCATCACATCTTCTTGGGTTGTCGAGTTGTTCATGGATTCTAAGTATGTGTCGTATTCTTAGGAGAGGTGGACTATGGCTGAGCGAAAACAAGCCAATGCTAACCAGAATCGGGGGATGTAGTAGTAATTTTCTAGAATGTGGTTGTTGGCACATAAAGGACATGTGAATTTCACTGCCTACAAACCCACATAATAAACTCGTTATATAATATACCATATGTGGATGAGTTCCAGGGCTGCGCATCCTTCGATGAAGTGACCACGTTCATCGCATAACATGCAGCATATGATAGGATGGGGGAGTATGAACAAGCTTCTTTCTAGTGACTGTCATTCCTCCTATAGGTACAGGATGGTGTGAGGTTCATCTCCAGATGACTGAGTGGAGGGATCGACATGATAGTATCACTCAATGGCATGTAAGGCGTCCCTGTATCTCGAGATTTATGGGTAATGATGGGTGTAGTGCCCATAATTGTTGTAGATAGCACATGCGTGGTTGGTACACAATGCTTTTCCTTTATTTTTGGTGGTCAGTTCCTTTTTACGGGAATGTAGTGTCGCGATGTCTGCCTCGGAACTAAGGAGCGATTTTAATTCTTCCAGTTCTACGAAGATGTGGGTAGGATGACCTACTACATCACATATGGCACAACATGGTGACTCTTGTTGCGTGGCAGGAGTCTCCTCCCTCTTTCCTCTCTCATTTTTCTTAGCTGTAATCATCAATTTTGCAATGGGAATTTCCTTTGTAGGTATAATTTTCGACAGTTTCCTGAATGGGTGGGGCCTCCTCGGGACTAAGGGGATTTAACCCTGTGGTGGTGATGTGTGTGGCTCTCATCCCAGTATAACAGGGGGTTCTCCTAGGAATGATCCTAGGATGGACGACAGTTTGAACTGGTCGGGGCCATATTCTTAGTACCTTGAAAGTGCATCCATAGATGTATCTACATAGGCTATAATGACATCAGTATTTGTTAGGGGCCACTTTTCACTTTGCTTCAATTGCTCTACGGTAATGATGCGGTCCTCATGAGGGAACATCATATTTCGGAAGATGGAGGAGGTGAAGGTTGACATGGTGCACATATAACTCCTGAAAAGGAGTATATTGTAGTCAAAATGGGTGTCCAAGACTTTAATGTCTATAAGGACCGTCTTTCCGGCTAAGTAGACCAGGATGTTTTGGTAGAGGCCGATGGGGACGGAAGGGCGATCGTCGTATGCTCTAAGTGTGATGTTTGATGGCTTTAGTTTGGGTGATCCTAACTTCTACCAAACGTTCTTTGACATGATGCATGTGGATGCACCTTTGCCAATGATACATTATTGAATAGTAATGTTTTGGACCGACTCCAGTATCTGGAAGGCGATCAATGAAGGAAACCTAGGGGTGGATTTATATAAATCAAAAGCCATTAGGCATGAATTGGCAGGGTCGATGATGCCTAATGTGAAAAGTAAGTCTTTTCGTTGCTTTGGGCATGACTGTAATACCTCCAAAGCTGACATAGCGGTAGGAGATTGAGCTAGATCATCCACAATGCTATAGTTATGGGCTACTTTGGAATAGTTTCCTGCTCGCCTAGTTGGTCCCTTAGCTGTCTTTGGCAAAGGTTCAATAGGAATCTTTGATATGGTCAAAGGTGTTGTTGGTGCACTAGTACTAGCCCCTAACACATTGGTTTCTAGTGGGGTGTCGTAATTTCGATTCCATGTTTGAAAAATCATTTCCTCACCAATCATGTAGATTTCGTGGTTATTCTTTCCGGAGTCGTCGAGAGTTTGTTGTTGCATGCTAACTTTCCCTTGATGGGGGAAAGGTTCCTACATGATCTTTGGCTGTTGGGAGGATCCCCCTTGTCAACGGTTACTCTAAAGCTTCTTCAGCTCAGGATGGTAAGGGAAATGGTGAGTGTAGTGGCTGTACTCACCACAGATCAAACAAGAGTGTTTTTTCGAAGAGGTGGCCTTTTGTTCTGCCTTTGGGAGTTGCTTGGCTCCTATTTTTTATTTTGGCTAGAGTTTCCTCCAGCCTGAGATAACGAAGGGCATTGTTGGTTGTTGCCCCCCTGTCCAGGATTTCCTTTAGGCTTGTTTTTTCCTTTTTTCTTAACCGTGTTAGGGTGATATTTTTCTTGGTTATATGGTTGGCGCAGTTGGTTTTGGGAAGGTTTCACAAAGTTCACCAGTGCATTATTTTGCATGGGAGGGTCTTGTTCTGGGGACTAAGCATAATGCGGACCCTGGTTTGTAAATGGCTGTTGGGAGGGAGCTCTTACATCGGCATGTCTATCTGCGTACTGGGTCCCCTAAGCCTGAGTATAGGGTCCTACATGCTGATGGTGATACAATGACACCCTATTGGTCAAATTTTGCAGAGGCATGTGATGACTTTGGTAGATGGGTTGTGGTATGTTCTAGGTATAATCATATGTATAACCGAGGTATTGAACGCTGCTGCTTGGGTGAATTTGGGTCAATTACCTAATTAAACCGTCTCTATAGTTCGACGCACCTGGAAATGATTTTTAAGTTTGAAAGCATGGGGAATTTCGCATGATATTGTAAATATACCCTGACTGTGTATAGATCAGCGCGAGCCATTGAGCCTTACTGATGGCATCCTCTTCGGATATGGGATTTTGTTGTGCCACATATTTCAAAATCTCTACAGTGATAGTTTTCAAGAAGAGGTCTAAAAGAACTTGATCATCGAGTTTGGCTTTGAAAAAATTACGACGCCGCTGCCATTCGTGAAGATGGTCTGAGATATGGACAACAGGGGTTTGCCTAAAGTGGGTCAGTAACTCCATTCCGGAATCGTGGTGGATGGGTAACTGAAAATAGGTCAGGAACGCAGTGGCAAGGGTGCTAAAGGTTCCATGTGTAACAGAGGTTTGCTCCACATACCATTTCGCTACTACCCCGGTTAGTGTGCATTGAAACAGTCTCAGTCGAATGGTATCATCAACGATGTTGTTCGACGAACACCACAGGTGGAAAGTCCTGACATGATTTCTGGGGTCTTCTACTTGCTTTGCTTCAAACTTTGGAATGTCTGAAGGGAGCTTCGTGGGCATGGGAGGCCATATGGGGTTGTGTGTAATAGGTTTGTTTTTCAACTTGGTTAAATCTGGTAGATTTAATGAAGCTATAAAAGGTGACTATGAGGTTGTATCCATTGTGACTTGTGAAAACACAATGTTCTGGTTAGGAATAGGGCTTGTCTGCGACGTACCTTGATGTGCATTCAGCTGGCTTCCCAAATGGGTAGCACTCCTCCACCCTCTAGGGGTTGTGGGAGGAGTGGTGTGTGGTGACCCTATGGGGGTGTTCATCAGTGTGGTGTTGGGAGACTAACTAGGGTTCAAAACTAGAGATGCCCCAATAAAGGAAGAACCAATAATGTTGGAAGTGTTCCGTCTTTGATGCCTAAATGGCGAAAGACCTGGAACCCCTCTCGGTAATGGGGGGAATTCCAAAAGACATCTAGATCGACGAGATCCTATTGGGTCTATTCTGGCATCGACTAGGTATTTCTTTGGAAATATTTGAGCAGATAGAGATTATAATCAAAACAAAATTCCTATCGCATACATAAAACAAAGAGAAAATAAAATAAAATTTTCCCTTAGATTAATCCTCGATGATCAATCAATCAAAAAATATGGTTTTTTGTTGTTTGCGTATGATACTCAAATCCTAGAATACCTAATCGTCCTCACACACTCAAATGTAACTGGGCCTTGAGAATATATCTTGGGAGTGCTGGCACAACGTCTCGTAAGAGTTGGCGATGTGCCTAGTCAGCAAGAGAAAATCCACCAAGGTAAGGTAGAGGATCTAGTGCTTCCTTGCACCGTCACCTATAGGGAAATGATGCCTTAATTTTGGCCACTAAGTACCACCCTCCCACATGAGCGTTCGAGCATTTGGCTTCTTTGTAGTTCAGTTAATAGTACCAAGTATCAAATGGGTCAGGTAGCCCCAACTAATACCACATGCACTATGCCTAAGCCTAACCCCCTCTGAATCGGGTTTTCTTTTCTGTGGGATGATAGGTGGATTTGAAAGTTCCCTAAATAGTCAACTTCTATGTTTCAAGATGAATAATGATCAAGATGGCTTATTGGATGTATAACTTCCTGATCCTAACTTAGATTATAAATTCTTTTGTGGCCCCTGTAGGGAGAATTTAGTGAGTTTTGTTAAGTTAGTTTTAGGTTTCTTTACTTTTCTTAGTGTGTGGATGTGTGTGAGAAAAAAGTGAACAAGCACATATTCTTAACGTTTGGATATGTGGTGATCCTTTTCAAAATCCCCTATTTAAACTATGTTCTATTGTTCCTTGCTCAAAAGAAAAACATGTGCATATATGGGCCGCATTCAATTTTTCTTAGTTAGTCTATGTGATCAACTATAGGGAGATGGTGAGTTCTGACTAGAGAGTGTTCATATGCTTTCCTAGGATCGCCGGAGGTGCAAAGGTAGCAGAGATTACTTGCTCTTCTATCGACAATTCGATCCTGGCCCCAAAATCTTAGTGAAAAAATTGAACTAACATAATGACTTTTAAACTAGAAAAAGAACTAGCTAAGCATGCATGGACTTGGGCCACTTACTTTAGCTAATTACCTAGGTGTTTTGGTACTTAAATTTGCAAAAAAAAAATTATTTCGGAATGCAAGTTAATTTTCCTCCTACATAAACTATGTGTTAACTTTGCAAAAATCAACTTGAAATCAAACTAACACCAAGCCTACCAAAAGCAGCTAAGAGTGAGTTTTAGCAAGTTACGGGGCACCTCAACCTGTGCAAGCAGATGTATTATGGGCTGCCAAAAACCTTTACAAGTAGAAAAAGATGGATTTATTGGAAAAAATTCTCATTCTGTTTTTTGCACGCAAAAGGCTAAAACATGCGTGATGTCTACGTGTAGGTCAACTCTGAACGTGTGCCTTGGGGCATGCCTGTTTTTGAGAAATGTGTACAAACTTCCTGCATCGTATTTTTTGGGAGCTCTTTAGCTTCAGCTTGTCACTTGGGGTGAACTAGGAAATGAAGGAGAGAAAGGGGGCTGCTCCAACCCAACTCCACAGCAAAGACAAAGGTCTCTGCAAAAAGGAAAAGCCACATAAACTTGGAAATAAAAGTTAGTGGATTTGCCAATCCTGTGTTAGTGTGTTTGGTGCACATATGTATGAAATCACACCAACTAAAGGGGTGTGGTTTTCCCTGTTAAGTTATTGGTCATAGGAAGAAAATAGATGGAGTCGAGCAAGTTAGTGGAACATGCTCAAACATAAACATGCTAGATAGAGAAATAGCATGCATATTCAAATATAAAAATTAAACTAAAACTAAAAGAAATAACACAAAAGCTCTAAATAGAGTCAAAAAACTTCAATAATCCAAACAGTGGCTCTTACATCCCCTCTTATTGAGTGCTGGTATGAATGAGGATGAAACTTTAACCCACTTGCCAAGGGGCCCTTAGAACTACGAGTTCTAAGTCCCGATGAAAGGATGTCTTTACTTCCGGGCTACCTTGGTGCAAAGTCTCCCTCTCTCCACTATGGTGGACTGGAGTTGTTGGATGGCCAACAACTGAGTCCCCTTTATCTCTGCTCCAGATCACACACTACTAGTATTCCTTGGGGAAATTCTAGCCAGCATAACAATGTGCTCTCCTGTTTTTCATCTCTTGGTGACCTTTTATAGAAGAATTTAAATCCTCCTTCCCTCTCTTGGTACATTGTGGATAGTGACCCAAGAGAGGAGGGTGATTCCATTGTGTGCCACATTTATTCCATTGTGTGCTCCCTTTATGTCCTAAGGAGGCTTGGGTGGTTGTCCTTAAGTGTCTTCAAGTGTAAAATCAATGTCCTGGAGTGTGCCTTGTGGTCCCGGAAAGTGACTTCCGCCACTCCCAGAATTGTGTGCTTTTTGGAGCAAAAGGCGCGCAAAGGTGCATTTATCGAAGAATTTTGTGCACAAAGGCACATTTGACTAGTTCTTCTTGTACGCATTTTTATTTTTCCTTGGACCTTAGAGATTTTTAAATACTTTTAGATTCTCTAATGTCTCTTAGCTTTGTAAATCCTTCTTCCTGACATTAAATAATGTCACCTTTTCTTGTACGATTTTCTAGTGATAACACCAAGCATTGTCAAAATAAGAGAACTAAGAGACTAATGAACCTTGGTTTTCCTTTTTTGGTTTCCAAGGTAAAATTCATTGTGTCCATTTTTGGTTCCCCAATTTTACATCCTTCTCACCGTCAAAATCATTCCTTTTTGATCATCATTTCACATATTTATTTATTTTCACCATAAGTATTCATAAATAAGCCCTACCAAGTTTATAAGAATTAAGTGGTTAATTTTCATATAAGTTATTTGATTTTGATGAACTAGTTAGGATAATGGTTTCTTTACTAAGGATGGTTTTGGTGAGTTCAAATTTTATAGCCACATATTGATGTTATAGCATAATCAAAGTTTTAATTGATTTCTTGCACTCGAGTTTAAGGTCATGACTTGGAGATCAACATCAGATGTTCATCCACCTCTTAGTTCTACCAAAGATCCTCCAAATGATCATAAGAGACAAGTCAAACTTGTAGTCAACATATGTACAAATCGCATAATTATGCAAGTTGGATCTTTACTAAATCTAGAAAAATATCATGAATTTCTCTATCATATGGGTGAATTCTCCCGTATGACATGCATTGTTTATATCTGAAGTTGAATTCATGAAAGTGTTACTCTCTTTATGAACAATTTATCAAACTCGTGCCACAATAGAGAGACAATTTTGCGGGGTCAATTGCAATAATATGAAGATGAATATAGGAAATTGGGGGCATGGATTTTCTCTCGAACATGCCCATTTAGGATTTTTGTAGAAAGTTTTCTCAAAACCTATAGGATCTGGGACATTTTGTTAATTCTTTAAACCATATTTTCCTAGAATTATTGTTATGGCCAAGTTGAGGATCTTTGGGTTTTGTATCTCCATGAACCCATTTTGTAACATATAAATAGCGATCATGTGAACTTATAGGAACAATCTCTATTTATTAAAAACACTCTTTTATATTATTAGTACTAAAGCTCTGTTGTTGTTGGAGAATTAATTTTCCTGTGGAATTACATATCAATATGAGTTTCATATTTTAGAGTTTTTTCAATAGTGTAATCTTATATGAACACTTTATAAAATCATAACCAATCTAGGAGGGCCCCCTATTTAAGACTGAGTTTCTCTTCTTTAATTATTTTCATTTTAGTTTCAGTTGATTGAATGTGTTATGGGTTTAATGCTTTAATTTGTGTTATCTACAGTTTTGTATAGAATGAAAATACAATGAAGGTTAATCATATGAGCCATCCAATTGTTTGAATACTTGTACATTCTCAATTGTACAACCTATTAGTAGAACTATAAGTTAAATTATCAAATGACTCTATGATTGTTTCATGACAAAACCTTTACATGGTGACGGTTTAAAAGTTTTTAGAACCAAGATTTTGTTGACTTATTTAAATTGAAATTTATTTTCATAAATATAAATCTATTTTTTCTAGATAGTTTGAAAAAAAAAATTAGTAGATAAGTTATAAATAGCCTCCTGCATATATTTTTTTTTACAGTTCAGAAGTTTAAAATTTTTGGATTGATGATTTAAACAAAAAAATTGGCAATGTTAGAATTGTCCGACATTTTGGTATCGTTGCTAGGGAAGTGTACAAAGGAGTTAGGTTTTTATTTAGAAATCCATTATAGCATTGGTAATTTGGTTATTTTGTTTTCCTTTATGCAAGTGTTTTTATTCATGGAAAGAAGAAAATAATTGATGGAGAACAAATAACTTGGTGACACCAGGGTCTTAGTAACATAAGGGAATTTGAGTACATGACCTCTCTTTAGGTTTATGTGTTTTTTCTTTGATGTTTATAGTGTGCAATCAGTTTTATTAATTTCTAGTATACAATAGGATAGAAATATATAACTAAGTTGGGTTTTTAAAGAAATTCCCATGTACTCATCCATGTGCTAAAACAAGGATTATCATCCAACAAGAAGAATTCAATCATGTTCAAAAATCCATCGAGTAAGGAGGAATTACTCCAAGGAATTTCCCAAATCCTAGTAGCAGTTGGTGTCTCAGCCTCTCAAGGAAGAAAAAATTCTTACTATGATAAGGAACATAAGTATTCTCCAAGAAGAAATAGAAGGGAAAAAAGTTCACAAACTACATCTAGAAGAATATCCATAGGATACAAATAATCATGGACCACATTTGATGGAGAGAAACTATTAGAACATAAGATCAAGGAGTCCCTCACATACCTCTTATTAGATTATTTATTCATTCAAGAGACTGAACATCTGATAATAAAATATTTGGATGGCATGGTAAAAGAGGACATACATAGTGGTGAAAATGAGGAAGTCAACCAAGGGCATCCCGACTATTTTAAAATTTGGTTCCAAAAAATTATTAGGCTGGAGCACCACTCTCTTCTTCAATAATTCTTGACATAACATTAATCAAAGTACTTGGTTCATCATATTTTGGTATCTACCAAGAGTGGTTTTTTTAAAATTGAATATGATAATATTTGTTATCTTATTACACACATGGCGTCACTGGAAATACTCCTACACTTGAAAGGGATCCACTTTTTCAGTTATAGTAGGATACAATAAATAAATAAATAAAATAATAAAGATAAAAGTAACTCTAGTTGTCAAAACCAAATAAATGGCACAACTAGACATGAGTCTTTCTCGAAAAATCTTCTTCTTAGACAACATGATTCATAATATGTTAAGTGGGTTCATGTTGGTTCCAATGTTTCATTATGGTTCATCAAAATATTTTTGGTTCTATGCTCCATTTTCCTCATGTCAGATTCCTCAAATACCACCTTCCAATATATTTTGTCCCATCGATTTCAACACCTTATTTGGGACCAAGATCATAGACTATTTTGAGTTCCTTAGAGTTTGCTTCCATCAATGACAGATTTCCTTGCTAACAAAATAGAATACCTCAACGTCTCTTGGTTGTCAGATCATGTTGGTGACTCAATTTCAACACATTTATTCATACATGTAAGAATTCACTCTTGTAATTTGACACTCATTTACATTATTGGGGTTAAATGTGAAGGTTATATGCTTTATAATATCAACAACAAATTGCAACATTTAATTTTTCTTGTAGAAAAATTTTCATATATGGTTTCAATAAATATTACCATCTAGTTTCAAACAATAGCATGACCTAAATCATCATACATCATGTTCTATGGTTCCTATTTTAGAACATAGTACGAGTTCAAGACTTGGTGAAGCTAAAACTTGATCATGTCAAAATTTTCTCCGAAGTAGTAGCACAACAATCACTACAAAAAAACCCTGTGATTAACATCCCTTGTTTCTTCCTCTTTTGTGTCTAATGCCCATTTTTGGTGTTATGTGTGTCAATTTATCAAATATCGTGCAAAAATTGATGCAAAATTTGCATCACTTTTTGCACCAAATATTACACCAAGTCCAACACCAAGTATTGCAATAGATTTTGCACGAGGTTTTATGCCAAGTTTTGTGACATCCTTTGCACCAAGTTTTGCTCCAAGTTTTGTATCATGTTTGGGACCTAATTTTGTTTCACATATTTTTGTGTCCTCTATTGCATCCATTTTCCGTGGCTACACTTGCATAAAATTTTGCGTCAGATTTTCATTCACTTTTCCATCCTTTTTTAAATCATTTTTGCATCCGTTTTTGCATCCCTTTTTTGCTATGTTTTGCGTTGAGGTTTGTGTCTAATTTTGCATCTACTTTTGTCGCATCCATATTTACATCCTCTTTTGCATCTATTATTGTGTCCACTATTACATCCAATTTTCTTCTTCCAAAACTTGTGGCTAGTTTGGCACCTCCCTTTGCACCCAATTTTGATTCTAATTTTTAATCCATGTTTGCATCCACATTTGCATCTAGGTTTTGATCGAGTTTTACATATATTTTTGCATCCCTTTTTGTATTCATTTTTTCATCAAGATTTGCATCGGTTTCTGTGTCTCATTTTGCATAATTTTTTTTTGCATCTAATTCTACATCCAATTTCGCATCCACTTTTCCACTCATGTTTACGTCCATTTTTGCACCTTTGTTTGCATCAAATTTTGCTTCTTTTTTTCCATCTATCATTACATCCACTTTTTTTGTGCCACAATTTGCACAATGTTTTGCACTTATTGTTGTACCCATGTTTTCTTCCAATTTTGCATCAATGTTCACGTCCTATTTCGCATCCAATATTTGCATCAAATATTGCATCTCTTTTTGCATCCACTTTTTCGTTAGCTTTATGCATTGGGTTTTGCGATTTTTTGCGTATCTAATTTTGCATCTACTTCCATTGTATCCATTTTTTGCGTCTAGTTTTTTTTCTCTTGTTGTACCCATGTTTGCATCGACTTTCACATCCCTTTTTGCATCCAAGTTTGCATCTTTTTTGTGTGTCTCTTGTTACATGCACTTTTGTTCTACCATATCTTGCACCTATCATTGCAGCCCACATTTTCTTCCACTTTTTCATCCTCTTTTGTCTCCAAGTTTGCATCAAATATTATGTATTTTTTTTGCATCCCTTGTAGCATCAACTTTTACATCATATTTTGCATCTCATTTTTGCATCGACTTCTGTTGCATCTACATTTGCATCTAATTTTGTCTCCATTGCTACACCCATTTTTGGCTCCTCATTTACATCCCTTTTTGCATCTTATTTTACATCCAAATTTGTCTCATTTTTGCATCCAATTCTGAGTCCATTTATGCATCCATTGTTGCGTCCACATTTGTTTAACCACAATTCATGCCAAGTTTTATGCCTACTATTGCACCCAAGTTTGATGCCACTTTTGCATCCACATTTCCATCCTATTTTGCGTCCAAATTTGCATCGAATATTTCATATGATTTTCATCCACTTTTGTGTTAGTTTTTGCGTATTGTTTTGCATCTACTTATGTTGCATCCATTTTTCATACAATTTTATGTCTAGTTTAGCCCCCATTTTTGTGTTCACTTTTACATCCATTTTCCAACACTCATCATATTTTCTGTATTGATGATATCTTATGATGTTGACAATTGTGAACAACTGATGACAATGTCAATAATAATGATGATGATGATAATGAAGATGAGAACTATGGCATGAATTGTGATTATGATGATAATGACATGTTTATAAAGATGATGGTGGTTCAAAAGAAAATGATGATGATGATGATGCTAACGACCTTAGCAAATCTTACTAAATTTTAAATGTTTTTACTCTCATAATAATTATCATTATATTTGGCATCATCATCCAACTTATCATCATCATGGTCATCTAAGTAATCATCAACTACAATAATAATGTAAATGACGATGATGAAGTAAATGATAATGATGTCCAAGATGCCGATGAAAAAAAATTTCATGTCCACATCAGTATAATGCATGATAAATAATACATCATGTGACACTGCATTCATGTCAAAATTCTAGTTTACAAAGTACCACTTAACATAGCAAGGCCCTATAGTACACTCTATGTACAAAGTAGTGTCTTCCAATATGATCATTTCCTCATTAGTTGGTGCCTTAATAGGGTCAAAGAATAAATGATAATAAGACAATGAATATATAGTTTATGGATATGGTTTTCCTAGGAGAGGGGAGAATATGATCGGCCTACAAAGGAGGTTGAGGGGTAGTAACAACATGGTTTACCTAATACACAAAAAATATGCATTGTCTATGGAATTAATACTAATATGTAATATTGATTTTTTTTTTTTTTTTTTTTTTCCAGAAGGCTATAGGTAATGATTTCTAAGATGATAATCAAGATGATGATATAGACTATGCGAAGCATACATCATGACATGATCATGATGATAGTGTTAGTGAAGGAGATGATGAGGGGGAGGATGTTGATAGTGTTGGTGATGTTGACGTCGATGACACTGATCAAGATAGTCAGGATGATGACATTAGTGGTGCTAGATAGACATGCACATGCATTATTTTTTAGGAAGAACTATTCTGTAGAATTAAATTCATATTTTTAGATGGATGTTGTGAATTTACCTTAGAATAATGATATCTACGAAAAACTTTGATTGGTAACCATACAATGACTTTGATTTTTTTAAAGGTGATGATGATATTAACATTATTGTATTTTTATTTGATGTATATATTGAAAATTATCACCATTATTTTGATGGAGAATTATCATGTATGATGATATTACCATGTTTGGATGTATGTTGTGAATTTATTTAGAAGAATGATATTCATGAAATATTTTTATATGGTAATCACATTTTAATTTTAGTTGATTTTATTAAAAAGGATAATCATATTATTAGTATTATTTTTCTATTTAAGTATATGTTCTTACAATTATCAATCAATCATTATGTACAATGACGTTGGTAGCTACTTTTCCTACATAAATTTTCACAACAATGTCTCCTACTATACCACCTAATATGTCTACTTTGAGTTTCCATTATTCAAATTTTTAGTCACTGGAGTTATAAAATATGGCTATATTCCATGTGGATATCTAGGTGTATGTGCATTAATTTGATTTGATAATCAATGGGGGAAAATACATGTTGAAATCAAGATGTAGCCCTAAGTAAAGAGGAATATCAAGCTCATGCATTATCTTAGATATTCCTTACTATAATGTATCTCCATATTAGAGTGGTAGGAGTAATTTACAACATCTTTCTTTCAGCTGATCTCTTTTTAAATGTATTTTCTCCAAACATTTTAATTTCCTTGAGACACTTATGTTATATCCTTTGTATAATTCTTGAAAATTCTAACTCAGACTACAACAAAATCATTTATAATCCTCCTTGTGTGTAGTTTTTGTGTCGCTTGGGTTTTTTGAGTGAGATAGAGAATCTATAGTGTATTGTTCTATATTAAGAGTTCTACTGGTCAAACATTCAGTGAATAAAATTGGAAAAAATATTACCGTTATCACCATTGAGATGAAAACACAAGGATCGTTAAGGTGCCTTCCTCATACATCCAAGACAATCATCTGGTAATATGACTACAAATATACATATTTCCTTAAGTGAAACTGTAAATTTGGATCCTCCTACTCCCACCCCACTTTGGACCTTGGTCCTTACTCCTCACATAGTCTGTATACCTTTGTAATCAATCAATCTTCCATTGGTTACCCTGGAAATAGTGGAAATACCCATTGCACAACCTAAGTAAAGAAAATAAGATGGGGAAAAACCAATAATATTAAGTGAACCAATTTTCCTAGCTAAGCTTCCATATTTAATGACGCGATATGTTGGAGATACATGCTATCTTTGGATAATCACTAGTGACACCATATATGTTAGATAAGGAATATCTTACTACGAGATCTGTTATACATCCTTTATTTTCCTTGCATTAATATGATTGATAAAAGCCTCTCTTTTCCTTGTACTAATATGAGCCATATAAGGTCTAAGAACTAAGCTAATATCCATGATAAATCTACTTGCTTAAGTTGTTCAATATTCATTAGCAAGAAAGCTTAAATTAGCTCATAATATGTTACATTATTCTCGATTATATTTACAATGCATATACATACAACTACTATCTCCATTTATTCATATTAGATAAGAATAGCCATAGGGTAAATAAGGAACAATGAAATCGATGTATTACAGTTATTGTTTATACCTTGGATTGAATAATTATGGGTTTAATGCATCATAGTTTTCGTAATTGACAAGAGGTTGTGTAAAAGGGATTTCTTGCTAATCAGGGAAAATATTATTTTAAAAGGTTAATATTGAATTTCCATGTCATAATGTGTAAGTGAATTAAAATTGTTTAAAATTTAATAGAGATACAAGTGTGACTAGGCACCTAAAATGACATGGAAATTTTTATGATTTAATTTGGGTATTGGTGAGTTTTTTTAATGATATGATTTACCTACCTTGTGCATGAATGCTGCCCAAGTGACCTACAACTATATTATATATTAAAAAATAAATTAATATCTTAATTTATATAAATTAGAATATCGAGAATATTGTTAACAAATAGTAAATAATAGATTGAGTGTGGTTTTAATGGAGCATAAATCAGGAATTAAGCATTAATTAGAAAACAAAATTATAAATTTAGAACCTGTATAATATTAATAACATGTTTCTCTATACATGCATATTAGAAACAAAATGCCAAAAATTAGTAATATTTTTAAATTTTTAAATATTACAATTTTTAAAATTAAAAAAAAAATTCTATCCAAAAATATTTTGAAACAAGATATTAGAGCTAGTAATATTTTTAAATATTACTTTAAATCTCCCATTCCAAATTGATTTTGATATTGTTTCTTTTTATTTTTTAAAATTTTATATTTTCTAAATAATTATATATATATATATATATAATATATTTGTCAATTTTTTATTTTAAAAATTTATTTTTCAAAATACTTTCCTCATTTCCTACATTTTACGCCAATAGGCGTTCCTTTGCAGGCTCGGCTTGGGAAGATCCAACCAATCAGAGACACTTATTTTCCTCTTCCTCCTTCTAATGTGCATTTGACACGTTTTTCCTCTTCACACACGTCATTACGTGACCTGAGTAACGCCTTCGCCCTATTTTCACCGTGGTCAGTTGCTTCATCCGATGATTGAATCCCATAATCTCTTCTTATGTTTCTATGTGTGAGTTCCACAATCTTCCCACATGAGTTCAAGGCGTCCACCACTGGTGATAACCATTAATGGTCGACTAACAGGTAGGTCATGCCCATTGCCAACTACGATTAAGCTGCAAATGTTATAACAAAACTCATGAACAGCTCTACAACTGGACAGGCTCACCAATGAGCATAATGGAGATGAGCCAAAGAGGTTAGGAGTTCACTTCCGTTATATAAAAGCTTGAGTATAATATACGTGAGCTTATTAGTATTTCTGCAAATTATGATGTCATTTCCCTTCAAATTATGATGTCATTTCCCTTCAATTTAGGACTTCAACAAAGTTTTATTATTTTTCATTAAACTTGTCTAGTGTATAATATATAACATATTATATTGTGACTGGATCATGGGCTGGAAAGGCCTTCAAAGTAGGTGAAAGGTTTTGTAAGGCCAATCTAACTTGGTATAAGAAAGCTAGAAAGTATACGATAACACCTTTGTGGAGGAAATCCAGTTAAACCCAAATGAAAAATACTTTCATATTTGTGCCAGTGAGACCATTCATGCTGTTGAGATTAATAACTACCCTACACCCAAAAAGGACACGACCTTTCTAGTTGGTGAAATGTCCTCCAATTTTTTTCGAAGCTTGTGGATGTCTCTAAATTTCAAGTCATCTATGTTGGAGCTCAGAAAAACGTAGGACTAACAGGGGTAACCATTATTATAATCAGAAATGATACCGTTCTCTTATAAAATTTTAGGCAAACTTTAAGGCATGTGTCATTTCTATTTCCTTTCTCCCACAAGCTCATAAAGGACTTTTGACATAACTATTTTTTTTAGTACGTGCATAAAATAATTTTTCAAACCATGTAAATGTCATTTCTCCCACAAACTAAAGGCTTCCTACCATTAATTCAAGGAAAAATTTAAGGCCTCAAAACTGAACCTAAAGTGGTTGAACTCTCATAGGATAGTATCCCCCAAACTCAAGGCTTTCCCCCATTAATTCAAGGAAAAATTTAAGGCCTAAGAACTGAACCTAAAATGGTTGAACTCCCATAGGATTTTAGTTTTTTAGTTGAGTCTTAACTTCTACAAGTTCTAAAGTAGCCTGTAAAGAGCTAGGTAGCCTCCAGATCTCATCCTTTCTTAAGGAATTTTATTTCTAGATGTGATTTATGCCATCAATTTTAAGGCAAAATTTCATGCAAACCATGCATGAACCATGTATATCAATATCCCTTAAACTCTAGGCAATGTAATCTTTAATGCATCTCATTTCTGGATGTGAATTATACCATACAATTTAAGTCAAAATTTAAGATAAACCATGCACATGTTATTTATCTCACGCACATGTGTCATTTCTCCCATGAATTTGCAATAAATTTCAATTTAATAATTTTTTATTGAATTTGTTTTTTTTTCAGGGATAAAAAAAACCCATTAAATATGGTTGAAAAATGGAAATGATGCATAGATTTTTCTTGCTATCCCAATCCATGGAATGCAATGATTACATATGTGTTTTCCAAGGTTGCAACTAGCAAAGTCATCCAAATTAAAATGAATATACCGGGAAGAACAACAAACAACGAGGCATATTATATTGCATTGATAGAAAGATTGGGAAAAGATATGGAGTATGGATCAAATAGAATTGTAGTTTTCACCAATTCTTAACTTGTGTGCAACTAGATGAATGACATGTACCGAGTTAAGAAGGAGAGGCTAAAATAACTACATGGAATAGCAAACAATATTGTTAGCCAATTTCAATTTTTTAGTATAAGACATTGTACAAATGTGAATAAGATGTTTGCTGATCTATTGCGTGGAGCAATGCCAATTCAGGATTCATCTATTAAAGATGAACTAATAGATGAATTAGAATTATATGGGGCAATGCCAATGCAAGATTCATCTCTCAAATATGAATTAGTTTTGAGACACTCTTCTTCAAAAATTGAAGATTGATCTCTCAAAGATGAATTAGTTTTGAGACGCGCTTCTTCAAAAATTCAAGATTCATCTCTCAAATATGAATTAGTGTTGAGACACTCTCCTTCAAAATTTATTGATGGAAATTGTAACATATCTTGGATATGTGTGTGTTTTTTACTTATAAATGCATATTTTTTAATTACCATGTGTTTTTTTTAATTATATACCAAGTGTGCTCTCACCGCACCATGTAAAGCGCAACTTGGTGAGCTTGACATTTGCAACAAGTGGTGAACTTCACATTGTTATAAAATTAAAATGCGAGGCTTCAACAAATTTTTTGTTTAAATAGAGTTTCACGCTTCTTTTTTAATGACCATTTGTTTTTTTCAAATTTATACCAAGTGTGCTCCCACCATGTAAAGCGCAATTTGGTGAACTTAACATTTTTATAATTTTTTTTGCTTAAATTTTGTTTCACATATCAATTAGTGCTTTGAAAGTTTTGTTTTACATAATTTGTGTACACTAAATTACATTAATTTTCTGAAATATGTTTTAAATTTATTTTAAATAGTAATTTAAAAAAAAAAAATTGTAAATATCCACTGTAGATATATATATCATGGAGGATGAACAATGAAGATCGACAGAATCCCGTATCTCTATGAGAGAGGGGGATCAGGGATCGAGGGATGTTCATGGTATTTAAATATAATCTTAAATTTCCATACATATACATACATGTGTTTACATATGGAATTGATTTTTTTATCAATTTTGTGAGTTAAATTAGTTGTTAATAAGTTTCATTTTTTATTTTTTAGGAGCCAAAAGGAGAAGGGTGTCTACTCCATCAATGGAGCATGCCCATGGTTCACGCAATCGTGGTATGGTTCACGTGATTTAATCAATGAATATGTAAATGTATTTATATGTATGAATGTATTTTTAATTGATTATAAATTCATATTTGTTTATGAAGCTTCTCTCTCGTCTCCTGAGGTTAGTGGTGGTTCAGATTCACTTAGAGGGCCATCAATAAGTGCTGGTGGATTGCATGAAAGTGGTGGTATGTATTCCTCCAGAGGCCAATCAACGGATGGTCATGTTGGTTCTCAACCAATCGATGGATGTGTTGGTTCTCAACAGGGTCGTTCTGGTTCTTAAGAATCTCAGGGTGGGCAAGATGCTAGCCAACCACATTGAGGTGGCCATCAATTTGAATATTTTTTTCATTCAATTTGTACAAATTTGTTTACATGTGTTTTTTATATATTGATGCAGAGGCTGAAAACGCTGCTCCAAATGTTTCTCTAAATGTTGCTAAAAAAATACGTTGCGCGGAATGCATTCAAGAAGAACATTGTACACCAACCATGACTTATCCGGTGGAAATTTCTGATATACCTTGGGAAAAAAACATGAAACAATGCACCTTAGAAAGGTGTCAACATCTTCATGCAAAATTGAAGAGAGATCTCATGGCTTTGACTCTACCTTCTAAGAGTCGGCAAAGCTTGAAAATAGCTACACACTCTTTAGGAAAACTAGTAGATGTGTGCCGAAAGCTTGGTCCAACCACTGATACTTTTGTAAAATTCATGAGAAAAATAAAGGAAACAGTTATGGGTCCTGATAAATTGGAGGTTGTTAAATAAATAGTTACAACATAAATGAGCATGTCTATGTTAATTTCAAAGAAAGGCCGAAAAGAAAGATGCTGAAGGTGAAATATCTCAAGCACACTCATATAGCTCACTATTTGTATGATAGACACCTTGCGGCCTATGGAAGACTCCCATGGAATGACATGGTTCCACTTTATTTTGAAAAATTATTTTATGCATAATTATTTTTGCGAATGAAACCCAATTACAATGACCTCCCCTCTGAATGTGTTGGTACTAGGAAAGGTCGATTGTATTACCATAGGGGCGCTAGGTGCGATGTTGTGTTGCCTCGCCCTGAGCCATCATTGGTTAGTCAACCTTTTCATGTTGAAACTTTGCGGTCAGAGATGGAATCCACTTCTCAAATTAGTCGAGAAGTATGGGATGCCATCATTTACAATGTTCATAGTGGATTGGGTGGAGTCGATGTTTGTCTGAATCGACAAAAAGAACATGATAATGCACGCGCTTATTTTATGTATTAGCTAGATGAAGATATTGACAACATGAGTGTTGAAGATCTTCAAATATATGCAAAGAATTTTCACAATGGTTGGCAAGAACTAATTGTTCATGAGGAAGAGGGCATGGGAACGGTGTGCCTTAATGGTTAGGGTTCAATTATTTTAGCACATGTAAAATTTGTAATAAATACATATATATATATATATATATATATATATACATTAATCTAACAAAAATGTATCATTATATGCTAACACCATTTGCAGTTGTCACACTTGATGAATGAAGAAAATTTTAATATCATGGTCAGAGCCTTTGGTTCAAATAGTCAAGATGGGTCTCACCATCAATCATACAATCAAGATGGTTCGCACCATCAAGATATGTTGGCAAATGTTAGTGTTTTTTAAGTGAACATGATGACGTACAATTATTTTTTATCTATTACTCTATATATCAAAACAAGATGAGATATTTTTTAAATAAATAATTTGGCACACATTTACATGTACATATATATAATAAAATGTTTTAATAGATTCTGATTCCATCTGATGTTTTTGGGATGGCGGTACCTTCTTTTTCCTTGGGATATGTACCTTCTACTTCCTTAGGATATGTGCCAAATCCACAATCACAAGTATGGAAAAATTTTCACTTTTAAAATTTATGTTTTTAAGTTATATATTCCACCTCAAAAAGTTCCATTAAAAATTGAGATATATCGATATCTTGAGTTATTTTAATTTTTTTGAATTTCAGGTTTTTGGAGATTTTCTTTCTAAACAACTCTTGGGAGATGTGCAAAACCCACCAGCACAAGTATTCATTTTTTCACTTATATATATATATATATATTTATTTATTTATTTATTTATTTTAAGTTACAAGTTATAAATTCAAGTTTAAAAGTTTTATTATAAATTGAGATCTAGAGATTTTGAGTTATTTTAAATTTTTTGAATTTTCAGTTTTTGGAGATTTTGTTTTGAAGCCGCTCTTAGGAGATGTGCCAAATCCACCAGCATAATTATTCAATTTTTCACTTAAATATATGTTTTTAAGTTATAATTTATAAATTTAAGTCTAAAAATTTTATTATAAATTGAGATCTTAATCTTGAGTTATTTTCTACTTTTAAATTTTTTGAATTTTAGGTTTCTATAGAGGATTTTCCTTTATGAAGTATGTATAGAAAATTCATTTAACACGATATTGTATAACATGGTTAGCTCTTTTATCTCTATATGTGTGAGTGTCAACATTTTCTAAAATCTCATCATCGACATTGGTTTCATCTGTACATATTCGAATGAATAGTGCATAATAATTTTACATATTCAATAAATAAATTAATTAATAAATATTTATAATTTCAATAATACATGGATGTGTTCAACATATATATATATATATATATAGACACACACATACCTTGTGATTCAATTTCTTCACTTGATTTTCTTTCAACATTTTCACCATCTTCAATCATTGGTTCAATATCTCTTTCACTTTCTCATTCAAAATTTTGTATCTCATCATCAATGTTTTGAGGAATATCTCTCTCTATTTACATTGGAAAACAATTTTCAAATTAATTCATCAAATAAAAATTAAGCTTGAACACATTTTACACTAGGAAAATTTTAAATATCAAATTCATAATATTTACATTTACATACCTGCTTCAACTTCTAGTTGAGGTTGATTTTTCCTTTCAATATTTAAGAGTGCTTCTCTCCTACTTTTGCGAGATTCTCTCGTATATTCTCTACATTCCTCATGGTCTCTTTTTCAATCATATTTTCTCACGCAATTCCTTTTATTTCGCATGATAATAGAGTATGAAGTTCAAAAAATTTCCTTCAAAAATTTAGACAAAAACTAAATTTTAAAAAAAATCACAAAAGATTTAATTTAAAAAACACACATTTTAAATTTTTTGCAAAAAATACATACTTCAATCCAAAACACTTACTTGAAAAAATCTGAGAAAAAAATGTCTTATAAAAATGTAACAAAGCTCAAAATATTTCCTTCCAACTCTTGCAAAAAAAATTCATTTAAAAAGTTAGACAAAAACTGATTTTAAAAAATCATTATAAAATATTTACTTCAACCCAAAACACGTACTCTAAAAAAATGTCACTTTAAAAATACCTCCAAAAAATGTCCATTGAAAATTAATTCCAACTTCTTAAAAAATGCCACTTTAAAAAATACTCCAAAAGAGCCTTTAAAAAATATCACTTTAAAAAATACCTCCAAAAAATGTCCTTTGAATATTAAGCCTAAAAAGAGTCCTTTCGAAATTAAGCCTAGAAAGAGTCCATTAAAAATTAAGCCCAAAACCTCTAAAAACAATCAAAATTCAGCCCAAATCCTCTAAAAGTAAAATATCTTCAAGAAAAATGAAGTCCAAAAAACATCCAAAAAATGTATCGCATGCCTCCAAGAAATGTCCTTAGAATGTAATGTCCTTTGAATGTACCTCCATGAAAAGTCCTTAAACCCAAAACAATCATTTGAAAAAATTTCTTTTGAATGTACCTCCAAGAAAATTCCTTCAACCCAAAATAATCCTTTGCAAAAATGTCATTTGAATGTACCTCCAAGAAAAGTCCTTAAATCCAAAACAATTCTTTGAAAAATCAGACCAAATGTGCGAAATTATGCGAAAATAGTGAATTATTTTACGTCAATTTATATTGCCGCGAAATGTTTTTTTGGAGGGGCTTTGTTGTATTTTCCAGCCAATAGAAAGTTAGGTAAATGTTCTACCGAAATTGTATAAAAAATTCCGGCTGTCACATACCTCACCCTCAAATTTTTTTTTTTCTAATTAGTGTTTAATTACCATTTTTATCTCAATCAAGTCGAACCTAAATATTATTCCCACATAGACCTTTTTACTTCTATGCCGCCTCTGGGCTATAACCACATATATGTATGGTAATTGATTTTCATACCAATTAGCTCTTATGAGATGTTAGTCTACACTTCTCATGTTTGGCAACATAATTTAACCCTTATATCATGATCATTTAACACATTTTTCCACTACTCAGTAATTCTGCAAAGGAGTTCCGTAGTTAATTTCATCTATTATAACCCTATGAAATGTCTTCTTGGAACCCCATTATGCCTATATGTCACATTTTTAATGGTAAGAATATTTAAACTATTTCCATTTTACTTTACCCCTACTCTTCTCAATTCATTACCCATATGGTTACATGGTTATATTATTGTTTTAATACATTTGAAATGACGCATTCCTATGTACGCATCGTTCCCTTTTGACTTTTGAATTTACACACAAGATTTAATACCCTTGTAACGTGGGTTGCTCATAAACCATAACGTGAAGGCTATATTTACTTTCCTTCCACAATTTTTTGTCACCTCAGTACCCATACCAACCTACGATGTTGTGATTCGCCGAGAGGTCTTTCACGTATGGCTTATGGTTTTTCGTGAAATGGTTTAGGGTAGGTCACATTTAACTCTCTCTTGGTTGTTATGGCATCTTCTCCTGTCGCATTATCAATGCGTGTTCATTTGAATCTTGTACGTTCTTGGTGAATGCAATGGATAAGATTTGTATTTTTCTCGAGTCTAAAAAACAATGGTATTCTAATTCCCTTTCTACGGTCATGAATTTAATTCAAGCGTATCAATATGGCTCGCCTTACATCGTTTACTAGTCTATTGTAATCCCCACCATTATACTTTGATACGTGTCTCCCTTTTTGGATGGCCACCACGTGGATGGTGGGATAATCCTTAGGGTTTCCCAGCTCATATACTATATCAGTCGTTTACCATGTTGTTTACCAATTCCTGGTGTTTTCTCCATGAAGGCAATCTTCTTTGGTTTATTCTTGGGAAACTGAGCGAGGGATTTCTCCTTTGTTTCAATATTTATGGTCGACCCTCAGGCCGACGTACTATGGTAAGTGTTCCTCCAATTTTTATTGCATACCTTTGTAGAAATACCTGTAGATCATGATTATTGTTCGTTTTACGCTCACTCCTTAAAATTTATTTTGGCATTGAGTAATTAACTTGATGCAGGGGTTTAATGGTATGGGTGACTAATAATACGTATGGGTTTTCTTGTCATTTTATCCCTCCAGCAAAGATTCATATCGTTTGGTCTTCTGCAACTTATGTTTGTGAGCCAAGGGTAATCATTTTCCCTCCTCCACAACACTGTTGTTTTTCGCTCGAATTGTTCACATACTGATTATCAAATATAAGTTATGAATTTGCGTCTCTTATTTACTGAAGGTATTGCGTGGATGAAAAGAGATTAACATTTTCCAGGTAATGAAATTTCCCTTCTAGTTTTTGGTAGAAATTGAAGGTTTATTTTTAATAGTGCATTCACTAACAACTTCTGGTTTGGTTGTATCACAGGTACTGGTTATCCAAGCGATAACTGCGTACTTAATTCCCACGTCTTTCGTTTTGGCTTCTAGTCCCATATTTTAATGAAAATCTTCTTTTATTCCAGGTTGGTTGTCAATTGAAGCTTTTCGTCTGTCCAGCTTCGCGACAAGAATGATTTATTTATCTTAGAAATTTTAGTTTCCCTGTAGAAGTTTTGATTCTGTACAGAAGAGAAATTTTTTTGTTTAGGAAAGAGTTACAAGTGCTAGAGTTAACAAGTATGCTTATGCTCTGATATATTTGTTATTCTAAGTCTAGGCCTGTGGATTTCCATATACGTTTTTCCCTAATCGGGTTTAGTTGTATTTTTCACATTTCAACTCCTCGTAACTCAGAAGAATTCCACATGTATTTTGTTTATTAAAATGATACTCAATCTCGTATTCCTATGGATGGAATATCATGGTTTCGTTGGATTAATTTTTTTCTCTGCATAAAATTTTGCTATTAGTTGATTTGTCAATAGCTTCTTCCCTCTATGGTTAAATTTATTATGATTCTGGTTGATTAGTAGTAGTAACTCCAGAATATAAATATCTATACCCATAATTTTCTCGGGACCAATTCTCATCCAATGTTTATTTATTTTTATATGTAATACTGCGCTTCCGTTTGTAATTGCTATCACACACAGTTTATGGTTAATACATGTGAAAGGTCTGTAGGTATAGCAGAACTGTAATTATATACATGACTTCTTTTGGTTCATATGAAATAGATCTCCACACTGTTCATACACTGCCAGATTTCAGTAGTAGATTTATTTGTACTTTTCCAGAGAGAGAATATACTATATGATTTATTTATTTTTTTCAAATTGTTCCGACATGTACATTTATTAAGATACCTCTGCAGAGTATTACTATGATTTCAGTCCACAAGTGTTCTTAATATCTTCACATAAATTTCATATTAATATCTTTCATAGCATTTTGCCTCACTTTAATGTAACATTTTTAAGTGGAAATGACAGTCTCTGTACATTTTATTTCCTTTTCTGTCACAGTTTTCAGTCTAGTAAATGTGAGGATCTCAAGTAGATTTAACTTTGAAATGCATCATATACAGATTTAAAATACAACTGTCTGCATGTAATTTTACTTACACCCGGTAGGGTTACTAAGCCTCTATATGCAGATTTCTAAAGACAATTTAACTGGGTAGCACTATCCATTCTGGTCACATGTTCTCTTTATGTTAAATGTATAATTTTTCCTTGAAACTTTCTTAGTTTCCTAGGTGACACGGAATAATACAATCTGTTCTAATTACTCCTACCCAACTTTATTCTACACTTCTGAGTTGTCATACATTTTCCTATAATCTAAATGGATTAGGTTGAAATAGTTCTAGTTCCTATTTCCTTCTATTTCATACAATGGTGTTTCTTCTGTATACTTCATAGTTATATTGTTTACCCAGAAGCAGATTAAAGTTATAGTTATTATGAATTATGTGAGTAGTATAAATATCCAGATTTAAACCAATAATAGGTTTAGAGCTTCTGGCTGATTTTCCCCATAATTTCCTATTCCTACAACTATGCAGAATTAAGAGGATTGAATTCTTCTAATAATTCTGTAAATGTATGGAATACCAGTTTCCGTATTTAAGATAGAATAACTTCTACAGTTCTTAATCACACTACCGATTCACAAGAATTTCAACCATGCATAAACATTATGGCATACTGCTTTTGCAATTGACCGGTCCTCCCAACCTTAGAGTCCTTTTGTCTCCAGAACTCACCCCCGAGATGTGATCTCCTCCTAGAACAGACCAACCTCAATATATTGTGGAGTAGCTTATTTAAGCTCATGTTCCCGAAAGCCTGTTTCTAATTCTACGTCCAGAATTACAGGATGCTTTTCTTCCTGTTTGCCTAGGCTTCCCTTATTTAGGGATTTTTAATACCACTTTCTGCCTTTTCCAGCTTTTTACCTCTTCCCAACTACTCTCCACCTCATTGGGGAAACTAGATTTTTCCTCAAAAATCTAATTTAGAAATAAATTCTTTCAAGGATTTTTGAAAGATTTTTGGGGAATTCGTAGCCTCTTTCCATACCTCATGGATTTGGAAAGTGATCTCACAATTCTCATTTGGTCACTATGCCAAAAATTCTTTTATTTATTTTCCATAATTAAAATTTAATTACATCCACAAAATACTTATCCATTTCGGTCCACTCCCCTTTGGATTTAAAGTTCAAATGTATAGCTTGAAGGAAAAACATAGACTAGGGGTGTTACATATTCCCTCGCTGAAAACAAACACCGTCCTCGGTGTTGACAACTAACTATTAGATTTCATGCTAGAAAATAGATATGGATGTTTTTCCATCATCTCAGCTTCTCTTTGCCATGTAGCTTCTTCAGCGGTAAAGTGCTTCCACAACACTTTTACTCTCGCTACTGTTCGATTTATCAATTCAATTTCTTCCCGCTCCAATATTTGAAGCGGCTCTGGAAGGAACTCCCCTTCTAGTTCCACCTGTATCACATTCCAATCAACAATGTGAGAAGCATCATGCATATATCCTTTTAATAATGAAACATGAAATACATCATGAACTTTAACATGGGGCGGTAGGGCCAGCTTATAAGCCATTGGTCCCACCCTTTCTAACACTTCAAAAGGCCCACAATATCTAGGAGACAATTTAGCACAATTTCTAGCATAAAGCATGTTCTTTTTGGGTTTAATTCGTAGGTACACATGATCACCCACTTTGAACTCTCGATGCACCCTCTTTTTATCAGCATAGTTTTTCTGTCGATCTTGTGCTATCTTGATATTTATTTGTATTTGTTTGACAATATTTTCCATTTGTTGTAAAGTATCTGGCCCCAATACCAGTTTATCTTTAGGTTGGCTCGAACTTAAAGGAGTATGACACTTCCTTCCATAGAGTGCTTCAAATGGACTCATTTTGATGGAGGATTGATAACTGTTGTTGTAGGCAAATTCAACTAAATGAAAGTATTCTTCCCATTTTTATGGCTTGTCCATCACATACATTATCAACATATCCTCCAAAATCTGATTTGTTCTCTCTGTCTGCTCGTCTGTCTGAGGGTGATAGGCAGTGCTAAAATTCAACTTAGTGCCCATGCCCCCAAATAGACCCTTCGAAAAGGCTGCTGTGAATTTAGCATCTCTGTTTGAAACAATCATCTTTGGGACCCCGTGTAGCCTTACTATTTATTTTAAGAACACCTCTGATACTTGGGCTGTCCCAAAAGTAGATTTTACAGGTATGAAGTGTGCAGCCTTTGTTAACGTGTCTACCATTACCGTTACTGAGTCATGCTGGTACTTTATTATAGGTAACCCAGTTATAAAGTCTATAGAAACAATGTCTCATTTCCATTCTGCAATTGGTAAGGGATTTAGCAGACCAGACGGGTGCTGATGTTTTACTTTAACTAGTTGACATTCCATGCACCTAGCTAAATATTCTGCTACATTTCTTTTCATTCCTGGCCAAAACAATTTCTTTTTCAAAGCTGTTAGCATTTTCTGATATCCAGGATCCCCTGAATATGGCTGTTTATGATATTCATCCAGGATCTCCTTTTTCAAGGACTCTACATTGGGAACATATAATCTGTTTTTATAGCAGATTAGTCCTTCCTGGTTTTGGGTGTACTTGACTATTTCCTTTTTCTGCATTTTTAATTGTAAACTTTCATAACTTGGATCCTGATCAACTACCTTTTAACTAATTCCTCTAAATCAAAACTAGCACTAGTCCCAATGCTGCCTATGTTTTGGCAAGCATTTCTGCTTAGTGCATCAACAATTTTGTTTTCTTTTCCTTTGATATGTTTTATCTCCATATCGAATTCACTCAGAAAGGATAGCCATCTGGCTTGTCTGGCATTCAAATCTATTTGAGAAAATAAATATTTAAGATTAATATGATCTGTCATTAAGGTGAATTTTTTTCCAAGTAGATAATGTCGCTACATCTTTAAGGCACGAATTATAGTAGCCAATTCCAGATCATATACACTGTTGTTTTGTTCATGCTTCTTAAGTTTTCTAGACTCATATGCAATAACAGAATTTTCCTGCAATAGGACTCCTCCCAATCCCTCTTTGCATGCATCAGTGCACACCACAAACTCTTTGTCAGGATCTGAAATTTTCAGTATAGGGGTTGTAGTGAGTTTTTGTTTTGGTTGTTAAAAACTATTTTGACATTTCTCAGTCCACTCAAATTTGGTGCCTTTCCTTTGTAGTGAAGTTATGGGATATGCAATTGCAGAAAACCTTTCCACAAATCTGCGATAATAACCTGCAATTCCCATGAATGATCTTACTGCTGAAACATCATTCGGCACCGGCCATTCTCTAATAGCCTTTATCTTTTCAGGGTCAACAGCCAACCCTTGTTCAGAAATAATATGTCCCAAGTATTGAATCTTGTCTTTATAGAATTCACAATTACTGAATTTGGCATATAGTTGGTTTTCTTTCAAGGTTTGCAAAACTATCCTCAAGTGCTCCTTGTGCTCCTCCTCACTTTTTGAATAAATTAAAATATCGTCTATGAACACTAGTACGAATTTGTCCAAGTATTTATCTAAAACATTGTTGATTAAGTACATAAAGGTGGTAGGGGCATTTGTCAAACCAAAAGGTAGGACTACGAATTCATAGTGACCATACCTGGTTCGAAAATCTGTTTTACTAAATTCTTCCTCCTTAATTCTGAGTTGTTGATACCCAGTTGTTAGATCAATATTAGAAAATACAGAAGCCCCTCTTACCTGATCAAATAGGTCATCAATTTTGGGCAATGGGTACCTATTTTTTATTTTCAACTTATTCAGTTGACGGTAGTCAATGCACATTCTAAAGGTTCCATCCTTCTTTTTCACAAACAGCACCGGTGCTCCCCAAGGAGATACACTCAGTCTAATATAACCTTTATCCAGAAATTCTTGCAATTGCATTTTTAGTTCCATGAGTTCAGGGGGGCTCATCCAATAAGGGGCTCTAGAAACAAGTGTTTCTCCAGGCACCAAATTGATTGAGAAGTCAATCTCTCTTTTGGGGGGAAGATGAGGAATCTCATCCGAAAAAACTTCCTTAAACTCTCTTACTACTGGCAGAGTATCCAGTAGGTTTTCTTCAATTTTCTATCCAAATTCTTCAACATGTACTGCATATACTTGATATCCTTTCCTAGCTATTCTTTTTAGTTGTAGCACTGATATTTGTCTTACAGAGATGGATTTTGGATTTCCCCTGAGAATAAAACGTTTCCCTTCTTCATCTATGCAATGTAGAGTTTTATCCCAACAATTCATCATAGCCTTTCTCTTTTCCAACCAGTCCATTCCTATCAACAAGTCATATGAGCCTAAGGGAAGAATGTTTAAATTTACTTCTGTCTGAAAATAATTTAATTTCATTGTTGTTTGAGGTAGCTTATGAGTTAATTTTCGCTTGGTGCCAGTGGCTAGCTGGACCAACCAAGACTGCTGAAATTTTTCAGGTTTGAGATTACATTTCTCTACCATTTTTGGACTAATGTAACTCAAAGAAGCACTTGGATCAATTAAAACTGTAACAGATTGGTCAGAAATCTTACCTTCCATCTCAACCATGGTAGCTTGGTGTTCTGCTTGTTGGTTCTCCAAAGCTGCACTGATGGTGGGTATATTTCTGGCTATATCATTCACTGTGGTAGCTTCTCGATCCCTCATAATAATCTGAATATTTCGGTGTGGACAATCCCTCAATAGATGAGGTTCTCCACAACCCCAAAATTTCAGTAGTTCTCGCATCTTTACTACTCCTTCCTTCTTATTTTCTCCCTCTATTTGTTTTGAACCCACTTGGGACTGAGCAATTTGAATTTCCTTGGGTTTGTTAAATTTCTTCCGCTGATGGTCCCTGCCAAAGTTCTTCAAGTAAGATGGTTTATGTTTCTTCCCCTTGAAATCACTCTTATTTACCCCACTTTTTCCATGTTCATTTTTTCTTTTAAACTACTCGTAACATAATCTAGCTTTCCTCACCACTTCATCCATAGATTTTGGGTTATCAAACTCTATTTTCTCCTTGTACACAGTAGGTAAACAGTTCAAAAACTTTTGCACCTTTACCTTTTCTTCACGAATATAAGGAATGTACCTTAGTAGATTTGTAAACTTGGTGACAAACTCATCTATGGTGAGTTGTCCCAATCTGAGTTCATGGAACTCCTTTTCTTTATCATCATAATATCGTTCATTCAAATAGAGGTTTTTAAACTTGGCTTGGAAATCCTCCCAATTCACTGTTTTTTCATCAATGGCATGGACCATTTTAGTCTCCTCCCACCATAAGGTCGCTTTACCTTGCAGCTGGTAGACAACCAATCTAGCTTTCGAATTTCTCTCATTTTCATAGACCTGGAAATACTTAATCATATTCAACAACCATGCTTCCGCATCTTCCTCCTTCTCTCCATCATAGGAGGGAGGTTTAATCTTCAGAAATTATCCCTGTAACTCTTTTATCTATTTAGACTGATGTCTAGTAGTGTCATATTCTTCAGAATCATCTGAGAATTTTCCCTTTTTCCTCTTTCCGAAACCTTCGCCTTATTGGCTGTTCCGCGAAGTCAGTTCTCTTATGAGCTTTTCCTGTTCCTCGCTGGCTAGTGACATCCTGTCATACTGACTTCTTTGCTCAGCTATCTTCCGTTGCAACACATGCAACATACCCATCAAAGGAGAATTGGGATCTAGTGTGCTATCATCATCACGCAGATCAACATAAATTTCATCTCCTTCAGCCATTAATCTTCCAATTCCAGTACCACACTGTACACTAAACAAAACAATATCAGTACAACAAAAAAAAAAATCTAATAGAAAAAAATTTATACAATGAGCACAACAACAACCCAGTTTTACTGACATGGGCTCTGATACCATTTGTCACATACCCCACCCTCAAATTTTTTTTTTTTCTAATTAGTGTTTAATTACCATTTTTATCTCAATCATGTCAAACCTAAATATTATTCCACACAGACCTTTTTACTTCTATGCCACCTCCGGGCTATAACCACATATATGTATAGTAATTGATTTTCATACCAATTAACTCTTATGAGATGTCAGTCTACACTTCTCATGTCTAGCAACATAATTTAACCCTTATATCATGATCATTTAACAAATTTTTCCACTACTCAGTAATTCTGCAAAGGAGTTCCGTAGTTAATTTCATCTATTATAACCCTATGAAATGTCTTCCTGGAACCCCATTATGCCTATATGTCACATTTTTAATGGTAAGAATATTTAAACAGTTTCCATTTTACATTAACCCTACTCTTCTTAATTCATTACCCATATGTTTACATGGTTATATTATTGTTTAATACATTTGCAATGACACATTCCTATGTACGCATCGTTTCCTTTTGAATTTGGCATTTACACACAAGAGTTAATACCCTTGTAACGTGGGTTGCTCATAAACCATAACATGAAGGCTATATTTACTTTCCTTCCACAATTTTTCGTCACCTCAGTACCCATACCAACCTATGATGTTGTGATTTGCCGAGAGGTCTTTCACGTATGGCTTATGGTTTTTCGTGAAATGTTTTAGGGTTCGTCACATTTAACTCTCTCTTCGTTGTTATGGCGTCGTCTCTAGTCGCATTACCAATGCGTGTTCATTTGAATCTTGTACGTTCTTGGTAAATGCTACAGATAAGATTTGTATTTCTCTCGAACCTCAAAAACAATGGTATTCTAATTCCCTTTCTACGGTCATGAATTTAATTCAAGTGTATCAATACGTATTGCCTTACATCGTTTACCAGTCTATTGTACTCCCCGCCATTATACTTTTATCTATGTCTCCCTTTGTGGATGGCCACCACGTGGACGGGGGGATCATCCTTAAGGTTTCCCAGCTCGTATACTATATCAGTCGTTTGCCATGTTATTTACCAATTCCTGGTGTTTTCTCCACGAAGGCAGTCTTCTCTGGTTTATTCTTGGGCAACTGAATGAGGGATTTCGCCTTTTTTCGATATGTATGGTCTACCCTCAGGCCAATGTACTATGGTAAGTGTTCCTCAAATTTTTATTGCAGACCTTTATAGCAATACCTGTAGATCATGATTATTGTTCGTTTTACGCTCACTCCTTAAAATTTATTTTGGCATTGAGTAATTAACTCAATGTAGGGGTTTAATGGTACAGGCGACTAACAATACACATGGTTTTTCTTGTCATTTTATCCCTCCAGCAAAGATTCATATCGTTTGGTATTCTACAACTTACGTTTACGAGCCAAGGGTAATCGTTTTCCCTCCTTCCGCAACACTCTATTGTTTTTCGCTCGAATTTTTGACATACTGATTACCAAATATAAGTTATGAATTTGCGTCTCTTATTTACTGAAGGTCTTGCATGGATGAAAAGAGGTTAACATTTTCCAGGTAATGAGATTTCCCTTCTAGTTTTTGGTAGAAATAGAAGGTTTATTTTTAATATTGCATTCACTAATGACTTCTGGTTTGGTTGTATCACAGGTACTGGTTATCTGATCCATAACTACGTACTTAATTCCCACGTATTTCGTTTTGGCTTCCAGTCCCATATTTTAATGACAATCTTCTTTTATTCCAGGTTGGCTGTGAATTTAAGCTTTTCGTCTATCCAGCTTCGTGACGAGAATGATTTCTTTCTCTTAGAAATTTTAGTTTCCCTGTAGAAGTTCTGATTCTCTACAGAAGAGAAAATTGTTTGTTTAGGAAAGAGTTACAAGCACCGGAGTTAACAAGTCTGCTTATTCTCTAATATATTTGTTATTCTAATTCTAGGCCCGTGGATTTCCATATACGTTTTTCCCCAATGCGGTTTAGTTGTATTTTTCGCATTTCAACTCCTCGTAACTCAGAAGAATTCCACATGTATTTTGTTTATTAAAATGATACTCAGTCTCGTATTCATATGGATGGAATGTCATGGTTCCGTTGGATTAATTTTTTTCTCTGCATAAAATTTTGCTAATAGTTGATTTGTCAATAGCTTCTTCCCTCTATGGTTAAATTTATTATGATTCTGGTTGATTAGTAGTAGTAACTCTAGAATATGAATGTATATACCCATAATTTTCTCGGGACCAATTCTCGTCCAATGTTTATTTATTTTTATATGTAATACCGGGCTTCCGTTTGCAATTGCTATCACACACAATTTATGGTTAATACATGTGAAAGGTCTGTAGGTATAGCAGAACTGTAATTATATATAGGACTTATTTTGGTTCATATGAAATAGATCTCCACACTGTTCATACACTGCCAGATTTCAGTAGTAGATTTATTTGTACTTTTCCATAGAGATAATATACTATATGATTTATTTATTTCTTTCAAATTGTTCCGACATGTACATATATTAAGATACCTCTGGAGAGTATTACTATGATTTCAGTCCACAAGTGTACTTAATATTCTCACATAAATTTCATATTAATATCTTTTATAGCATTTTGCCTCACTTTAATGTAACATTCTTAAGTGGAAATGATAGTCTCTGTACATTTTGTTTCCTTTTCTGTCCAAGTTTTCAGTCTAGTAAATGTGAGGATCTGAAGTATATTTAACTTTGAAATGCATCATATACAGATTTAAAATACAACTGTCTGCATGTAATTTTACTTACACCCAGTAGGGTTACTAAGCCTCTATATGCAGAGTTCTAAAGACAATTTAACTCGGTAACACTATCCATTCTGGTCACATGTTCTCTTTATGTTAACTGTAGAATTTTTCCTTGAAACTTTCTTAGTTTCCTAGGTGACACAGAATAATACAGTCTGTCCTAATTACTCCTACCCAACTTTATTCTACACTTTTGAGTTTTCATACATTTTCCTATAATCTAAATGGATTAGGTTGAAATATTTCTAGTTCCTATTTCATTCTATTTCATACAATGGTGTTTCTTCTGTATACTTCACAGTTATATTGTTGACCCAGAAGCAGATTAAAGTTACAATTATTATTAATTATGGAAGTAGTATAAATCTCCAGATTTAAACCAATAATAGGTTTGGAGCTTCTGGCTGATTTTCCCCATAATTTCCTGTTCCTACAACTATGCAGAATTAAGAGGATTAAATTCTTCTAATAATTCTGTAAATGTATGGAATACCAGTTTCAGTATTTAAGATAGAATAACTTCTACAGTTCTTAATCACACTACCCATTCAAAATAATTTCAACCATGCATAAAGATTATGGCATACCGCTTTTGCAATTGACCAGTCCTCCCAACTTTAGAGTCCTTTTATCTCCAGAACTCACCCCCGAGCTGAGATCTCTTCCTAGAACAGACCAACTTCAATCTGTTATGGTGTAGCTTATTTAAGCTCATGCTCCCCAAAGCCTGTTTCTAATTCTGCGTCCAGAATTACAGGATTCTTTTCTTCCTGTTTGCCTAGGCTTCCGTTATTTAGGGATTTTTAAAACTAATTTCTGCTTTTCCCGACTTTTTACCTCTTCCCAACTACTCTCCACCTCATTGGGGAAACTAGATTTTTCCTCAAAAATCTAATTTAGAAATAAATTCTTTCAAGGATTTTTGAAATATTTTTGGGAAATTCTTAGCCTCTTTCCATACCTCATGGATTTGGCAAGTGATCTCACAGTTCTCATTTCGTCAATATGCCCAAAATTATTTTATTTATTTTCCATAATTAAAATTTAATTACATCCACAAAATACTTATCCATTAGGGTCCACTCCCCTTTGGATTTAAAGTTCAAATGTCTAGCTTGAAAGAAAAACATAAAATATGGGTGTTACATCGGCCAAACTTTTATGTCGTTAGGCCTGATGTGCCGTCGGCACAAAAAACAATTCGGTCGAATTTTTTTTAAGAGCTCGGTAGAACTAACATGTCTGCAAGTATGTAGAGCCAAGCTTTCAATACATATCTTCAACTTTGGACTGATTAAACTCCATGAAACATTCAAAATTAACTGTTGGAACCAAGAAAAGCATTTTCAAAATTCAATCTACTTTCAAGAAATATAACTTTTATGGAATTTCATAAATATTTACTAATTTTAACTAATTTTGTAATAAAACGAGTGCAAAAAATTTCTCAAGGTCATTATGATTCAATGAAATCAATATTCTGTATCTTCCAAAATACACCATGAAAAAAATTGAAAAAATTATGGTGCATTACATTTGTTCGTCATCTGTAATGGGTAGTTTTAGATTTGTAGTTTATAACTTATATGTTAAGAAATTTCGTGCATCGTGAAACATATTCAAAATATGTATTTTTCTCATATTGGATCAGTTCAAAAATTTCTATTAATTATGATATGCATCAGTTGGCTTTGCAAACACAACGAAACCGAAGTAGACACTGTCTACATTGTTGTAACACATTTTGTTTCTCAAAAATACAAAGTTTCAAAGAATACAGTGGTGCGTATTAATATGAATCCTTATGAATCCTTTGATTTTAAAAAAACACATAGTCAAAGAAATGCTAAGTTGACATATCAAAAATGTATAAAAAAATTCCAAAAAATAAGTAATAGAAAACTATAAAATTTCTGACAACTTTTGTTTTTATCACAAAATGAAACTCTAAACAGAAAAATTGTTTTGGCTTGCAGAAAGTTGAAGAACAGATAAAAATGAAATTGTTTTCTCAAAAAAGGGCAAAAAGTGTTAACCCAACTTCACATTTTCACCCTTTCGCTTTTTTGGTATCTATAATTATCAGTGTGTCTATGAACTGCTAGTTTTTGAATTATGTTTCCATGCTGTTACAATTTTAGGTTGGAATTAGTTCAAATATTTAGTTAGTAATGAGTTTTCAATTCAGTTTTTTCTATAACTATCTGAATCTGTGTATATATATTTCGCATTAATAGATCTACAGTGTGTGCTCTCAGTAATTCTTCTTTTCTTTCTTGCTGCTGCTTCCTTTTTTTCATCGTATCAAAGTGAGTTGCTCTGCAATCCTAATTAGGATCTCCATTTCCCGAGAGCTAAAGAGTCCTTGTTGTTTGAAGCTCCCTGCTCTGTCCTTGTTTGAAGTTTCCTACTCCATTGCCTGAGAGCTGAAGCAGAGTCCTCGTTGTTTGAAGCTATTGCCTAATTTTTCACTCCAGTTCCATCCTTATTGTTGGAATCTGCCTGCAAGATGTTGTTTGAAGCTACATGTAGCAAGGAATTTGTAAGCACTTAATTGAATTTAGCGGTCTAAGGTGCATGCTTCATTTATTTGATAGTTTTTGTAATCCAATGTTTAACTTTTTTCAAAATTTTGTATATGTGATGATCTTGTCGAATCAAAACTCTACACGATTTTAGTTTTAGTTGATTGGTTTGGATTTTTACCTTATAGAAAAGCTATCCATTAAGGGATTTATTCAATGTGAATTAATGAGGTTGTTGAAAGGAAAGGAATGAGGATGTTCAAAGGAAAGGAAATATGTGTTAGATGTTGGTGTGAATATTTAATTATGGGATTGATAGAGTTAAGGTTTTGAAATTAAAAAGATATTTTTTATCACCTTCATCGAAATTCTATTTGTGCTATTTATCTGGAAGTGTTTTAAAAAGATTTTTTTTTCATATTTTTTATTGCTTCAAACATGGCCTCGACAAGTCAGTTTTCAATCCTTATGCATTTATTTAGTGGTAAGAATTACTATTTTTGGAGTCTTCAAATGCAAGCATGCTTACAATGTTTAGGTTGTTGGGACTCAGTAGAATTGGGGTTCACAGAACCTGACACAAATATAATTTCTGGAATGAGTGCTGCTCAAAGAAAGAAAAAAATTATGAGCTTAAACATAAAGAACGTAGATCGAAGTCATGCATTTTAAATTCCTTATATGGCTCTATTTTTCCTCAAACCATTGTTGGTAAGACTTCTAAATCAATTGGGATATACTTAAGCTTGCTGATCAAGGAAATGATAAATTAAAAATCGTAAAATTACACACTCTCGGAACATAATTTCAAACACTTAAAATGACTAAATCAGAATCTTTTGATCAACTCACGACTAAAGATATGGGTTTTGTTAATCATCTTCGGATGAATGGTGATGAACTTGAAGACCAAAGCATTTTTGAAAAGGTTCTTATATGTTTTCCTAAAAAAATTGACATGATTGTTACTTTTTTTGTGTCAAGAGAATTAACAAAATTATCCATGGAAGAATCAACTGGTTCTCTGTTGGCTAATGAAGATATAATTAATTTAGGTGTCAGTGCTTTAGAGAATGCTTTCAAATCTAAAGCTTCTATGGATAGAGGTAGAGGAAAAGATTTTCATGGCAGGAGAGGAAAAGCTAGAGGACAATCTCAGTCTAATGAAAGATCACATGCAACTCAAAAACATTTAGAGTAGTCTCAAAATGATCATGGTCGTAGGTGGATAGATAAAAAAAAAATAATTAAATGTAACTACTGAAAAAAATATGGCCATTATAAGTCTGATTGTCGAAAATTATAGTATGTTTTAAGTAGAAACGAAGCCAATGTCACAAACACTGAATGTGAAACATCAAATGCTTTATTTTTTTCATTCCATGTGACTTTGAAAGTACCTAATAAATATTTTTAGTTGGTAGATAGTGGATTCACTAATCATATGACTGGTCATAGTGATTTTTTTTCTCATCTTGACATCTTTCAGTTCTCTATTGGTTTGCGTGATGATCGTTAGGTTAAGGCCTTAGGAAAGGGTGTTGTACTTGTCCTAACCAAAAAAAATGTTGTGAAGAATATCTATGATGTTTATTATGTACCCAATTTCAAGCATAATTTGTTGAGTGTTGGTCAGTTAGATGCACATGGTTATGATGTTAGCTTTCAAAACACTACTTACACGATCTCTGATAAACATAAGTCTCTTGTTGCAAATATTCCTATGACAAAGAACAAGTTGTATCAATTACAATTGAAAAGTGAGGAGTTGTATGCACATAATGTTTCAACACCAACTAACTCTAACCTGTGGAATTTGCGATATGGTCATTTACCTATCAAAAGTAAGAGTTTTTTGCAAAGACAGTCTATGGTGAAAGGTTTGTCTTCTTTGTCTGATCATATCTCTTCCTGTACAAGTTGTATAATTGGTAAACATAAGCGAGATAGTTTTTCTTCAGCCTCTAATAGAACCAAAGAACAACTACAATTAGTGCATACAGATTTGTGCGATCCAATGCAAGAAAAATCAGTTGCTGGAAGTCTTCTTTTTCTTACTTTTATTGATGACTTTAGCAAGAAAATTTGTGTGTATTTCATCAAATACAAATCTAAAACATTTTCCAAGTTTAAGGATTTCAAAACTGAGGCTAAAAAACAAAGTGGCAAGTTTATTAAAGTTTTAAGGTATGATAAAGGAGGTGAGTATGAATCTAATGAATTCATTGATTTTTGCAAACAACATGGTATTAAAAAACAAATGACAACTAGTTATACTCCACAACAGAATGGAGTCACGGAAAGAAAAAATCAAACAATAATGAATATGGCTCGAAGTTCACTAAAAAAAGGAAATTTGTCTAAAGATTTATGGGCTAAAGCAATTGCATGTTCAGTATATATTTGGAATATATCACCAACTTCTAGTGTTCAAATTTCTGTACCTGAAGAAGTATGGAGTGGACAAAAGGTAACTATTTCACACTTTCACGTATTTGGTTGTATTACTTTCGCTCATGTTCTAAAAAATTTGAGAAAAAAGCTTGATGATAGGAGCGAAAAGTATATATTTATAGGGTATAGTGATCAATCTAAAGCATACATATTGTTTAATCCTATAACTAAGAAGTTTTTCGTAAGTCAAGATGTGAAATTTCTGGAAGAAAAATCTTGGAATTAAATGGAGAACAATACCTATCGTAATACTTTTATTCTGTTAGACGAACATCAAGTACCTACAACAAGAACTCCAAGGCTATAGGTTCAAGACAAAACGAGTAGTAGTTCATCAAGAAGTAGCAGTTCATCATCTTTCAAGTCCGATTCTAATAATCCTAAAATGAGAAACATAAATGATATTTATGCACAAGACAATGTTGATGATATTGTAAATTTTCCATTTCTTTCATTTCAACCTAGTTGTTTTGAAGAGGCTATAAAGGACAAAGAATGGGTAGATGTAATTAATAATGAAATTGATGCTATCAAAAGAAGTCAAACTCGGTATTTGGTCGATTTACCTGATGATAAAAATTATATAGGTGTCAAACGGGTTTTTAAAACAAAGTTAAATGAGATAGGTGAAGTTGATAAGCACAAAGAAAGTTTAGTTGGCAAAGGTTTTTCTCAACAACCAGGTATAGATTATGGTGAAACATTTGCACTTTTTGAAAGAATTGATACTGTTCGATTTGTATTAGCTATTGTAGCAAAAAAAAAAAAGTGGCCAATTTACCAAATGGATGCAAATTCTACTTTTTTGAATGGTGTTTTGAATGAATAAGTGTATGTTGATCAACCACCTAGTTTCAAAATAAAAAATAAAAAAAATAAGGTGTATAGGTTGAAGAAAGCATTGTATGGCTTGAAGCAAGCTTCAAGATCTTGGTACAACCAAATATACCATTACTTGTTTAATAATGGTTTCAGAAGGAGCGACCATGAGCCCAGTTTGTATATCAATAATGGTCATGAAGGTAATATTTTATTACTGTGTCTTTATGTTGATGACATAATTTATACATGTAACATGCAGTTAGGTGAATTTAAAGTTGTAATGAAAAATGAATTTGAAATGAGATATCTTGGATTAATGAGATACTTTTTAGGTATCGAAGTGAAACAAACATACAATGGTATTTTTATGAGTAAACAAAAGTATGTTGCTGACACTTTGAAAAAGTTTAAGATGGACAAGTGTAAACTGATGGATAATCCTATTGAATTTGGTACAAAGTTAAGTAAAGATTATGCGAGTACTATTGTTAATGGGACTTTGTATAAGAAACTTGCTGGTGGTATTATGTATCTTACTGCTACTAGACCTGATATAGCATTTACAGCTAGTTATATTTCCAGGTTTATGGAATCTCCAAAAGACTGTCATTGGAAAGCTGGAAAAAGGGTGTTAAGATACATTGTAGGTACATATATTTATGGTTTTTCGTATGTAGCCTGTATAGACAGTAAGCTTGTTGGTTATATAGACAATGATTATGCAGATTATATTGATCATCAAAAAATAACTTTTGGCTATGCTTTTCTATTTAGAAGAAACTTGATCTCATGGTCATCCAAAAGGAAACTTGATTTGGAAGAAACTTGATCCGAGTACGTTGCAGAAAATTCGACATCATGTCAAGGAGTGAGGCTAAAGAGACTTCTCTCTGACTTTGGATATACAAAAAATGAACCTAATTTTCAATCCTTTGTGACAACACTTCCACTATTTCCTTGTCAAAGAACAATGTATTTCATCAAAAGAGAAAACATATTGACACTCGTTTTCACTTCATTCTTGATCTCGTGAAAAATGGTGATATTGTTCTCAAATTTTGTGAATCAAAGGAACAGTTAGCGGATATCTTCACAAAACACCTAGGAAAATTTAATTTTGAATTTCAATGTCAAAATTTAGGAATAAATGTAACCCTTAAAATTAAGGGGGAGTGCTAAAGATTTAGTTTAGAATTATTTCAAAGATTTAGTTAGTAATCAGTTTCCGATTTAGTTTCTACTATAACTATCTAATTGCATGTATATATATTTTGCATTAATAAATCTATAGTATGTACTCTCAACAATTCATGTTTTCTTTCTTTTTGTTGCTTCCTTTTTGTCATGTGCCTCATAGATATTTCAAGATTCATATGAGGGAGAGAATAATGGACTTGACATACCATAACCTCCTTTATCCTACTCTTGAAAGAGTTGATCCCAACATTGTACATCTCAATGACTGTCCAAGTGAAAGAAATTTATTTTTTGTATCATTTCACATTATATTTTACGATGAGATTCCATATCAGGAAAAGAGAACCTGCACATGGCATTCCATTGCCAACATCTAATATATAATTATCTTTACCAATAATATTCATGCTATTTATTTGTCCTCGAAAAACCATAATTAATTGATTCCATAGTTTTCCAATGAGCTTGAATTCCACTTTACTCAGCGTATATACAAAATAATACATGGAACAATGATGTCAGAAAATTATATATTTGAGCATAGTTGATCACAACTATTCCTGATAAAGTTTCCTCCGAGTTATTTGCATATAAAACCAGATTTCTTTCATACCCATGATGTTAGAGATCAACCAAATTTTACGAAGCAAAAATCGTTGGTGAGAGATCATCTATATAGAAAAATAGTTTATGAAATGATCATTCGACATTTCTACAAGGGGTAAATGCGAGACACGTTCCTAAAAAAAAGAGGCATAAGATAAAAACAAGCTAAACAAGGTAATGTGGTGATCCAAATTAAGATTTAAAAAACATGGTATATATTTGAATTTTTTATTTCAGAAGAACAAACACATTTTCCAAAAAAAATATGGATGTTATTGTTCCTTTTAACCACTGTAAAAACAAGATTTACAAACCGCTATAAAAATAAGATTTAAAAAACAAAAATTAGTGTGACTCAGTTTTTACACACAATAAATTTTTTGTTAAAACACATTTTGACCTTTTTATATCTCATTGGAGGGTGACATAATAAACTTATTTTCATAATAAATATAGTTGTGTAGATGAAAAACTAATTGTGAACTTTACCAATCCAACACATATGCATACCAAGTAAAATAGGGTTATAAATACGCTTTAATACTTGCATGTCTAGAGAGGTTGGGGAAAATAATGCACTATCTAGTACTTTAAGGCTTTATACTAACCTAAAAATTCCTTATCCAGGCTATTATCAAGGCTCATTCGTTGGATATTAATATAATTACCATATCTTATCAACTATTTGTTAACTACTTCATTGTGGTGTCATACATAGGCTCTCTCTATCTTTGTCAATATGCTCTAAAGAACCTTTGGGTATGCAAAGTAATTGACGTCTCATGATAATATAGAAATAATTTTGAACTCTAAAGAAACTTTAGGTATGCAAACTAAGTGAGGTCTCATGATGATATAGAAAACAATTTTGAACTCAAAACAACCATGTGGAAAACACAATTGCCACTTGGCTTAGTTTTGTTTTACCACCAATTTTTCATCTTGAAGGTGTGCAAACATGGAATGATGAAAGCACATGAAAAAATTGACAAGATCTTCAAGGGAAAATAAGTGATATTCACACAGTGTGATATTTCAAACAAGGCGAGTTGATAGTGTGCCACTATTAAAAATGGTTATTTAGCATGGGTTAGAGGGAAGCTCGTTGGATATTTCTATATTTTCCCTATGTAGTGGATTTTCCTTCCATATTTTTTTCTCGCCAGTTGAGTTTGTTTATATGAATGTAATTATGTGTAGTAGTGAAATATATAATCTCCTTATTATTATTTTTTTATCTCTTTTTGAACTCATTCGATATATTTATCTTATATGCGAGCGTAGTTTCTTTTACATTTTTTCTTAATAGTGGCGTTCTGGTAGATGTATAGTAGTAAGTATGAAAACTCAATATTAAACTATTCTGTCTTAAAAAACTCGTCGGATATATTTCTCATTTGTGTGTTGAGTGGAGTTTTATTTTTAATTATTTTTATATTTATTCCTAAGAGTGGACTTGCGTCATATGACTGCAATGATGTACAACAACAACATATTAAGAGAAAACATAGTTAACTCAACTTAAATATAGAGACATTATGTATTGACATGATATAGATGGATTTTTTTAACCATATAAATAAAACTTTTAGGTGAAATTGAGTTTACGCATTTACATGAACAAAGAGACTAGGCACTATGGAGACTGGAGATAATATCACACATGCAATATTGCATCCTCCAAGAGGTATGTGATCTTGATAGAGTTTGCCTTACCTAACTGAAGTTAGACTTGTGTCAAAATGTGTGAAAATTAGAAAACTAGTTCAACCTCTTGTAACTGAAGCACCTAGATTTGTTTCACAAGAGAGCAAAGTTTTGCCATTCATGTGCCTAGGCTATTGGATACAATCCTACAACTAAGTCCCTCAAATATGCTCACTTCTAAATTCAAATATATTCAACAAAAATATATTCAAAGTGCAAGAGCAGGCATTCAACCTTTCTATCATGAGTATATCAGTACAAGTACATTTATAGGGACTTGTTTCTTCACAACCCATCTCGTTTGTAATTATAGTAGGCCAAACCAACAAAGTTAACCATCAATGCAATTGTATTATAGGAATGTATAAAATATAAAATATCAATATACAAATATACAAATATACAAATAAAAATAATATTGATTATTCTTTTAAGGTATAATATTTAATATAATTATAAAATCATCAAAGTTCTTGATTTATAAGTGTACAGAGAGATTACTTCTCTCAAGATGTAATTTTTTTGTACAAAATTTGAGAAAAAAATTTCACCTACAAATATTTGATTCTCTTGAAACTTAGTAGATCTATAGTTAAATGAATATATTTTCATGATTAATAACATTATTTATATTTATATAAACTTCAGATCTATACATAGAGCAATTCATATTTTAAATTCAATTTTATTAGAACCACGATAATATATATATCAACTTGGCATTTTTCTTTGACATGTTTTATAAAGTTTTATAATTCATTTCTCTAACATGATAGGTATAGCATTGATTATAAATAAATAGATAAATAGCCATGTTATAATAACATTATTGCAAATATTAAATTTTTATACACTTATTAGTTGAGTATAGATATGAAGTTCTAAAATATAATGGTTACGAATTACAATCATTGTGTTAATTTATATGGTTAAGTGAATTATGTGTGTGTGTGTGTATTAGTTAAGTTTATGAAGATTGTATATGTTTATTAATTTAATTAACTAGCACAATCACATTAGTAAATGTGGTTGATATGCACCAAAGGTGTATACTTATGATCATTAGTATTGTTACTATTAATCAATATTATTATTTTTATTGTTAATTATATTTAATAGTCTTCCTAGTTAATAAATATTAATAATAATTCAGTCATTATTAATAATAAATTAATTCATAATTAATTAATAAATAATAATAATAATAATAAACGAATTATTATTATTATAATTTATTAATATCATTTTATTAATATAAATATTGTTATTTTTGGAATTTGGCTTCTTTGATCCATAATTTGTAAAAAATAACTTTCAGACATAATGACATATCATCATGAATTTTCGATGCGTTTTGAACCAACCATTGTGGTTCATCTTCAAGGCAAGCTGAGAAATCAGAACAAGGAGAGAGAGTTAGAAAGATGTAGAGAGGATCCAACTAGTCATTAAGGTATAATAGCTACTATGACTCATAGAAGGAAAAATATAAATAATAAATTAAAATACTTTATTATTATATTATTTAGTTTAATTAGTTAATACTTAGAATATATGTTATTATTTAATCTTTTAATTAAAATGTATTTTTTAATAAGGGAAAATTAGGGTTCAAGAAGTATTATTAAATTAAAAAAAAGTCAAAGGTCAAAGATGATTAAAAATATTAATAATATCCATTTATAGAGAATAAATTAATCTAATAATAGTTTTATGAATAGATATATAATGTAATATTAAATTCGGCTTATTAGTTCGAAACACGTCGATAATTCATGATCATATGTGATTATCTCTAAAAGGTATTTTTTGTAAATATTGTTAATTAACTAAATAATTAATTTTTATTTCATTAATTATTAATTAATTCATTAAATAATTAATTATTTCATTTAATATTAAACCCTAAGATAAATATTATAAATCATTAAATAAACATGGTTTACCATGGTTGATTTTGATAATGAGACAATATTTGTCGCAATGCAATGCTAGACCATTCTTGAACATGGCTGAACCTTTAGATTAATAAACCTAATGGATTGATATTATAAATCCAAGCGATTAATACTAAAACCCCAAGGGATTATAAACACAAGGGAATAATATTAAACCCAAGGGACTAATATTATAAACCCATGGTATATAAACACTAAGATAAATATTATAAGCACTAAAATATGCATGGCTGACCATGGTTGATTTTCATATTCAGACAATCCTTGTCACAATGCGTTGTTAGACCACAGTTTACCATGGTTAAAAATGGGGTATTTTCATATCAAGACAATCTTTGTCACAATGTGACATTCGACCATGGTTGACTATGATTAACCATGGATGACCATGTGTGATTTTATACATCAGGGTTTTTCCATGGTTAACCATGATTAACCATGTTGACCATGATTACCATATTGAGACAATATTTGTCATAGTGTGAAATTGAACCATGGGTGAGACAATGATTGATTTTCATATTGAGAAAATATTTGTCACAATACGACGTTAGACCATGGTTGTCCAAGGTTAACCATAGTTGAGCATAATTGATTTTATAAAACATGGTTGACCATGGTTGAATACTATTAAATCGAAGGGACTAATTTTATAAACTCAAGGTATATAAACCCTAAGATAAATATTATAAACACTAAAATAAACGTGCTTGACCATGGTTCACCATGGTTGATTTTCATATTGAGACAATCCTTATCACAATGTGACATTGGACCATGGTTGAACATGTTTGACCATGATTTATTTTCAACTCAAGAGAATATTTGTCACAATTTGACATTAGAAGATGGTTGATCATGGTTCATTTTCATATTGAAATAGCATTCATCACTATCTAATATTGAACCATTTTTTAGCATCATTCAATTTATAAAACATGTTGGCCATGGTTTACCATGGTTGGTTTCCATATTGAGACAATCCTTGTCACAATGTGACCTTGGATCATGGTTGACGATGCTTGACCAAGACTAATTTTCATATCGAGACGATGATTTATTTCCATAGTTTGACATTGGACCATGGTTGACCATGATTGAATAATATTAAACCCAAGAATCTAATAATTATAGCTAGTTGGTATATAAACCCTAAGATAAATATTATAAAAAATAAAATAAAATCAAATTTGACCATGGTTTTGACTTATGGTTGATATTCCTATTGAGGCAGTCCTAGTCATAATGTGGCGTTGGACAATGGTTGGGTTGTGGTTGACCATAATTGATAGAAACTTTTTCACAAATTAACACCCCCAAGTTACATGCTTTTCAAATTAGACATTTGAACGCAAATCGAAGTGGATTTGATGGATAATTATTGTGGATGTAGTGTAATTATTTATGAAAATAAATAAAATATTTTGTATGCACTATGACCAAATGAGATCATTGCGATCACATGCCTAATCCATGAGGAGTTATAGGAAAAGTGAAACTTTGAAAATCTTTCAAAAATCCTTGAAAGTAGCTCTCATTTAAGATTTTGAGGAAAAATCTAAATTCCCCAATGATGAGGAAAGTAGTTGGGAAGAGAGGTAAAAAGCTGAAAAGATGGAAAAACTGATAGCTTTAAAGTCCTAGATAAGGAAGCCTAGAGAGCTTGAGGAATAAAAGCATCCTAAATTCTGGGCAGAAATTGGAAAGCAACTTTGGGGAGGCATAGCTTAAATAACTGCTCGGAAGAGCCTTGATTGAGAGTGCATTTGGGAGGATCTCAAACTACCAGAGGTAGATTCTGGAGATAGAAGAACTCTAAGGATGGGAGGATTGGTGTATGTGGTATGCATACTTAATTTTGAAATTAATTTCAGTTTGTATTAAGTATATCAAGGTTATATGAACTATTATCATTAATCTCTTATACAGAATTTTTAGATTGGCTGTTGTTAATTTTTCAATATAATTATAATGATCTAATAGCTAAAAATTAAGTATGTTAAGAGTAGGGACAATGGTTGGTTCTAAAGGGATAAATTACTGTAGTGATAAAGTTAGAAATGATAGATCATCTGAATGTCAAATCTAATCACAAATATGCAGTGTAGCTTCTTTGTCGATTAAATGAAAACTTAGTATGTTGTGTTGTATAAACAAAACATTTTGTAAAATTGTAGCCAAGAACAACAAGTAGGAAAACAACTAAACTTTTATTAGATATTGTTATTGATTCAGTCTCACGGTTATGCACTGATAGCGAGAATTGCTTAAATTAAAATTTAAATTGTTAAATTACATGGAAGTTTAAATATATGAAGCAGTTAAATCTAACTAAAGTACGGATGGAAATTCAAATTAAAATATAAATTTCGGTTTCATTACTTCCATTTTATTGAAGAAATATGATCTATATCCTATTTTCCCGATGAAGAGTTTAATATGCACGAAATTTCAAATATCTTGAATATTTGTAACAATGCAAATAAGGGAAGAAGTCACATTGAAAATCTACTTATGTGTGATAAAAGTATGTGAGGGAAGATTGTAAGCATATTTAAACAACAGGAAAGAGCATCTATCCACCTTCTATATAAATCTTGAAAAAAAAATAGTTGAAGCAAAGAAGATTCGCCAGATATAGATAGAGATGTATATGTGGATGTATACATCTATACATGGAAATCTTTGAAAACATTAAAATTAGAGGAAGGGCATATTGATCAGTTAGAGTTGGATAAAACTGCGAAAAATTTGACTGAAATACAAACCGATATATATATATATATATATATATATATATATATATATATATATATATATATATTGTCACGCCTCCCAAAATTTTTATTTTTCTTTTTAAAACCTCTAAGTTTTTTTTCATTCTCCCAATGTTTAAATACTCATTTGAGTCAGGTGATGATAAGCACCTTATTAATCTATGTAGGCTAGACCAACTTTGTATCTTAAAATTGAAGCCTTACTTAATTACTTTAGAACTTTATACATATATAGTCATTATCACAAAACCCACAATGTTTATAACATATGGTTTATGAAATTCAAGATCATGATATATATAGATATATCTAACATTATATCTCAGCACCACTCGTGGTATATATATTTTTAATCTTTTATATCGGCACCGAATCGTTACTTATATATATATTTTCATCATTTTATATCATCGCTGTATGTAACGTATGCGCGGGCTTACACCGTAATATCCGCGCTGTAGGAAATGTAAGTGCGGTCGTTCACATTATATTATTATGGTTACACAACCTGATTTTCTGAAAGTGATAATGATGACCGTAAGGGCAGATAGGTGGATTGTGTCTGTCGATAGGGACCAGTACAGTTATATCTATATCTGACTTATTTAACCCTAATACTCACGTAACTCTACATGCACTGTTCTATTTTTTTTCCACGTACCGTGACACGTTAGGCACCCATACGCCCGTATTGGAACTCCATTGTTTTTGGTAGGGATTTCCTGCTTACTTTAACTCTTCGCTTGGTTGAATGCGATGCCAGCGTTCGCGTGAGGTTGGAGGGTTTGATACACAGCATTATGCCGTCCTCTTAGCTGGAAGAAATGCGATTGTACATCTCTCCTGCGCGGCAGATTTTCCTGATTTCAAGTTGGCGTGTTCCTTGCTCACACTTCAGGAAACCCGCGTTTCCACAGATGTACTCCTGCCTGTGAACAATTGACACGTCTCACCCTAGCTGGAGATGCCGTCGGGAAGGTCACTTTGGCAGGTTTGAATCCATAACTTCGCCGAAAATTGGACGGACTCATGGTCTGGTTTGTTTAGATCAATACAATCCCCCTCGGGATTTTGTAAGGGTAACGGTTGTGGGAGTTTAATGCGCTGATCTAACCTCTGAGTTTCTCCGGGCAGAGTGACGATTTTGAGCTAGGGTTCCCGTTTCTTATTTCAACCCTTCATCGCCTAGACTCATCTCTGTTCGTATCGCCCTCTCATATATATTTTCTTTCCACGCTTCAAGGTTTCTGGAAATGTCCGGATGTACATAGCAGACTATAGTTTCTTCCTATGTTGCATAACAGTATGGGCTACTCCGTGGCGTGGTACACTCCCGAGTTGAGTAGAGTATTACGACCCTGTTTTTTTTTTTCACCTATGATGACTGGCGAGTCTACTGACCTGAGCTTTCTAACTGGAAAACAAATATTTTCTTGCCTAACGATTTCCTTCCGAAGGAGTAAATCGCTTCTCGCTCCAGTTTTTCCTTCTTTCTTTGATTTCTTATTTAATTACGATCGTTTACAGTCTCTTCTTATTTATGACGCGTCGATTGTGTTTTTGTTTCAGGTGCGTAGATGGCTCTCGGCCTGTTTTCTTACATGCTTTTCCATCTCATCCTTCAGACATCTCGAGTTCCAGGTTTCTGCTGTATGTATGTGACTTAGAACCCGGCGCACACGTCTGTGTGAAATGTTAGGTTTCAGTTATTCCATTTTAGTGACCCTTAGTTCAATGACTTATAGTTTTGCTGCTATTACCCTAATCTATCATTATTATCTGGGGAGAATCTGTATAATCACATGTCTATAGTGAGAGGGTTTTTTTTTTTCTTTTCATGATGAAGTGAAATGTTATGTCGTTGGTCACATATAAACCCTGCATGTTACATTAATGTGGTAATTTTAGTTTAAAAGCCCCAATTTCATACCCAGCGACACAAATCGTATTTACAGTCTCAAGATCCCTATTGTATTCAAGTTGCGGGAACATTTCTCTCTTTCTATGCCGCGGGGAGTGACCAGGACTCACCTCTGCTTCTTATATTCCATGAGTTTATTTCGGTCATTGAACTTCTGCTAAATATATGTCTTAAATTTTTTCTAGGCTCGGTGTTTTTATATGGTATGCTGGGAGAAGTAGCAGAGAAAACATAGTTAAAAAATAGCCATATCTCCTTGCAGTTTGTACAGGTACATATACTATATCAATCTTAATTAAGCGTACCGCCTGGAGGTTATCACGCTGTAAATAAATAGTTCACCCATGAACATATACGCCGTGACTCCCTCGTATCATGCAGTTATATTTTTGTTTTGATATATCGCTCCACTCGATTTTCTTTTTGTTATGGTAATGATATAACAACAACCGTGTAGAAATTTCGCCCGACGTAACTATATCACATACTCTTACCGTCATATGCATATAACTTGGGCATAACATTTCTCTAATCTTTTCGCACTGTCATATAAATAACCTGAGCATACATTTCTCTAATCTTTTCGCACTATCATATAAATAACCTGAGCATACATTTCTCTAATCTTTTTGCACTGTTATACATGTTTCTGATAGTAGTAGTCTATAGATGTCATTTCATTTTTCAAAATTTTCTAATACATGCGACTCGAGTTATGGAAATCGACTATGAGGGTAGTATTATCTATGGAAAGTTTTAGGGAAACGGCCCTACTTATTATTTCTACTCTAACTGCTTGGATTTACAATTACAATCAACGCATCAAATTGGCTATTTCCATCGTAGTATAATGACTTAAATTTCTCTTTCTTAGGTAAGGATATATTTTGATTATTTTATGAGGAAGACACCAAGTGAAACTAACACATCACATTTTTTTGTAGAGATAAGTATTTTTAACTTTGAACCAATCATAGTCTAGAGATTTTATAAAATTCTAGTCTACATGTTAATATTTTACAACCATGCCTAATGACAAGGTGCACCTCCTGGTGTTCCTTCTGCTAAAAGTAGGACTGATCATAAATATAAAATCAAGCAATTATTTTGTTTTTATATGTAGCAAATTCATACTAATGTAAGTAAATAAACCATTTTATTTTCAAGACATACCACTCATGCAGTAGACCAACCTCCCAACCGTAGAGTTCTACTTATCTTCTAAAACTCACCCCCGAGCTGAGACCACCTCCACCACAGATAAACAACCCCTTGATCTGCTTAGGAGCAGCTTATTTAAGATATTTTCCCCAAGCCTGTTTCTAATTCTGCGTCCAGAATAGCAGGATGATTTTCTTCCTGTTTGCCTAGGCTTCCCATTTTTGGGATTCTTTAAAGCTGTTTTATGCTTTTCCTCAGCTTTTCCAGCTTTCCACCTCTTCCCAACTACTTTCCTCATCATTGGGGAAATTTAGATTCTTCCTCAAATCTAAATTAGAAATAATTCCCTTCAAGGATTTCTGAAGGATTTTAGGGGAATACTTGCCTTATCCATCCTCATGGATTTAGCAAGTGGTCTCTAAATCTCATTCTTGGTCTAGATGCACATCAAAAAGTTTATTTATTTCTTCAACTAAAATATTGAATTACATCCATAATTTATCTATCCTTTGGGGTCCACTCCCCTTAGGATTAAAGTTCAAATGTCAAACTTTAAAATTTCAATATAAATTGGGAGGTGTTCATATTCCCCTGCGAAAGTAAACACGGTCCTCGGTGTTGTTCAAATACGAGTTCGTAAACAAAAATGGATATTTTCATGTTTCAACACCACTTTCCCAAAAGGTAGCTTCTTCGACGATAAAGTGCTTCCTTGCGCTGCTATTCTTAGTTTTGTTCTCCCATTCAATTTCATTTAAATACGATAGCTTGGGCAGTTTAGTGACTACATACGGTTCCACATGCAACATTCAAATCAGCTATGTGAGAAAACATCATTTTATATTTTTAATGAAACAAAAACATTATTTTTGTGCTTAGGGTGGCAGGCAGGCTTATGTTATGGTCACCTTTCTAATACTTAGGAACCCCAATATCTGGGAGCCGATTTCGCACAACTTCCGACATAAAGTGTGCTCTTTTTTGGGTTGTCATAAACCATGGTCTCCTTTAGTTCTAAGGTACTTGTTTCTCCAATATAATTTTCCTTGATCTTGTACATCATGATGCTTCTTTATCTGTTTGACAATTCTTTCCATCTCTTGTAGTGCATTTGGTCCCAACACCGATTTATCCTGCGTTGGCTCCGGCTCAAAGAAGGTACGGCACTTTCTCCCATAAGAGTGCCTCAAGCAGGACCTGTCAGCAGAGGATTGTTAGCTATTATTGCCAAAACAGGCACCGACAAGTACGGATACTCTTCCCACTTTGATGGCCTATCCATCACATACATTCTCAACATATCTCCAATTTGATTCGATGTTTATTTGCCGTCGGTTTGAGGGTGATAGGCGGTACTAAATTCAGCTTAGTACCCATCCCACTCCAAAACAATCACTTTCCATGTTGTTATAAGTAACATCCCGATGTTGAAGACAATTACCTTGCGAGAACTCCCAAACCTTACTATCTCATCGAGGAAAACATTTACTACTTGAGTTGTTCCAAAAGTAGATTTCCTTTGGCTAAAATAGGCATTTGTTCGATGTCTCTTTAAATACCAAAATCATGTTGATATTTGTTTGAAATAATCCTTGTTATAAAGTCATAAGCCTTGTCCCATTCCATTACGGAAATTAGCAAGGTTTAAAATTCTTTCTTTGGATATTGATGTCCCACTTGTTAATTTGTTCACTTTGCCTACTTAAATAATATACATCTCTCTTCATTCTGTGTGAGAACAATTTCTTTTTCGGTGTTGTTGGCATTTTAAATATCACCAGATGTCCTGCATATGTTGTTTATGATATACATCCAAAATTTCTCTTTTTAAAGAGACTCACCACAGGAACATAACCTGTTTTTATAACGAGATCAACCCTTGTTGGTTTGGGTAAATCGATTTCTCTTTTAATAATTTCACTAAAGAAAGTTTTCATAGTTTTACAATCTTTGTTGCTGCTTTTCTCTTCAATTCTTCTATTTAAGTTTGAACACTACTTCCAATGTGGTTTATATTAAACAGCTTGTTCTGTTAATGCATCAACAACTTTATTCTCTTTTCCTTGATATGTTTTATATCATATCAAATTCACTTAAAAAAGGCAGAAGCCACATCTGGCTTTTAAGTCGAATCAGTTTGGAAAAAATATTCTGAAGTTAATATGATCAATCATCAGTAACCTTTTCAAGAAGATAGTGCCATACATTTTCGGAGGCATGAATACTTAATTTCACTGAATTTAAATCCTTAGGCACTATAATTAACAGCAGATTTACAGTTTCTAGTTCATGGACATGTCAATTTTCTACAATGGGGCTCCTCCCATTCTACAAGCATCTTTGTACATACCACAAGTCCTTGTGAGATGCAATTTTAAGATAGAGCTGAAATAGGTTTTTGTTTTAATTGTATTGTTTTGGCATTTTGGGTCCTGAAATGCTTTCCTTCTTTAATGAGGTTATGGGATTTTCTGTAAGTCTACAATCTCTAACGATAATAGCCTGAGTTCCTGATGATCTGTTGAGCATGGTTAGAATTTGACCATTCTTTAATGCCTTTTATCTTTTGAGGTCATACCAACCCTTTTGGTATTGCTTCGGATATTGAATTTGTCTTTTATAAGTTACATTGTTGAACTTGGCATATGCATTTGGTTTTCTTTTAAATCCTGCCTTGCCTATTCTTAGTATTTCCTTATGTTCATCTTCATTTTTGGAATGAGCTAAGATATGTCTATGAACACAAGAACAAATTTGTCCAGCTTGTTTAACTTTATTGTTCATCGACACATAAATGTGGGGGCATTCGTCGGCCAAGGTAGGACTACAAATTAATCGCATGCAGTTTCGAAATATTGTTTCTTTCGATGTCTTCTTTTTTAATTCTGGTAGTGATGTAACGAGTCCTTAGGTCAATCTTGGTGACTCCTCTCGTAGGTAAAGAATCATCGTTCGTGATGTCTGTTATTATTAGTTAACTTGTTAAATTGATGATAGTCAATACACATCTAAAAAGTTCCTCTTTATTTTCTGATAAAGCGAGGCTCCCAAGGAACACCATGGGTCTGATATACCCTTTATCTAACAGTTCACTGCCAGTTTCATTTCGATTATGAGTTAGGAGAGACTACGATATTTAAATAAAGCGCCTAAGAAACGGTGTTGCTCACAGTACCCGGATAAATTCGAAGAAAAATCAATATCTCTTTGAAAGTGAAGATTTCACTTGAGAAGAACTTCCTTAAATTCTACGATTTACGGTACGACGTTAGGTAACTCTTCCTCGATTTTGTTCTGTCTCTTCTACATGTAACATAAACTTGCGTGTCCTTCTAATGCTCTTTTCAGTTGTAAAACGAAATTTGTCTTACGAAATAGGTTTTTATTTCCTTTTAAAATAAAGTTTCTCATCACACGATACGAAGTCATATCCCAACAGTTCATCAAAACTTTCTTCTTTCCGGCCCGGGTCCATTCCTATCGACAAATCACCTGACCATAAAATAGAGATATTCAAATTTACCTCTGTTTAAGTCATTTCAACTTAAAATTGCAATAAAGCAGTTTGTATGTCTACTTTTCTCTTGATTCCGTTAGCTGTTCATGCCAACCATAGTGGAATTTCTACGGGTTTAAGATACATTTTTCTACACAATTTTAGGACTAATGTAACTCGGCTTCTGGATCAATACGAACGATGTGGGATAGTCGGAAAATCTTACCCTCTGTTCACCATGGTTGCTTGATGTTCTATTGTGAGTTTTCGAGCTACACTTATAGTTGGTATCGCCACAGCTACATCATTCACCTTGTCTCTCGATCTCTCATGAGCATAGTTGTTCTATGAGCGATCTCTCCGTCTGGGGTCCTCACCTTCTTGTTCAAGGGTTCCTTCATTACGGCTGTCCTTCACTTTTCTTTGTCTCCCTCTATTGGTTTGCAAACCACTTGGGATTGAGCGATTTGACTTTCTCTGGGTTTGTACGCTTTCGTGATGATCTCTTCGAGTCTTCCAAATAAGGTGGTTTATGTTTCCTTCCTTTGATTCATTTTTACGCTTGACTTTTTCCTTGTTCGGTTTTCCTTTGGGCCATTGACCTTTATAATACGCTTTTCCATAGAAACCGTCCATAGTTTTGGGTGTCAAACCTCGGTTTCTCCTTGTATGTACAAGCAAACAATTCAAAAATCTTTGAACTTTTATTCTTCATATGTGATGCATATCTAGGTAGAATTTGTAAACTTGGTAAAAAATTCATCAATAGTAGGTTATCGACCTAGTTCATGAGTACTGCATTATTCATAGTAACGCTCATTCAGTAGCAGTTCTTAAACAACATAAGTCTTACAGTAGCTATGTTTTCATCGATGGCATAGACCATTTTGTCTCTCACCATGATGTAGCTTGCTGTTAATAATGGCAATGTCCTTGATTACTTTCATATTCATGAACTGAAATATGGTCATGTTTCGTAACCAAAAGCACACATCCTCCTCCTTCTCCCCATCATAGGAGGGAAGTTTGATCTTCGGGGAACTCTCTGTAGTTCCTTTTCTGCTTGCCTGTATACCAATGCTTCACTCATCATCAGAACTCATCCATCTTTTATATGGAACCTTGTATGCTTGTTGTTCAAGAGTTGGTCTCAGTGGGTTTTCCTCCTTAACGACGACCTTTCATCATTACTGACTATGGTTAAGTAATTCTGGTACCAGCAAGTGCAACATAACCATCATACGTAAACGTTGGGATACGGTAACAGCTCATCATGAATCCACATAAATCCTTCACGTAATTTCATTTTGTTACCTCTGTACCATTAACAAAATTTTTAAAAAAATAAAATTTTCAAGAAAAAAAAACATATGTAACCATGATGAGCACAATAATGACATTAGAATTGTTGTAATGCAATTTAACAAAATACTACATTTTCACGCCTCCCAAAAAAAAAAAAAATGTTTTAAAGGCACTCTGATTTTCTTCATTCTCCCAATGTTTAAAAATACTCATTTGGGTCGGTGATGATAACTTTATTTTAATTTATATGAAGCTGAACCCAACTTTTATGTCTTAAAATTTAAGCCTTGCTTAATCACATTAGAACTCTATACATATGTAGTCGTTGTATGGCTCCACGATGTTTACACCAGCACTAGTTTATAAATTCAAAATCATGATATAGATATGTCTAACATTGTATCTCAGCACCACTGCGTGGTATATATTTTTAATCTTTTATATGTGCTTTGAATACGTTACTTATATATATTTGTATTTTACATTTGACATCAACTTTAAGTATATATGTATTTTTGTCATTTATATCATCGTTGTGTGTAACGTATCGCAACAGGCACACATGTCTGCGCGCGAGAAATGTGGTGTGATGGTTCATTATGTTATCATGGGTGCACAACCAGTTTAAGTAATAATGATAGCCGTAAGGGCGGATAGATGGATACGTAAATTACGATAGGGATGACAGGTTATGTCTATATAAACTCATTTAACCCTAATATCGTAACTCCCTGCAGCATTCTGTTTTGTCTGGTAGCACGTTAGCTTTATACGCACGTATTGGAGACTCCATTGTCTTTGATAGGGATTTCATGCTTACTTTAACTCTTCGCTTGGTTGAATGAAATACAAGGCGTTAACGTGAGGTTGGAGAGGGTTTGTTGTGACATTATCTTGTCTTCTTCGTGGAAAAATACGGAATTGTACATCTCTCACTGTACGTGAATTTTCTGATTCCGGAACTGGCATTCATACTCACACTTCAGAAACACGTTTCACAGATATATCACCACTGTGAACAATTGACACGTCTCACCCTAAGCCCAGAACACGATTTAGAAGGTCACTTTTGTGATTTGAATCATAACATGAAATTGGGCCAGCAGGGGTAATTAGAGTGTATGGAATAATATTAGAATTTCTTCGACAGGACTCATGGTCAGGTTTGTTTAGATCAATACTGATCGCGAGTTTAAGCCAAGGAAGTAACGGTTGTGGCGATTCAATGCGCGGATCTAACTTCTAAGTTTCTCCCGACGGAGGCCAGCGATTTTGAGCTGAGTTAGGTTTCTTGTTCAGCACCTCCATACTTACGATTCATCTGCAACCGTATCGCCCTCTCATATATATATATATATATATATATATATATATATATATATATATATATATATATATATATATAAATATATATATATACATACAAAATTTGAAATGATCGGATGTACATAACCAGGACTATAGTTTCTTCTGCTCTTGCACATTCCGGTATGAGCTACTCCGCGAGCGCGTGGTACTGCTCCCGAGTTGAGTGAAAATGTTACGTTTTTATTTTTTTTTTTTAACCTGTTAATTGCTTACAAGGTCATACGGTGAGCTTTCTAGCGGCGAACAAATATTTTCTTGTCTAACGATTTTCTTTCGAATAGATAATCGCTTCCTAGCTCTGATTTTCCTTCTTTCTTTGATTTCTTATTTATTCGTTAGTTTCTAGGTCTCTTCTTATTCCTGATGCGTTGATTTGTGTTTTGTTTTGGTGCGTGGTGTCCTCGCTTTGATTTTTCTTATGCTTTTTCCATCTCATCCTTAGGACATCTAGGAGTTCTGGGTTATGTTTGTCTTCTAACCTTGGCTGGAACACAGCGCACAAATACCTTGTGAAATATTAGGGTTTGATTATTCCATTGTAGCTGACCTTAGTTCAGTTTATAGTTTTGCTGCTATTACACTAATTTATCATTATTATATGAGAAAATTCTGTATAATCACATGTCTGATGGAAGGGTTTTTGCATGATGAAGCGAAATGTTATGTAAATTGGTCACATATAAACACGCATGTTACATTATTAACATAGTAATTTAGTTTCCCACTTCAATTTCATGCTAAGTGACACAAATACAGTATTTACGGTCTAAGGAATCTATTGTTTTCAAGTTAGAGAACATTTCTCTCTTTCTGTACCGCGAAATGCTTGAGACTCTCTTCTTCTCATATTCCATGAGTTTATTTAGGGTCATTGAACTTACCTTTAAATCTGTGTCTTACTTAATTTTCTAAGCTCGTGTTTATTTTAAAAACAACATATCTCCTTGCGGTTGTACGGTACATATATTGTGTCAATCTTAAATAGTGACCACTTTAGGTTATCATCGTAAATAAATAGTTCACCTATGAACATATACGCATGTTCCTCATCATGCATATATTTTGTTTTGATATATCGCTATAAATTTTCTTTTTGTTATGGTAATGTAACAATAGTGCTTAAGTGCCCAGCAATAACTATGTCACCTACTCTTGCCGTCCTGCATATAACTTGGGCATAATATTTCTCTAATCTTTTCTGTATCATATAAATAACTTGAGCATACATTTCTCTAATCTTTTGTATACATATTTACAGTAGTAGTAGTCTTATAAATGTCATTTACGTTTTTTTTTAAAATGTTTTCTAATACATGTGACTCAAGTTGTAGTAATAAACTATAGAAGTATTATCTGTAAGTTTCAAAACTTATTTCTTATTCTTTCTCTAGCCTTGGATTTAATTACCAATCAACCATCAAATTTCTGTTCATAGTAGTATATTGACAAATTTTCTCTTCCTTGATGAGATATATTTTGATTGTTGTAGAGAAGACACCAAGTGAAACTAACACATCACCTTTTAGCAGAATGATATTTTAACTTTGAACCAATATGATACCAAGTTTATAAAATTCTAGTCTACATATTAATATTTTATAACCATGCCAAATGACAGTGCCTCACGGTATTCGTACGCTAAAAGTAGGCAGTCATAAATATAAAGTAAAGAAATTATTTGTTTTTATATGTAACCAATTCATACTAATGTAAGTAAATAAACCATTTTATTTTCAAAGACACCACTAATACGATGAATAACCTCCCAGCGGTAGGTTCTAATTATCTTCGAAATAACACAAGTTTGAGACCACCTCTGGGATCGACAACCCTTGATGTAGCAAGGCTTCGACTTATTTAAGCTATTTCCCACAACTTGTTTCTGGTCTTAATCCCGAATAGCAGGATGCGCACTATTTCTGTTTGCCTAGGCTTCCCATTTTGGTTCTTTAAAAATTGTTTATACTTTTCTCGACTTTTCAGCTTTTCACACTCTTCGACTACTTTCCTCATCATTGGGGAAATTTCGATTCTTCACTCAAATCTAAATTGAAAAATAATTCCTTCGAAGAGTTTACGAAGGATTTTAGGGGAATACTTCACACTTATCCATCCTCATGGATTTGGCAAGTGGTCTCGTCTCATTCTTGGTACATGTACACATCAAAAAGTTATTGTTTCTTCAACTAAAATATTGAATTACATCCATAATTTGTCTGTCCTTTGGGGTCCTCCCCTTAGGGTGAGATTAAATGTCAAACTTTAAAAATTTCAACACATAAATTGAAATTATTCTGATTAAATATAAGTTTAGGGTTGGGAATTAGGGTTTTAGAAATTTAGGGTTAAGGGTTTATAAATTTAGAAAGTTAATAAATTTAAAGTTTAGTATTATAAAAGTTAAATAAATTAAAGGGTTGAAAAGGTTAAATGCTTAGTTACTTAAAGTTAAATAGGTTAAAGTTTAAAAACTTATAGGTTAAAGATATAACGATTAAGTTTTAAGGTTAGAAAATTGAAGTTGATGTTGTTAAGTTGAGAGTTAAATAGGTTACGAGTTTTTAGGTATTAATGGATTTAGTAGTTGACAAAAATCATTAGCAAATAAAAATTAAAAATTAAAAAAATATTCAAAATAGATATTCAAAAACTTTAGTTTGTTTTTCATAACATTACTTTAGTTTTTATTCATAAAATACATGGGCTTAACTACTTCAAATGAAATGTTTAAAGCTTTCATTTTTTAACATTCATCGAAGTTCGAAAAATTCTAATAATTATAATATTCATGTTGGATTATAAAAAATATGGTAAGGATAAGCAAAAATGACTCCTCATCCTCTGAGTTTACTACAAGAAAAATTGAAAAACATATCGATAGACAACTTACAAAATTGTCAATAAATTTTTTCAAAGAAAATTTTGAATCCCAAAATAATACTTTTGTTTACTCGGATTGATTAGCTTATAAAAATATAAAATTTCAGTTCTTGATTCTTAAAACACTTATCATGAAATAAGTCACAATTTGAAAAATACAATATTATAAAATTCCACATTATGATATTAATGATATGAGTTAGTTCTTATAATGCGTATTTACAAATTTAAATGAGTAAATCATTATCATTATGGTCATTCTTCAATACTTTAATTCTTCCCAATAGAAGCTTGGGCCATCAAGCAAAACCACAAAAAATTAAATATAAGATTATGAAGACTCAAAAGTTTATAATCATTATGGTAATCTTAAAATCAATAATAAAGAACCTTTAACAAGCGCTAAGTGAACCACTAGTTGTTAATCAATCACATCAAAATTTTCAAAAATTAGAAGAAATAATAACAAAAATTACAATATACATAGAGATTTGATCACTCTTGGTGTAGAAGTATATAAAGAAATTAAAGATTGATACAGGAAGATTTAAATTAAGTATCATACAATTTTTTTGAACATCTCATTATTCTAATGATCATGCTAACTACTACAATGTCTCTCTCCTTTAAATAGATTGTATAATGTGAATTCTTACTTTTCAAAATATAAAAGTTGTATACGCTCATTTATGTATGGCATTTTCTAAAGGAAAATTTAATATTTAATATTATATTGGGGTATGTTGTTAATTACTTGAACTAATGTGGGTTAAGACTTAAATAAAATATCTTAACCAATTTATGGGATTTGAAATTTCTTAGGGCATCTAGTCATGTTGGGTTAAAGTATAGCTTTACAATCAAATTATTTTTAGTGTTTGGTTATAATTACGGTATTATTACTGTTTTGTACAAACCTCTTAATCTCTACTAATTAAAACACATTTAATAATTAATTTATTCTAAAAAATGTTAAGATTTAAAAAATATTTGAATAATAAAGTTATTTAAATTATAAAAATTAACACTTTTTATTAAAAATAAAATAAAATTTAATATCAAATAAACACTTCCAATTTTTCAATTCATAAAATACATAACATCAAACCAAATCATGATTTGAAAAATGTAACATTATAAATACTCCCTAAAACTTTTTTGAATTTTTATGATAATATGAAAATGAATAATAATCAACCTTAAACTATTACAACTTTATTGGTGAATAAATCACATTAGTTACAAATGCTCTCATCTGCAGAAACAACCATAAACTAAAACATACATACTCTAATAACAAATTAAAAACTCTCCAAAAAATTACTCATTAGGTGAAATAGCAATAAATAAAAAACTTGTGCTATATACTAATTCTACACATAAAAGTCCATAATCATTTTTATGTAAATAATGAAAGATAGTAAAAAAATACCCTACAAATAAACTCCATAATCATAAACAAAAACAACTTCAAATAAAATAAAACAATTGTCATGCATCATTAATAAACTTTAAATAAAACCTAGATATGAAAATAAAAAAATCCAATACATAATAAACATACCTAAAAGAAACTTATAACCACATATATATATATATATATATATATATATATATATATATATATATATATAAAAATTAAATAAAATAAAAAATATATCATGAATTTTTAACAAAATGAAAAGAATCCCATACGCCATATGAATGCCTAAAAAACCTTGGGATTACTAACAGAAACCTAATATCATCTTTTTTAACTCTACGAGTTTCTTTTCATCATCGATCCTCCTCTGCCTCAAAAGATTTTCTGTCGTATCTTTATTCTTCATCTCCGAAATAGCTCGGCACGCCAATAACTCAAAAAGATTTTAATATCCAAATTGTGAGGTTCGCCGTCCTCGCAACTTCGAGTGAACGGTTAGGGTCTAACTCGCCTTGTCTTTCAGGTATTCCACATCAACCTTTCTGCCTCATCTTTGGTCAGCCATCATAACGGTTATTAGTGCACCAATGGTGGGTGCAATATTCGATTACCTGATATAAAAATGATGTTGAGAACATGCAGCAGATTACAACCTCGAACTGCGTGCGACATCCCTTTTAACCTCGAATAGTTCGCCATCTGCGCTCTCCCGTACTTTTACAGGCGGTCGTCTCATACGCATTACCATGTCGGAGAAAACATTAGCACGAAGAAATTCAAGAGCGTCTATCGATTGTGATCACGGACTTGATATAACTACCACAATGTCTCTACTTTAAATAGATTGCATAACATGAACTTTTATTTTTAAAATATAAAGTTCTATGCTAATTTATGTATAGTGTTTTCTAGAGAAAATTTAATATTTAATATTGTGTTGGAGCATTGTGGTTAATTATTTAGAGTAATGTTAGGTTATGGCCAAATCAAATATCTTAATCCCTATTTTCTCTAATTAAAAATTTACTTGAAGTATCTCATCATTTTGAAGAAAGTGTGGTTTTAATAATCAAATTGTTATATCTCACAAATAGCTAGTCTAAACACCATTTTAATATTTCATACATAATTATATTACTGTATATTTTTTTATACAAATCTGGTGTTTAGAATTTAAGATTTATAATTACATTATTAGTATATGTTTTTGGTACAAACTTCTTAATCTACTAAAATTTCAAAGCAAATTGAATAATAAATTTATTTTTAAAAAAATGTAAAAATTTGTGAGATATTTGAATAATAAGTTTATTTAAATTAAAAAAAATTCATAGTCTTTATTAAAAATAAAAATAAAATTTAATCTTTACAAGGAAGAGTAGGGTTGATTAAAATATTTGAACATGAGCTAAGCATCACTAAAGATATTATTTAAATACATTAGTTAATTGCTCATTAATTTAAAAAATATTATTTAAATTGTCTTTCGAAAAATAAAATAATAATTAAGATTGAAAAAAAATTATCTTCTAATAACAATTTTAATTTAAAAAACTGTATTAAAATAACAATAATAATATTCTAGTAGTAAGGTGAAGCATGAAAAATAAATTGGTGATGATAATTATAATAAGACACTCACTATTAAGTAAACAAAAGAAAGCTTAATCATATTTTTAATTTTTAATTCATAGTTTAGCAATATCCCTGAGTTTATGGGATGTTATTATAAATTTGAATACTTAAGAATAAAAAAATAAAGGTAAAGTGTTGACGGAGAAAAATAGAGCTCTTGTAGGATAAAAACATAAAATCACTGTAGGAGAGAAGGCATGATTTTATGAAAAACCTAGGAAAGTGGATTAAGTAGCTCTATACAAAAAAAGAGGGAAGTTGTAAAGGAAACCTTGTCATGAAAAAAGATAGCCAAAACCAAGAGTAGCCATTAACATGGGTAGTTGATGGATGGCAAAGAGAAAATTCTCAACTCTCGGTCAATTTAAGTAACTAAGTTCTATGTTGGGTGGTAAGAGGTGAACTACGGGAAGTAAGTTCTGGGTTGGGGACTAAATATGTCTCATTCAATCTCCTGAGATTGTTGTTTATATTCGATTTGTTTATTTGTAATGTTAGCAAACTAGACATAAATATGATTTATTGGAAAAACTCTTGATATATATTGTTCCTTTTAGCCGTTAATAAAAATATACGAGTTGGGAATGTTGATAAATATGGTTACATGTGTCAAATTCAAATGTTAAGTAATATACGGTAGATAAGGAGCTGTATACAACATGTGTGTTGTATTTGATGAGAACAGTTTTATGTAAGTGTTGTAGAATAGAGTTTGTCTGAGATTTAATTTGGGATCTCTGAAATAACTAGGTGGTATGTGAAATAAATTCATTCATTGAAAAGAAAATTTATTAGGGTAGATATAAATATTTAATGGATTGTTTAGAAAGAAAACTTAATTATAACAAGTATCTTTCTACTCATCTCTTCAAGGAGCCTTGGTATGAATTCATTTTGTTTCATAAAGAAGAAAGTCTAGTTATTGTATTGTTTATGTTATTTTAGTCCCATGAATATTCTCCTCATGAACATAGGTTTTAGATTTATGAATACTGTAGAGAGTGTGGTTGTAGGAAACTATAATTAAGTCAAGAATGCTAGAAATTGAAAAATGAATCGGTGTACAAACGTGAGTAAGCTTATCTCTTGAGTTGTTGATGCCTTAAAATTATCTTAAGCAAGCTTATTCCGCTATAGTACTTCACCTTAAATCAATGTATTATGATAAATTGGTCGAAAGAGACCAGTATTATCACTATGTCTGCTATTATATATAAAAATAAAAAATAACCATAATTGTATTTCATGATTGTGCATAATTCTACATTGAAAATTTAAAAATTACAAACATAACCTAATATGATTATCAATGTAAAATACTTAATTAAAAATATATTATACGGAGAAATATTGTTGAACGGATAGAAAATGAAAAAAACTATGGTAGATATCTGGTGATATTATGTAGGAAAGAGACTCAAAACTAGTATCAGCAGGGTACACTAGGTGAAAGTTAAAGAAACTTGTATGTTATACCAAATTATGCATGTTCACATAAAAACAATATTGCTTAAGTCATCACAGACACAAAATTAGAAAGGGATATGATAATAGGGAGAATGTTGTGTGGGAAAGGTGAGTTGGCTAGAGAATGGTTCTGAAACCAAAGGTTGATGATATAATATAACTCAATAAGGAGTAGTAGTCAAGGGAACTCAATGAGGTATGATTAACACACTTGGGGTTGGTTTACAAGACATATGTGATTACAAAGTGTGAGGTTTGAATGGAATGTAGAACCAGATTGTGGATGAGAAACCAAATGAACTAAATGGAAACCATGTCATAAGGCCAATAAATGTGTCCGAATCATTAGGGATGTGGGAACCCTGTTAGTGAGAATGACACTACACAATAGAAAAGGTTGGAATTATTACCAACTTAGCCCTTATTTTCTTAAATACCGTTAAAACAACACCATAGTAGCTTGTTAATAATGGTTCCATTACCTAGTAGTTAGCTTACTCATGGAGGAAAAATAAGTCAGAAGTTATCTTGGCAATATTGAAGTTGAATATTAAGAGTACTTTAATTGTGAGTTTTAGTTATTTAAGAGAAAAAAACAAAGTTTCATGAGTTTTAGTACCTATGATGCTTTTAATTGCCTTACTAAAGGAGCATGTAAGAGAAATAAGACTAGATTGATGTACTATTTAAAATTTAATCATATTCAAAAGGGTTTGAGAAAAAACATGATGAGGTTCTCATACTGTGATATAAAAATAACCCAAAAATTTCATACTTCGCTCTGTTATGCAATGGGGTGACACCATTCCAGAAAGAATATGAAATTTACTTGTAGCAGGTTATGGTGCAATCATCTTTTTTGTTCTCTTAAAGGAACTCTTTCTATACCTTTTATCGAGCATAAATCATCTGTGAATACGTTTGAGGGCAGCCTGCTCATCCTGCCAGTTATCCTCAAAAATTATCACGGATAGCCTTGTTGATGGTGTGAGATTGTGAAAGTGGTATGAGCTTATTATGGAGAGTCTTTCGGTGTGTTGTTTATGCAAGTCCATCCATAGTTGTCAACAACATGAAACTTATGTGGGGCTTCCATTAGGTTGTGTATCCTCTTGTACATGGTTTGTAAATTTTACATGAAATATCATTAGCTTGGTGTTATGGGAATAATGAGTTTGTTGTTAAGAGGTTATTGATTGGGGGGATTGGGGGTTAGGGGATTTAGGTGCATTTTACGAGTTATAGGAATAATGAGGTAGTAGTTGAAGGATTAGGTATAGAAGCTTAGAAATAGGGTTTCATAGGCTTAGGGGCTGGGGTTACAGCAGTTAAATTTTAGGGTTTAGAATAGAGTTAATGGATTAAGCGTTAAGTATTGGCAAGTTTAAGGGCAGTTGGGGAACATGCCTTTAAGTGTTTACTGATTTAAAGAGTTAAAAGTTTAGATGTTTATGGTTTAGAAGTTTGATAGGTTAGATTTTTAGGGGTTTAGGGGGTTAAATAGGTTGTGGGTTAAGGGTTTACGATTTAGGGTTTGGGGTTAATAGGTTCAAGGTTTAGGGTATAAGGGTTAAGTAGGTTAGGGGTTACCAAACGCTTGGTTTAGCGGGTTAAATGGGTTAAGTGTTTAAGAGCTTGTAGGTTAGAGATGTAGTAGTTGAGATTTTAGGAGTTGGGGTTAGGGATTAAATAACAATAATAATATTCTGGTAATGGTGGAGGAATGAAAGACAATAAAGGCGGTATTTGATAATTGAATATGAGACCTCCACTATAAAGTAAGCAGAAATATTAATCATATTTTTAATTTTTAATTCATCGTTGTAATATCCCTAGGTTTTAGGGATGATATTATAAATTTGAATAGCAGGAATAAAAAATAAGGTGATTTATATGTTGGAATGTAACTTCCTTCAAGAATGCGATTCTTGCAAAATAAAATAAATTATTCTCATACTTGTATAATTTATGGTAATAATTCCAAACAAATTCAAGATAAAGCTTAATGGATGAGAGATAAATATCATTAAACTCGTTAGATAGATAAATATGCTAAGTTGAGGAAACTATAAAAGTGTTTAGGAGAGAAATAGGAAACTTTTATGAGAAAAAACATAAAAGCACTCTAGGAGAAAGAGCATGATTTTAATAGAAAAAAACCTGAGAAAGTGGTTCAGTAGCTCTACACAAAGAGGATATTTGCTAGAAACATTATCATGAAAAAGGTATTAAAAACCAAAGGTAGACATTAATAGAGTGGTTGAAGTGGATAACGAAAAAAATTCTCAACTACGCGGGTCGTAAAAGAAGACTAAGTTCTGTGTTGGTACAGTGAGGTGAACTCCGAGTAAGTTCTAGGTTGAGGAGTAAATATGTCTCATTCCCAACACAAATCATTGATTTTACTATGTTCGGTTTGTTTATTTGTAATGTGTAAAACTAGACATAAATATGATTTTGTTAAGAAAAAATCTTAATCATATCTTCATTCACTTTGAGCGATAATTAAAATATGTAGCTTGGGAATATTTGATAAATACAATTACATGTACCAAATTCAAATCATGTGAAGGTAAGAAATAATGTGGGTAGTATCTAATGAATGGAGCTCTATACAACTTATATGTGTTGTAATTTTGAGTAGGAGCAGTTTTATCTAATTTTTCTAGAATAAATTTATCTAAAGATTTAAGTTGGGATGTAAGAATAACTAGGTGAATGTACAAATAAACTCATTCATTAGAAAATAAAATTTATTAGGGTGTCGATATAAATATTTAATGAATTGTTTAGAAAAGAAAAAGGTAATTATAGCGGTAGTTCTGTCTCTTCGAGGGCAACCATTAGATTCATTTGTTTCACAAAAGAGAAAGTCTAGTTATTGTATTGTTTATGTTATTTTAGTCGAATATTCTCCTCAGAACATAGGTTTAGATTTATGAATACTATGGGGGGTGGTTGTAGGGAAACTGTAATTAAATCCGAGAATGTAGAAATTGAAAATTAGTTGGTTATTAAAAGTGAGCAAAGCTTATCTCTTGGTTGTTGATATCTTTGAAATTATCTTGAAAACTTGCTACTATAATGCATGTACCTTAAATGGGTGTGTTATCATAATTTGCGGAAAAGAGGATGATATTATCCTATGTCTGCTATTACATAAATAAAAATAACCATAATTATATTTCATGATTGTGCATAATTCTACATTGAAAATTTGCAAATTATAAAAATAACCTAATATGATTATCAATGTAAAATACTTATTAAAAATCTATTCTAGAAGAAAATGCTATTGAAAATGAGATAGAAATTGAAAATAAACTATAGTAGATAACTAGTGATATTATTTAGGAAAAGAACTCAAAAACTAAGTAGCAAGGCAAGGTGCTATAAAGTCAAGAAAAGTTAAAGAAACGTGTGTTATGTCAAATTATGCATATCCCCATAAATAAACTAAATATTACTTTATCGTATACGGAACACAAAATTAGAAGGTATGGGATAATAGGAAGATTTGAATGAGAGTGGGTGGCTAGAGAATGGTTTTGAAACCAAAGGTTGATGATAAAATATAACAATAAGGAGTAGTAGTCGAGAACCTCAGCAATTAACAGTGAACACACTTGAGTGGGTTTACAAAAGTATGTGATTACAAAGTGATAGAGTTTATGGAATGTAGAATTATGCAATGGATAGAAAATAATCAATTGAGCTAATGGTAAACCATATCATAAGGCCAAAAAATGTCCAAGAATTGACAAAGGAGGATGAAACCTAGTAGTGGGAATGGTAGTACACAATAGAAAAGAGATGGCGTGGTACCAACTCACCACTTATTTTACTTAAATACGGTTAGGTAACACCATGGTGACAGCTAATGATTGTTCGAAGCCCACTAGTAGCTAGCTTATATTGGAGGAACAATAAGAATTAGAGAAGTTGTCTTATTATTGTTAAAGTTGAATATTAAAGTAGCACAATTGTGTGTTTAGTTATTTAGAGAAAAAAAAATCATGTGAGTTATAATAACTATGATTCTTTGGATGTCTTCTAAGGCAATATAAGAAATAATATTAGATTGGTATACTACTTAAAAAAATTTAATCATATTTAAAGGCTTTGGCAAAAAACACAATGATTCTCATACCTCGATATAAAAATAACCCAAAAATGTCATACTTGAATATATTAGTTAAATTGACGCCATTCCGAAGAATATCACAATAGGTTTCATTATGATATAATATAACAATAGGTTTCATTATGATATAATATAATAGGTTTGTTCTTTGACTTCGTGCACACTCTTGTTGATACTAATTTTGAATCTCTTTTCTACATAATATCACTAGGTATCTACCATAGTTTTTCGTCATTTTCTCTGTCTTGATAGTATTTCACTCTCTCTAGAATATATTTTTAATTAAGTATTTCATGATAATCATATTTGGTTATATTTTTAATTTGTAAATTTTCAATATTAGAATTATGCACATAATAGAAATATAATTGGTTATTTTAATTTTTATATAATAGTAGACATGGTAGTGTGTCATCCTCTTTTCTGCAAATTGTTACAATACTGTTAATTTGGAGTGGCATGCATTGTAGTAGCATAAGTTCGCTTAAGGTAATTGTGCTACATCGATAAGCAAGAAACAAAAACTTACTCAGTGCCTTTTTATATTCAATTTTAATTAAATCCTTTAAAAAAAATTGAATGAAGATATATCAGGGTCTTTCCAATAAAAATCACATTTATGTCTAGTTTTACACATTAAAAATAAACAAACTGAAACATAGTCAACAATCTCACGAGATTGAGCTGTTGAATGAAATTCACCTTTACTCCCCAACCTGGGCTGACTTCTCTGGTTCACCCTTACCGCAACCTAGAACTTTAATGAAATTACTCAACTTGACTATGAGTTGAGAATTTTCTTGCTATCCTTCTTCCTCTGTTAATGCCCTACGTTGGTATTTAATACCTTTTTCATGATATGGTTTCCTTTAGCTACCTCCTCTTTTTGTGAAACTACATAATCCACCTTCCTAGGTTTTTCCATAAAATCATGCCTTTCTTTCTAAATTGTTTTTATGTTTTCCCATAAAAGCGCTCATTTACCGTGAGGACACTATTATAGTTTCCACTCACTTGTATGTTATCTAGCTAAGGATCTTAATGGATATTTATCTCATCCATTAATCTTATCTTGAATTTCTTTATAGTGTGCAATCATTATCTGACTTGTAATTTAATTTCTTTATCTTATGACATCATTCCTAAGTGTCACATTCGCAAACATATAAATCACTGTATTTATTTATTCCTAAGTAACAAAATTTATAATAACATCCTAGCAGAGGTATATTACAAATGTGAATTAAAATTTAAAAAAATATGATTAAGCTTTCTTTGTTTACTTAATAGTGGAGGTCTCATACACAGTTACGAACATAATTGCTTTACTGCTTTCCACCTTAGGGGATTTGAGTTTTATGTGCTAGAGTTTGAATGTTGGTAGGTTTGAGTTTTAGTGGTTTAGGGGTTAAATAGGGTGGGGTTGAAATTAGGGTCTTAGGGGTTAAAAATTGAGGTTTATAGGTTTAGGGGTTAATAGGTTTGAGTTTAATGGTATAAAGAGTTAAATTGTTTTAGGGAGTTAAAATGAGTTGAAGGGTTAGATACTTGAATTTAGCAGGTTAAATGGGTTGAAAGGTTTAAAGACTTATAGGTTGGGGATGTAGCAGTTAAGGATTTAGAAATTTAGGGTTTGAGGATTGATGGTGTTAGGATTTGAGAGTTAAATAGGTTAGGGTTTTGGGTGTTAAATGGGTTAGTGGTTAAATAGAAAATCATTAGCAAATAAAATACAAAATTAAAAAATATTAGAAATATATATTCAAAACTTTCAGATTTTATTTTCTTAACAATATGTAGTTTTTATTTGCGCATAAAATGTACGAAGCCTTTCTTCGAATGAAATTTTTAAAACTTTCATTTTTTTAACATTCATCGAGTTCAAAAGGTTAATAATTATAATATTCATGTTGGAATATAAAAAATATAGTCGAGATAAATAAGTGACTCCTCATCCTGCGAGTTGTGAGAAAAGGGTTGAAAAACATATCGACCAGACAACTTACAAAATTTTCAGCAATTTTGTTCTAATGCAAAAGAAATTTTGAATCCCAAATAATATTTTGTTTATACGATTGATTAGCTTATAAAAATATAAAATTTCATTTCTTGATTCATAAAACACTTATCATGAAATAAATCACAATTTGAAAAATATAATATTGTAAAAATCCACATTGTGATATTAATGATATGAGTTAGTTCTTATAATGCATGTTTACAAATTTAAACGATAAATCATTATCATTATGGTCATTCTTCAATGGCACACAATTCTTCAATAACATAGAAACCCCGCTTCATCAAACAAAATCACAAGTTAGAAAATATAGAATTGAAAACTCTCAAAAAAGTTTGAAATCATTATGGTAATCTTAAAATTAATAATAAAGAACCTTTAACTGCATTGTAACATTGAACCCACTAGTTGTTAAATCAATCCCATCAAAATTTTCCAAAATTGAAGAAATAATAATAAAATTACTAGTTTTTGGTCATTTTCTATAAATATTTTAAGCAGGTAAATACCCATTATGTCAAATTGTGCATATCCCCATAAAAAAAAAATATTTAGCAAATTAATATACGGAACTTCAAAATTAGAAGGTATGGGATAATGGGGAGAATTTGAAGGGAAAGGTGAGTTGGATGAAGAATGCTTCTGAAACAAAGGTTGATGATAAAATATAACTTAATAAGGAGGTAGTAGTCGAGGAACCTCAGTATGGTGGTGCTACCTTGGTGGGTTTACAAGAGGTATGTCATTATACAAGGCGCGGTTGGATGGAATGTATAATTATATAGTGAATAAGAAATAATCAAATTGAGCTAATGGTAAACCATGTCATAAGGCAAAAAATGTGTCCAGGTTATTGAGGAGGATGAGAACCTGGTGAGTGAGAATGGTAGTACACAATAGAAAAGTTTGTGTTGTACCAACTCCACCACTTATTTTTCTTAAATACGATTAGGTAACACCATGATGACTTGTTAGTGGTTTTCAAGCCCACCTGGTAGCTAGCTTACTCATGGAGGAACAATAAGAATTAGAGAGTTGTGTTAACAATATTTGGAAGTTGAATATTAAGAGTGACACAATTGTGTGTTTTGGTTATTGAAGAAAAAAAAATTCATGAGTTTTAGTAACTGAGGTGCTTTGAATTATAACCTATAGGAGCATGTAAGAGAAATAATGTTAGATTGATGTGCTATTTAAAAAAATTTAATCATGTTTAAAGGCTTTGGAGAAAAAAACATAACGATTGTCATATAGGTAAAAATAAGCCAAAGAAATGTCATACTTAAACTCTCTTTTGTAGTTAGGTAGCGCCATTCAAAGAAGAATATCTTGTAACATACCCATAAGTAACCTGGAAAAATGCATGGAGTTAGGACTTTTTTCAACATTTACGAATGTGTAACCTTATAAATTTATTTATATATTTCTGCATTAACCATTTAAATACCCATTATCTCACTTGAAAATATTTAGCAAAAATCATGGTAGGTTACACAACCATTAATTGTTCTTGTTGTAGCATATTAACTTAAGTTTCACCTATAACTATGCATAAGTCCATAATCATTTAATTCAATTAGTAGATGCCCTAATTGATAATATCAACGTCGCCTCATAGAAATAAATTAACATCATCAACGACTTTAATTAACAATCACATAAATGAACACGAATGTACCTAGACACCGGTAAGTTAAAGAAACGACCAGCGTTTCGTTGTTAATACTTTCGTAGAGGTTGTCACCCTACACTCAATAGTTTATAAAGTCCATCCCTTGACCATTGTAATAATTACATATAAAGTAATCTTAAATGAAACATAACTTCTTTAAGTTATTCTGATCATCATGATACCATTGCCACGAATCATCAATCTCTGTCTTTGTATTAATTTGTTTCCTTGAGGATCATTGTGCAATTGGAACTACTAAGCTTGCATGGACTAACAACTCTTTATCTTCCACAATATTAAACGGAAATTTCGCTTTTCAAGTCATCCTTCTTTCTTATACATTTCTCTGTTCGACCCCATAAGTATCATGATTAGATAAAATATTAATAAACAATAATCAATCTCTGTTTGTGACACTTCAACAAATATTTGTACATTATAAAACTTTAACCACATTGACATTATTTCCTTGACACAACATCATTTTCACATGCATTAGTAACAAATAAATCAATATCCGTATCCTCTTTCACGAACACTAATAAAATCTTGCATGCACTTTCTATTATTTCCAAAGAAAGCTAACCATGCTATAATATGTGCATGCAAGTACACATAACAATATTTTCAGATAACTATCCCAGCAAGAAATTTCTCTTTGCATATAAATGACACTGCTTTTCAATATGGATTAATGCAATAGATGTTATGCCATGTGAATACATGTGTTCTTTTCCAAAAACATATTTTCACACCCACAAGATCTATTCATATTAGTTACTATGTGTAACAATACCAACTCTATTTCAAACAAAGTTAACATCCTGATTATATTTTTGTGCATGCAGTAACATATCATTATTCACATATGTAAAACATATATTTCTTTCCAAAGAAACAAAATAAATATTTCTAGCAGAAAAAATAATAAACACATTTCTTTTCCAAGGTCAAGCATACCACTTATCATTTCATGCATGCAAAGTGACATTTCCCTCTCCTTGAAAAATGTAATAATAACTTCATATGTTCTCCCAGATAAATCTAATACCATAGCTAATCCCTTTAGGTTGGACAATACATATTATTTTCCCAAAGAAAATTTAACACAATAAATATTATGTGATTGCATCTTCACTTTTCTCTAGAAATCTAATGTCAAAAATATATTTTCCCATGCATGCAAGCATATATGTTTCTCTAGTAATCTTACATAATAAAGCATGTGATTGCCTCTTTTCCTCTCTAAAATCTAATCCAATAATGCATACTGAGATATATTTTTGTATCTTCTATTCATTTTGAAGAGTTTTAACGTAATTATTTCCTTGCATACAATTATGCAATGTTCCAAATGGGAAAATATGGCTCGTTAGAATATCTTAAGATATTCCACTGTAGAGATCAAAGCTATAGAATTACACCAATGGTCTAAACGAGGAATGATTAGCGGGCATTTACTGATCACATCACCCATTACGAAGGAGTGAAAATCCGAAGGCTGCAGCCCCATTCAGGACTCTTGTCTGAAGAATGGTGGAACACGACAGGTATGGAGCCAACACTCTACCTGGTTTTTTCTGCTCTTGGAACGCCAGAATCTATAGGTCTAAACAATGGATCGAAAAGAAACAAAAACCAACCGGAAAAGAAGCAAATTCCACTCTCGAGAAAATACGCGGCAAACTCGAGGGAATGGTGTATAAGCAAGCCGATGTGAAAATAATGTGAACCATTTAGGTTCCTTATTTTAAGCGTATGGAACCTCGAAAAGTTTAAGCAAAAATAAATGAGTTTAAGGGTTTTAACGGATCTCCCTGACACTAGTGAAGAAATCGGCTAAAGAGAGAAAGTTAATAAATAAACCGTCCTTTAGAATTACGCAGTTCTCTTTGAAGAACACTGAAAATCAGCCATTAGACTCTCATGTTATAGTATGGCATCAATAAATAAGATCTATAATCAAGTTCCTTTGTGTAAATGTGGATTTACTTAAAATAAAGAGCAAAAGTCTTAAAAATAATAACGGAAACAGTTACTAGAAGCAGGAAAAGACTTAAGCAGAAAATTTTATGGAAGCTTCAGCTGATGTGGGTTAATATTCAGTCTGACTGATGTATGGTTGAAGCTTGTCAGATCCATACCAGATCTGGAAATACTACATTACTTAAACAAGATCCCCACTGAGGTTTTTATCAAAATAATGTAAATAAGTATGAATCTACAACTTTTAATGCCTTTAAAATTTTCATGCAAATAAATTCAATCATTATATAATCATGGTCACTTATGCAAACAAAGATATTTTCAAAGGATGTGGGTACTCATCTCTTGATGCATGCTTAGAAATATATATTTCCTCTCTTCCCCTTGGCTCCATTTTCATGTGTTCTCATTTCCCTCTTCTGTTTCTCTCATGGGATTATAATAAAAAATGAATTAATTAAAATGGAATAGATTTTATAAATCATAGTATTCCTTTTTTCTAAATGTAAAAAATTCCATCTTTCTAATTCTGTAAAAGCATTCAAGCTTTTCTAAATCCTAAAAAAGTATTGAAACACTAAATCATAAAAAAATAATTTCATATTTTCTAAATCATAAAGCATTCGACTTTTCTAAGTCACAAAAGCAATCCATAAGCTATCATAAATCTGATTTTCCTAAATCGAGAAGAAACGTTATAAATCCCTCATGCTTTTATTTTTAAGAGTGGGTTACTACTGTATGAGAAAAAATATCACTTATCCACATACTTTTTCCAAATCTATTACTCATTATTTTAAAACTCATAAAATATACCAATAAAATGTAATTTATTTCCATGAAGAATATAAATTATTATAAATAAAATAATTAAAAAATAGTTAACTGATATTCTAAAAATCAACAATTACAAGAATATTCTTCATTTAATATCAATATAATAATGTGTATTTAATTATTTAATAACCCTCATTTTATGAGGTTTTTATGATGGCTGTCACCGGGGATATTACAAACTCCCCCCTTAAAAGAACATCGTCACTGGGTGTTCTTCTCTTGTTGGAACATTAACCTTTGGTGCTATTTTCCAATTATTTAGGAAATGTAAAATAATACCTAAGTCCTAATACTTTCACAAGAACTAGGGGGAGCATGGCCTTTGATATCAAAGTAGTAAAAGAAAACTCTATCAAGTGCACATTGCATTTTATTAGGGGTCATTAGTCTTTCTCACCCTAGTGTTTTTGCAAATTATTGTCTTTCTCTCCCCACAATGGTACAATCATTCAAACTCATAGTGTTGTCAACCATTATGTTAATATTTCCTCTTTATTATTTTCTCTGAAGTTTTTAGGAGACTTTTAGGAAAGGTCCATGTTGAAATTAACCACCAATAACTGTAAGGCGGCAAGAAGTCTTCTAAAGCTGTCCACGTCTCCCATCTGACTTATGCTTATCGCATAACGATGCTCGGGATATACTCTGCTTTTATGCACTAATTTTTCGATGATAAATTTCACATTCATACTTTTATAGTCTTTAATTTTATATTTTGGTAATTAAGACACTCTTGTGTTATAAATATTTCATAGAAATTTTGGCTTAACCTCAATTCTATAAATTAAAACCCAATAAGTAAGTATTTGTATGTGTATATAAACATATACTCATTTGTATTTCGCAGTCTTGTTTTTAGGAAGTTTTGTCATCTAACGGTCAATATGTCCTTTCTCTAACTTTTTCGATTTAATAGCTTTATCGTTCTAACCTCTATAATTATAAAAATTTCAGCATCTGTGTGTAAATGTCTACATATACATCTATCTGTATTCGGTTAACCTTCTTTGCTTCAACTAATTTTATGATAGGTTTTATATTGAAAGTGGATGAACGCTCTTTTCCGATGTTTTAAATATGTTTAGTATTGTTACCCATAATTTTACCACATATAATAGGGCAGCTCTCTTATGTTATTGTAGATTATTGACATATGTAATTGGTGCATATTACAACTCTTCCCTTGGGTACATGCTTGTTGTTCTGTTTACATTTTGTTAAAAATTTCGGTTTATACACACGGTAACTCCATTTTGTTTTTAAAAGACACCAAAAGCTACCTGTTACATTTGTTATTAGATTTGACATTCGGGGGAAATTTATCATCTCTAACTTTATTACTACCAGTACTTATCCCAGAATCAACCATTTTGTCCACCATATAACCTCACGGATTTTCAGCTAATAGCTCTAATTTGCAATTGTAAGTCTTCGAACAAACGGTCAATCTAAACACTGTTAAGAAATCATAACAATGATTCATATAAACTTTATGAAAATCATACTGTAACAATTCATGTAACCTTATGTAAAAATTCATAGATAAATCTCAAGTTATGAATGCATCACAGAAGTACTATAGCCCGGTCCTCCAGTGACCTTCAAAGTTAATACCATCTCCCGAACTCACCCAGTGAAGATCCTCCAGAACGGACTAACGCCTCAGCTCTTGTTCACAGAACCGCTATTCATGTACTCTGGCTTTGTTCCAGTTGCGTCCAATTTGAGATGCTTGTTTAACATTTGCTAGGCTTCCTTATTTAGGGACTTTAAAGTTGCTTTACGGTTTTCATTTTCCATCTTCACCTCTTCCCAACTACTTTCCTCGACAGGAATTTAGATTTTTTTTTGCTCAAAAATCTAGGTGAAAATAACTATTTCAAGGATTTTTGAAATATTTGAAGTGTTTTCCATAACCTCATGGATTGGGCATGTGATCTCAATTTCTCATTTGGTCGTAGTGCGTACACAATATTTTATTTATTTTCATAAATAAATAATTAACCACATCCACAATAATTATCCATTTAGGGTCCACTCCCCTTTGGATTTATGTTCAGATATCTAATTTGAAAAGCATAGAACTTCGGTGTTACAAAAACTCTGGGGTTATTCCTGAATACCCCAACTAAAGTATTCACAGTAACTCAACAATAAAATAAAATATTACGTCATTACATCAATCCCATCATAGCTTCCATAGCCATTGAATCCAATAAAATTCAATGTCTAAAAATAGTCAATATCTACAAATCACTTTATTAATTTACATATTTTCCATTGCATGTATCATTAGCGAAGGAACATTTGTGTACACCATACATCTTATACTTGACCCGACATGGGGTCCAAAATTTGTCAAGCACATTGACAACAATTCATACCCCTTAATATTCTGGGTGGTATACATTCAAAATTTCACAATAATAATAATCCTGTGGCTTAGAAAAATACATTAACATATGTTTGTACACGCATGATACTTTGTTTTAAGGTCTGCAACCAACGACCATAAATATTGTAGAAAATGTGATCATTGAACACTGAGACACAAGTATGATTTTTTTTTTCTCTTGCCATTGTTTTGTATATAAGCGACAACCATTGAAATTTTGTGAAAAATAATTTTGCAATCTTCACGAAATCTACGATCACTTGTAGACTTTTTTCAAATAGTATACTGACATCTTGATCTGCAAACGATTAGAAGCATTCCATCCAACAATTTTCAAGCATACTGATCTCCATCCATTGAAATTTTGTAACCAATTTACAGCATGCAATCTATGGTGGATAAGACATTCTTCCAAATAGTTGGCAAGCATAAGTCTGCTACGTTGAGGGAGACTAGTTAGCGAGATGGAAATAAATTTCATAGTATGTTATATCTCATAGAGATAGTAAAACTAGAGAATTTCTAGAACATCATGAATCATATTAATATCATCAATGGTAAAATTTATAACTAATAACAGAACCAACAAATCCTATTGACATCTAATCGAAGTTGTTAAATTATGGATCATTCTAAACATATTTTTCTTGGAATCACCATGGGGGTTACATGATCTCAGGTATGAAAACCCCTTGATATTAATTAATACGTAGAAACTTCCACGGATGAAATTATTTAAAAATACAAAACCGTGGATCTCAGTGTCTACTACACTTTTTTGCTTGACATTGAGTAAGCATATCTACAACTCTAAATGAAAAGAAAACCTGATTTCATACTCTTATGATTTTTTTCATTGAATTTAATTACTATGTGAGTTCTATTTCACTGCGTTGCTTATTTTTTAACAACCTAAAGTTTACCATTCAATATATATATATTTTATTTTCAACATTCCATTGTCCTCTTGAGGTCAAGCTTAACTTATGTTATTTAGTTATCCCACCAACCATACATGTATTCATTATTTATGAGTAGTGCATGATAACTTTGTGTATTTTTCCATTTTTTTCTTATGCCATAATAATTTTCTCATTATGCATGCAAAGGTTGGTAGTTAATCTGTTGTCATAATTGAGTGTCAAGATGGTTCCATAGTCTGATAGAAAGTTTTATTCTTTTATCACATCCATGTTAAAATTTCATGAAGCACAACTTTTAAGAAACATTATAAATGTCTATCTTTCATGCGGTCTGTTAATCATGCAACATGCATCTCATAGTAATTTGTAGTATACTACAAGTTTAATTAAAATCATACAGAATGATTCCCACTAGCGTAATACCACTCTCGCCCTTTTTGCATAATGATTCCCAAAAAGCGCGATTATTTGCAACCTTTTGCTAAGTACCATTTGTAACGGCATAAATATTTCATGAGAAAAATGCATGAGTTAGGACTTTTTTCCAACATTTTCACGAATATGTTAACCTTATAAATTTCTTTATGTGTTACTGCATTAACCATTAGAAAATACCCATTATAATCACTTAGAAATATTTATAGCAAAAATCGCAATGGTTACACAACATTAATTCCAATTCTTGTTGTAGCATATTAACTTAGGTTTCACCGCTGCCTTTATGCACTTGATCTATGATCATTTTTAATTCCAATTAGTAGATCACCTAATTGATAATATCAGCGTCATATCATGAAATAAATTAACATCATCAAAATGGCCGATTAACAATCACATAAATAGACACGAATATATGAAACCTGCGTGGGGGTGAAAAGCGACAACGTTTAATTTGTTATTCGCGCTAGTGAAGGTTGTCACCCCTCACTCAATGGTTATAAGGGAGTCACATCCCTTGACCATTGTAATAAAATTACATATAAAAATAATCTTAAGCAAAAACATAACTAGTATAAGTTATTACAGTCATACGTGATACACCATTTACGAATCCTTGATCTCTTGTACTTTACAGCAATACGGTTGTTCGCCCAGGGATCATTGTGCCAATTGGAACTGCTAACCTGCGTAGACTAACAACTCTTTATCTTCCCCAATGTTAAACTTGAAATTTCATTCTCTCAAGTCATCGCTAACTTTCTGCCATTTACTATGGTATTTTTACTTAAGTATCATGATTAGATAAAATATTAATAAACCAATAATCAATCTCTGTTTGCGCTTGCACTTCAACAAATATTTGTATGCACATTTATAAACATAACCACATTGACATTAGTTTCCTTATTTAACATCATTTCACATGCATTAGTAACAAATAAATCAATATCAGCATCCTCTTTCACAAACAACAATAAAATCTTGCTTACTTTCTGTATTTTCCAAAAAAGCTAACATCATATAATAATCACATGCATGCAAATGCATAACAATATTTTCAAGATAACTATCCCAACAAGCAATTTCTCTGCCTTTCTTTCATGTGTTTTCTTTTCAATATGGTTAATGCAATAAGATATTATACTTACGCATGTGAATACATGTTCTTTTCCAAAAACATATTTTCCACCAAAATCTGTTCATAATGGTTACTGTGTATAACAATGCCAACTCTATTTCAAACAAAGTTAACATACAAATTATAATTTTGTGCATGCAATAACATGTCTTGTTCTTCTGCTGTGTAAAACATATATTTCTTTCCAAAAGAAACCAAATAAATATTTCATGGAAAAATAAACACATTTCTTTCCAGTCAAGCACATTACCACTTATCATTTCATGCATGCAAAGTATTGTTCCTCTCATCCAAAAGGATATAACCAATAACTATGTAATATTCCTCCTAAGATAAAGCTAATACCATAGCTAATCCCTTTAGGTTGGACAAAAGTACATATTATTTTTCCCAATTGCTTACAATAAATATTGTGTGATTGCATCTTCCTTTTCTCTAGAAAAATCTAATACTCAAAAATATATTTTCCCATGCATACGAGCATATATGTTTCTCTAAATAATCTTCGTAAACGTGATTACTCTTTTTCCTCTCTAAGAATCTAGTAATAAATACGCACAAGGATATATTTTATCTTCTATTCATTTTAGAGAGAGTTTTAACACAATATTGTTTTATTGCATACAATTGTGCAATATTCCAAATGAGAAAATATGGGCTCGGTGAGAATATCTTAAGATATTCCCATATGGAAATCACAGCAATATGGAATACACCAATAGATCTAAACCGGAGATATGGGCCCCGGCGAGGCATTTACTAGATACACATCCTTCACGAGGAAGGTGGAAATCCGGAGAACTACTGACCCATTCAGGACTGCATGCAACAGAAGAATAGTGGAACACGGCAGAGTATTAAGAATGACCCACTCATCTTAAGAGTTTTCTGCTCTTAGGAACCTTGAATCTATAGGTCTAATGGATCCAAAAAGAAGAAAGTAAAACAGCAAGGAAAAGCGCTAAATTCCACTCTAAGGAAAATCTGCAATAGGCTCCAAGGAGGACATTGTGTAAGCAACCCAAATTGTGAAAATAATAATGTGAAATGAAAGTGGGTTCCTTATTTTAGAAAATTGTTGGAACCTCAAGAAAAGTTTCGGCAAAAATAAATGAGTTTAGAGGTTTTAACGGATCTCCCACAATCAACATAGCTGAAAATCGATAAAGGAGAGAGTTGGTAAATAGAGAAACCGTCCTTTAGAAATTGTGATTTCTGTGGAAGACACTAGAAATCAGTCATTAGACTCATATTATAGTATGGCATCAAAAATCAGATCTGTAATCAAGTTCCTTTGGCAAGTATTGGATTTACTTGAAGCTTAAGAGCAAGAATCCTTGAAAATAATAGAAACAATTGGAAAAGGCTGCAGAAAGACTTGACAAAATTTTATGTAAGGGCTTCGGTGAGATATGAGTTAATATTCAGATCTACAACTGATATATGGTTGAAACATCAGATCCATACCAGATGCGGAACTATAGGCAATACAAAGCAAGATCCCCTTGAGTTTTAACGCTAAATGGCCATAAATAAGTGTAGATCTGGCTTTTAATACCTTTGAAATTTTTGTTGTAAATAAGTTCGTCATTGTCTCAATCATGGTCCATAAACAAGATGTTTTCAAAGGATATGGTTACTCATCTCTTGATCGTAACCGAAATATATTCCTCTTCCTTGACTCCATTCTCCATGTATTCTCCCATTCCTCTTCTGTTCTCTCCGCGGGATTATAATAAAAAATAGAATTAATTAAAATGGAATAGATTTTATAAATCTAAAAATTATTCAACTTTTTTCTAAATCATAAAAAAATTCCATCTTTTCTAATTCATAAAAGCATTCAGCTTTTCTAAATCTAAAAGTATTGCTGACTTTTTCTAAATCATCGTGATTCATATTTTCTAAATCATAAAAAAACGTTCGACTTTTCTAAAATCACAAAAAACGATCACATAAAGCCTCCATAATCTTGATTTTTTCCTAAATCGAGAAAAGCATTCTCCATAAATCCCTCATGCTTTTGTTTTTAAAGGGTAGATTTTCTTTTTCCTTGGAAAAATATCTACTTATCCATACTTTTTCCAGTGTATCCATTATTTCTAAACTCATAAAATATACCAACTTAAAATATAATTTGTTTCCATGGAAGAATATAAATTATTGTAAATAAAATAATTAAGAAATAATTCTTCCTAAATTCTTATAATCAACAATTACAGAATATTCTTAGCTTCTTCAATAATAATTAATAATATTTAATTGTTTGGCAACTCATTTTATGAGAGTTTTTGCTGATAGCTTATCAAGGGATATTTTTAATCCTGATAGGTTTCATTATGATATAATATAACAATAGGTTTCATTATGATATAATATCATAGGTTTCATTAACTTTGACTTCGTGCACTCTGTTGATACTAGTTTTGAATCTCTTTTCTACATAATATCACTAGGTATCTACCATAGTTTTTGGTCATTTTCTATCTGTGTTCAATAGTATTTCCTCTCTCTAGAATATATTTTTAATTAAGTATTTTACCATGATAATCATATTTGGTTATATTTGTAATTTGTAAATTTTCAATGTAGAATTATGCACACTAATGAAATATAATTATGGTTATTTTAATTTTTATATAATAGTAGACATACTGATAATATCATCCTCTTTTCTAGAAAATTATTATAATACATTGATTTAAGGTGGCATGCATTATAGTAGCATTAGTTCGCTTAAGGTAACTGTGCTACATCAATAAACAAGACATAAGGTAACTGTGCATTAGTTTGCTTTATGTCTATTTTTACACATTAAAAATAAACAAACTGAAACATATTCAACAATCTCACGAGATTAGTGTTAGGAATGAGACACCTTTACTCCCCAACCTAGAACTGACTTACTCGAGCTCACCCCCTTACCACCCAACCTAGAACTTCGTTACTCAACTTGACTGTGAGTTCAGAATTTTCTTGCTATCCTTAAACTACCTCTATTAGTGCCTACCCTTGGTATTTAATACCTTTTTCATGATATGGTTTCCTTTAGCTACCTCCCTCTTTTTTGTAGAGCTACTTAATCCACTTTCCTAGGTTATTCCATAAAATCATGCCTTTCTTTCCTAGAGTGTTTTTGCGCTCATTTCTGTCCAGGGACACTACTATAGTTTCCCTCACTTAGCATATTTATCTATCTAAGGAGCTTAATGGATATTTATCTCTCATCCATTAATCTTATCTTGAATTTCTTTCTGTAATTATTACCATAAATCATTATCCAAGCATGAGATTAATTTCTTTTATCTTGGCAAGTATCCCATTCCTAAGTGTCACATTCGCAAACATATAAATCACTTTTATTTATTTATTTCTAAGTATTAAAATTTATAATAACATCCCCACAACAGAGATATATTACAAGGATGAATTAAAATTTAAAAATATGATTAAGCTTTCTTTGTTTACTTAATAGTGGAGGTCTCATACACAATTATGAACACCAATTTATTGTCTTTCATGCCTCCACCTTAGGGGTTTAAGGGTTTATATTCTCAGGGTTTAGATGTTCAATGGGTTAGATTTTTAGTGGTTTAGGGGTTAAATGGGCTAGCGGTTGGGAATTAGGGTTTTAGGGTTAGGGGTTAAGGGTTTATAGGTTTAGGTGGTTAATGGGTTTAGGGTTTAGTGGTATAAGGGGTTAAATGGGTTAGGGGTTAGGAATTAGGGTTGAAGGGGTTAGATGCTTAGTTTAGCGGGTTAAATGGGTTAGGGGTTTAAAGACTTATGGGTTAGGGGATGTAGAAGTTAAGGATTTTAGGGGTTACGGGTTAGGGATTGATGGTGTTAGGACTTGGGGAGTTAAATGGGTTAGGGTTTTTGGGTGTTAAATGGGTTAGTGGTTAAATAGGAAATCATTAGAAAATAAATGGGTTAGCGTTTAAATAGAAAATAATTAGCAAATAGTAAGGTGGAGGCATGAAAGAAAATAAATTGGTGATGATAATTGTGTATGAGACCTCCACTATTAATTAAACAAGGAAAGGTTAATCATATTTTTAATTTTTATTTCATGGTTGTAATATCCCTAGGTTGTTGGGATGTTATTATAAATTTGAATACTTAAGAATAAAAAAATAAAGGTGATTTATATGTTTGAGAATGTGACAGTTAGGAATGTGATTAGCTAGATAAATATTCGAAGTGGGGGAAACTATAAAAGTGTTGACAGAGAAAAATGAGAGCTTTTATGGGATGAAAACATAAAATCACTGTAGGAGAGAAAGGCATAATTTTATGGAAAAACCTAGGAAAGTGGATTAAGTAGCTCTACAAAAAAGAGGGAAGTTGCTAAAGGAAACCTTATCATGAAAAAAGGTATTAAAAACCAAGGGTAGCCATTAACATAGGTAGTTGATGGATAGCAAGAAAATTCTCAACTCTGGGTCAAGTTAAGTAACTAAGTTCTATGTTGGGTGGTAAGGGGGTGAACTCGAGGAAGTAAGTTCTAGGTTGGGGACTAAATATGTCTCATTCCAATCTCCTGAGATTGTTGACTATGTTTCAATTTGTTTATTTGTAATGTGTAAAACTAGACATAAATGTGATTTTTATTGGAAAAACTCTTGATATATCTTCATTCACTTTTTTTAGCCGTTAATAAAAATATATGAGTTGGGAATGTTGATAAATATAGTTACATGTATCAAATTCAAATCATGTGAAAGTAATATCTGATGAATGGAGCTCCATACAACTTATATGTGTTGTAATTTTGATGGGAACCAGTTTTTATGTAATTGTTGTAGGATAGAGTTTATCTAGAGATTTAAGTTAGGATCTCTAGAATAACTAGGGTGACTATACAAATAAATTCATTCATTAGAAAAGAAAATTTATTAGGGAGTGAATATAAATATTTAATGGATTGTTTAGAAATAAAACTTAATTATAACAAGTATCTTTCTACTCATCTCTTCCAAGGAGCCTTGGTATAGATTCATTTGTTTCAAAAACAAGAAAGTCTAGTTATTGTATTTTTTATGTTATTTTAGTCCCGTGAATATTCTACTCAAGAACATAGGTTTTAGATTTATGAATACTATAGAGTGTGGTTGTGGGAAACTATAATTAAATCCAAGAATGCTAGAAATTGAAAAATGAATCGGTGTACAAACGTGAGTAAGCTTATCTCTTGGTTATTGATGCACTAAAGTTATCTTAAGCAAAATTATTCAACTATAATGCATGCCACCTTAAATCAATGTATTTTCATAATTTGGTCGAAAAGAGGATGATATTATCACTATGTCTACTATTATATAAAAATAAAAAATAACCATAATTATATTTCATGATTGTGCATAATTCTACATTGAAAATATAAAAATTACAAACATAACCTAATATGATTATCAATGTAAAATAATTAATTAAAAATCTATTCTACAGAGAGGAAATACTGTTGAAGACAGATAGAAAATGAAAAAAAACTATGGTAGATAGCTAGTGATATTATGTAGGAAAGAGACTCAAAACTAGTATCAACAGAGTGCACACTAAGTGAAAGTTAAATAAACTTATTATGTTATACCAAATTATGCATATCCCCATAAAAAAATATTACTTGATCATCTCGAACACAAAATTAGAAGGGATATGATAATAGGGAGAATTCGTATGGGAAAGGTGAGTTGGCTAGAGAATGGTTCTGAAACCAAAATTTGATGATATAATATAACTCAATAAGGAGTAGTAGTCAAGGAACCTCAATGAGGTATGATGAACACACTTGAGTGGGTTTACAAGACATATGTGATTACAAAGTGACAGGTTGGATGGAATGTAGAACTAGATTGTGGATGAGAAATAACCAAATGAACTAAATGGAAACCATATCATAACGCCAATAAATGTGTCCAAATCATTAGGGGAGTATGAGAACCTAGTAGTGAGAATGGCACTACACAATAGCAAACTTGGCATTGTACCAACTCCGCCCCTTATTTTTCTTAAATACCCTTAGGTAACACCATAGTAGCTTGTTAATAATTGTTCAAGCCCACCTTGTAGTTAGCTTACTCATGGAGGAACAATAAGAATTAGAGGAAGTTGTCTTAACAATAGTGGAAGTTCAATATTAAGAGTAGCACAATTGTGAGTTTTAGTTATTTAGCGAAAAAAACAAAAGTTTGAAGAGTTTTAGTACCTATGATGCTTTGAATTATATCCTAGGAGCATGTAAGAGAAATAAGACTAGATTGATGTACTATTTAAAAAATTTAATCATATTCAAAGGGTTTGGAAAAAAACATGATGATTCTCATACCTTGATATAAAAATAACCCAAAAATTTCATACTTAAACTCTATTATGTAATCAGGTGACAGCATTCAAGCAGAATATCACAATTACTTATGTTTGTTATGGTGCAATCATAGTTTTTGTTCTCTTAAAGGAACTCTTTCTATACATGCACCCCATCAAGCATAAATCATCCTAACAAATACGTTTGAAGTAATATAACTCATCCTATGATTATCCTCAAAAGAATTATCACAGATAGCCTTGGTGATGGTGTGAGGATCATATGAAAGTGGTATGAGCTTATTATGGAAGTCTTTCAATTGTTATTTATGCAAGTCCATCCATAATTTGTCAACAACATGAAACTTATGTGGAACCCAATGGGTTGTGTATCCTCTTGTACATGGAGTTGTAAACTTTACACGAAATATCATTAACTCGGTGTTATGGGAATAATGAGTTTGTTGTTAAGGGGTTATGGATTGGGGGGTTGGGGGTTAGGGGATTTAGGTGCATTTACAGGTTAGGGGAATAATGAGGTAGTGGTTAAGGGATTAGGTATCAAAGGCTTAGGGAATAGGGTTTCATGGGCTTAGGGGCTAGGAGATTTAGGTGTAATTAGCGGTTAGTTGAATAATGAGTTAGTGGTTAAGGGATTAGGGATTAGGGCTTAGGGGATAGGAGATTTAGCAGTTAAGGATTTTAGGGTTTAGGGGTGAGGGGTTAATGGATTAAGTGTTAAATATTGACGATTTTAAGGGTTAAGGGGTTATGCCTTTAGGTGTTTCTGGTTTAGGGGTTTAAGGGTTTAGATTTTTAGGGTTTAGAGGTTCAATGGGTTAGAGTTTTAGGGGTTTAGGGGGTTAAATGGGTTATGGGTTAACAGTTTATATATTTAGGTTTTAGGGGGTTAATGGGTTCAAGGTTTAGGGGTATAAGGGGTTAAGTGGGTTAGGGGTTGTGAATTAGGGTTGAAGGGGTTAGACGCTTAGTTTAGCGGGTTAAATGGGTTAGGGGTTTAAAGGATTATGGGTTAGGGGATGTAGTAGTTAAGGATTTTAGGGGTTAGGGGTTAGGGATTAAAATAACAATAATAATATTCTATTAGTAAGGTGGGGGAATGAAAGATAATAAATTGGTGTTGATAATTGAATATGAGACCTCCACTATCAAGTAAACAAGGAAATCTTAATCATATTTTTAATTTTTAATTCATCGTTGTAATATCCCTAGGTTTTGGGGATGATATTATAAATTTGAATACTTAGGAATAAAAAAATAAAGGTGATTTATATGTTTGGGAATGTGACACTTAGGAATGCGATTCTTGCCAAAATAAAATAAATTAATCTCATACTTGTATAATTTATGGTAATAATTCCAAAGAAATTCAAGATAAGCTTAATGGATGATATACTAAAATTATCTTAAGCAAACTTATGCTACTATAATGCATGCCGCCTTAAATTAGTGCATTATCATAATTTGCTGGAAAAGAGGATGATATTATCACTATGTCTACTATTACATGAAAATAAAAATAACCATAATTATATTTCATGATTGTGCATAATTCTACATTGAAAATTTGCAAATTACAAACATAACCTAATATGATTATCAATGTAAAATACTTATTAAAAAGCTATTCTAGAGAAAGGAAATACTATTGAAGACAGATAGAAAACAAAAATAAACTATCATAGATAGCTAGTGATATTATTTAGGAAAGAGACTCAAAACTAGTATGAACAGAGTGCACACGAATTCAAAGTTAAAGAAACATATTCTGTTATATCAAATTATGCATATCCCCATTAAAATAAATAAATAAATAAATTTACTTGATCGTATCTGGAACACAAAATTAGAAGGTATAGGATAATGGGGAGAATTTTAATGGGAAAGGTGAGTTGGCTAGAGAATGGTTCCGAAACCAAAGGTTGATGATAAAATATAACTTAATAAGGAGTAGTAGTCAAGGAACCTCAACGAGGTATGATGAACACACTTGAGTGGGTTTACAAGAGGTATGTGATTAGAAAGTGACAGGTTTGATGGAATGTAGAATTATACGGTGGATGAGAAATAATCAATTGAGCTAATGGTAAACCATATCATAAGGCCAACAAATGTGTCCAAATTATTAGGGGAGGATGGGAACCTAGTAGTGGGAATGGTAGTACACAATAGAAAAGTTGGCGTTGTACCAACTCCACCACTTATTTTTCTTAAATACAGTTAGGTAACACCATAGTAGCTTGTTAATGACGGTTCAAGCCCACCTAGTAACTAGCTTACTCATGGAGGAACAATAAGAATTAGAGGAAGTTGTCTTAACAATAGTGGAAGTTGAATATTAAGAGTAGCACAATTGTGTGTTTTAGTTATTTAGAGAGAAAAAAAAAATCATGAGTTTTAGTAACTATGATGCTTTGAATTATAACCTAGGAGCATGTAAGAGAAATAATATTAGATTGTTGTACTACTTAAAAAATTTAATCATATTTAAAGGCTTTGGCAAAAAACATAATGATTCTCATACCTCGATATAAAAATAACCCAAAAATGTCATACTTAAACTCTCTTTTGTAGTTAGGTGACGCCATTCAAGCAGAATATCACAATAGGTTTCATTATTATATAATATAACAATAGGTTTCATTATGATATAATATAATAGGTTTCATTAACTTTGACTTCATGCACTCTGTTGATACTAGTTTTGAATCTCTTTTCTACATAATATCACTAGGTATCTACCATAGTTTTTGGTCATTTTCTATCTGTCTTCAATATTATTTCCTCTCTCTAGAATATATTTTTAATTAAGTATTTTACCATGATAATCATATTTGGTTATATTTGTAATTTGTAAATTTTCAATGTAGAATTATGCACACTAATGAAATATAATTATGGTTATTTTAATTTTTATATAATAGTAGACATAGTGATAATATCATCCTCTTTTCTACCAAATTATTATAATACATTGATTTAAGGTGGCATGCATTATAGTAGCATAAGTTCGCTTAAAGTGATTGTGCTACATCAGTAAACAAGAGATAAGCTTACTCAACTTTTTACACCTATTCAATTTTAATTAAATCCTTTAAAAAAAAAGTGAATGAAGATATATCAAGAGTATTTCCAATAAAAATCACGTTTATGTCTATTTTTACACATTAAAAATAAACAAACTGAAACATAGTCAACAATCTCACGAGATTAGTGTTAGGAATGAGACACCTTTACTCCCCAACCTAGAACTGACTTCCTCTAGTTCACCCCCTTACCACCCAACCTAGAACTTCATTACTCAACTTGACTGTGAGTTGAGAATTTTCTTGCTATCCTTAAACTACCTCTATTAATGCCTACCGTTGGTATTTAATACCTTTTTCATGATATGGTTTCCTTTAGCTACCTCCCTCTTTTTTGTAGAGCTACTTAATCCACCTTCCTAGGTTTTTCCATAAAATCATGCCTTTCTTTCCTAGAGTGTTTTTATGTTTTTTTCCATAAAAGCGCTCATTTATGTCGAGGGACACTGTTATAGTTTCCCTCACTTAGCATATTTATCTAGCTAAGGATCTTAATGGATATTTATCTCTCATCCATTAATATTATCTTGAATTTCTTTCTGGAATTATTACCATAAATCATTATCCAAGCATGAGATTAATTTCTTTTATCTTGGCAAGCATCCCATTCCTAAGTGTCACATTCGCAAACATATAAATCATTATTATTTATTTATTCCTAAGCATTAAAATTTATAATAACATCCCCACAACAGAGGTATATTACAAGGATGAATTAAAATTTAAAAATATGATTAAGCTTTCTTTGTTTACTTAATAGTGGAGGTCTCATACACAATTATGAACACCAATTTATTGTCCTTCATGCCTCCACCTTAGGGGTTTAAGGGTTTATATGCTCGGGGTTTAGATGTTCAATGGGTTAGAGTTTTAGTGGTTTAGGGGTTAAATGGGCTAGGGGTTGGGAATTAGGGTTTTAGGGGTTAGGGGTTAAGGGTTTATAGGTTTAGGGGGTTAATGGGTTTAGGGTTTAGTGGTATAAGGGGTTAAATGGGTTAGGGGTTGAAGGGGTTAGATGGTTAGTTTAGCGAGTTAAATGGGTTAGGGGTTTAAAGACTTATGGGTTAGGGGATGTAGCAGTTAAGGATTTTAGGGGTTAGGGGTTAGGGATTGATGGTGTTAGGATTTGGGGAGTTAAATGGGTTAGGGTTTTTGGGTGTTAAATGGGTTAGTGGTTAAATAGAAAATCATTAGCAAATAAAATTAAAAAATTAAAAAAAATATTTAAAATAGATATTCAAAACTTTGGATTTTATTTTTCATAACATTACTTTTAGTTTTTTTATTTCTGCATAAAATACATGGAAGCCTTTCTTCAAATGAAATGTTTAAAACTTTCATTTTTTTAACATTCATCGAGTTCAAAATATTCTAATAATTATAATATTCATGTTGGATTATAAAAAATATAGTCAGGATAAATAAAAATGAATCCTCATCCTCTGAGTTGTAAGGAAAAGAATTGAAAAATTGTCAACAAGTTTGTTTCTACTGCAAAGAAAATTTTGAATCCCAAAATAATAATTTTGTTTTCTCCAAGTTTATTAGCTTATAAAAATATAAAATTTCAATTCTTCAATTCATAAAACACTTATCATGAAATAAATCACAATTTGAAAAATACAATATTATAAAAATCCACATTATGATATTAATGATATGAGTTAGTTCTTATAATGCATGTTTACAAATTTAAATGATAAGTGTTCATTATGGTCATTCTTCAATCGCACAATTCTTCAATACATAGAAACCCGGCCATCAAACAAAATCACAAATTCGAAAATATAAGATTATAAAGACTCTCAAAAAGTTTATAATCATTATGGTAATCTTAAAATCAATAATAAAGAACCTTTAACAACTGCTCAATGAACCCACTAGTTGTTAAATCAATCCCATCAAAATTTTCCAAAATTGAAGAGAATAATAACAAAATTACAATATACATAGAGATTTGATCACTCTTGGTGCTTGATATGTCCAAGGTAAAGATTGGTCTAGGAAGATTGCGGTCATATCATACAATTTTTTTTGAACATCTCATTATTCTAATGATCATGTAACTACCACAATGTCTCTCCTTTAAATAGATTGTATAATATGAATTCTTATTTTTTAAAATATAAAAGTTGTATGCCGCTCATTTATGTATGGCATTTTCTATAAAGGAAAATTTAATATTTAATATTATATTGGGGTAATGTTGTTAATTACTTAGACTAATGTGGGTTAGGGCCAAATCAAATATCTTAACCTATTTTATGGGATTTGAAATTTACTTGAGGCATCTCTTCATGTTGGGTTAAAGTGTGGCTTTTACAATCAAATTATTTTTAGTGTTTGAATTTATAATTACATTATTATTATAATTTTTTTTGTACAAACCTCTTAATCTCTACTAAAATTCAAAACACATTTTATAATTAATTTATTCTAAAAAAATATTAAGATTTAACAAATATTTGAATAATAAAGTTATTTAAATTATAAAAATTAACACTTTTTATTAAAAATAAAAATAAAATTTAATATCAAATAAACACTTCAATTTGTCAATTCATAAAATACATACCATCAAACCAAATCATGATTTGAAAATTATAACATTATAAATACTCCCACAAACTTTTGAATTTTTATGATAATATGAAAATGAATAATAATCAACCTTAAACTATTACAACTTTATTGGTGAATAAATCACATTAGTTACAAATGCTCTCATCTATGAAAACAACCATAAACTAAAACATACATACTCTAATAACAAATTAAAAACTCTCAAAAATTACTCATTAAGTGAAATAGCAATAAATAAAAAACTTGTACTATATACTAATTCTACACATAAAGTCCATAATCATTTTTATGCATAAGTAATGAAGATAGTAAAAAAATATGCTCTACAAATAAACTCCCTAATCATAAACAAAAACAACTTTAAATAAAATAAAACAATTATCATGCATCATTAAACAAAACTTTAAATAAAACCTGGATATGAAAATAAAAAAATCCAATACATAATAAAACATACCTAAAAGAAACTTATAACCATATATAAAAACAAATTTAAATAAATTAAAAAATATATCATGAATTTTTAACAAAATGAAAGAATCCAAAACATACTAACAGATACCTAAAAAAACCTTGGGATTACTAACAGAAACCTAATGTCATCTTTTTTTTTACTCTACGGGCTTCTTTTCATCCTTGATCTGCTCCTCTGCCTCAAAAGGTTTTTCTGGCCTTTCTTTATTCTTCATCTCCGAAATAGCTTGGCACGCCATGTCAAAAAGATTTTTAATATCCAAATTGTGAGGGTTCGCCGTCCTCGCAACTTCGAGTAGACGGTTAGGGTCTAACTCATATCTGTCTTTCAGGTATTCCACATCCAACCTTTCTGCCTCATCTTTGGTCAGCCCATCCTGCGATTTAATGAGTGCGCAATGGTGAGTGCAATATTCGATTACCTGATATAAAATGATGCTGGGAACACGCGACAGATTAATGGGTCTCTCATTCCCATTCTTGTCCATCAACCTGTTTACAACCTCAGACTGCAATGCGACATCCCTTTTAACCTCGAATAGTTCGCCATCTGCGCTCTCCCAAGTAACTTTTACAGGCGGTCGTCTCATGCCCATTACCATGTCGGAGGAAAACATTATGACACACACAGAAATTCAAGAGTGTCTATCAATTGTGATCACGGACTTGATGTAACTACCGCAATTTCTCTACTTGAAATAGATTGCATAACATGAATTTTTATTTTTTTAAATATAAAAGTTCTATGCCGACAATTTATGTATGGTGTTTTCTACAAAGGAAAATTTAATATTTAATATTATATTGGAGCATTGTGGTTAATTATTTAGAGTAATGTGGGTTATGGCCAAATCAAATATTTTAATCTATTTTATGTGATTCGAAATTTACTTAGCTATTTCATCATGTTGGGTTAAAGTGTGGTTTTAACAATCAAATTATTTTTATCTCACAAATAACTGGTCCTAAACACCATTTTAATATTTCACTTTATAATTACATTATTATTATATTTTTTTTATACAAATCTAGTGTTTATTATTTGAAATAGCTTTTACAAACTTTACTTGGTAGAGGATGTTGTTACTTAGCTGCTTTTAATTTTTTGGGACCTATTTTGTAGCATGTCTTAAATATGGGAGAAATAAGAGTACACAAAAGAAGAAACTAATTGGAGTTACATTGAGTTTGTCAATAATCAAGATGTATTGGATCTTACTGAGAAGGTTTTCTCATTGGCCTTGTATTCATGTTATGTGTTATCTACTAATTTTTTGCCACAAATACTATGATTTATCATTTGTAGATGTTGTCAATTAGTGTTATTTGGGCATTGAAGAGATGATTTGGTTCAAAGCCATATCAGAGTTAAACATAGTGTTGATTGAGGATTAGTGAGTCAGTTAGATATGGGACATGAAATAATTTATTGTTTTGTGTGTGAAACAACTTGTGTTAAATGTAGATACTAGTAGTGATTACTCTTGAATGATTTTCCATAGAAATTTTTCTAGACCTCTAAAATATGTGATATGTTCTAGAGTATGGACCTAAAATACTACTAATAAAGGGTGTTTCTAGTAGATCTATTTGGCACATTACTGCCATGGTTTTAAAGTTTTGGTATCGAAAATAATATAACAATTAGAGTTTAATTATTTTGATTAGAAAATATACAAGAAGAATTAAGTATTCAAGCACGAGTTGTTGGTTTAAGTTATGCTTGATAGGTGGGTCCATGGGATGCATTCTTAAGAATTCTAGCCCCTCTGTTTTGAACGTTTGATTTTGAAAACATTGATTTGAATCACCCAAATAGCTTTCTAAGTTTAGTCATATCCTGTTATGTCCCTATATTACTGGTTTAGTCCCTTATTGTTATTAGTGTAGCCCCCTTATTGTTATTTTTGTACACCTGTAACCCCAATATTGTTATTATTGTGCCCTTACATTATTATTGTTAGGTCGGCTGAGATTATATTGTGGCCCCATGGACTCCTATATATAGAAGGAGGTTTTGGTCATTTGTATCATCCAAGAATTTTTCATTTATGTAATGTATTGGAGGTTGCCCCCTTGAAGTGGCTGATTTCTAAGGCGTTGATCTCTCTTTTCCTCTATTTTTGGAGTTGGTTTCATAACATTTAGTATCAGAGCTTTGGATTTTAGGGTTTTTCTACTCCAAATAGGTCATCATGGAATTTTTGCTATAAAGTTTTTTCTATGAAGGTTTAGAAGAAAAAAATTTTATAGAGAGAAGTCGAAATCCTAAGGAACGTTGTGGAAAAATTTCAAATCTTGGTTCACAATATTTTCGGAGATATGATCTATGCAAGTTAGGGATTTTTGCAGGCTCTTGAATTTAACCTAAACAGGTCATCGTGGAATTTTCACTATAAATTTTTTTCTACAAAGGTTCAGACGCTGAAATGTTTACAAAGCGAAGCCGCAATCCTGAGGAATGTTGTGGAAAAATTTCAAAGCTTGATTCAAACTATTTTTGGAGATAGGGTCTGTGGAAGTTAGGGATTTTTCAGGCTCCCGAATTTCATCTCAAAGAGGTGACCGTGGGAAAATCGTCATAACTCTCTCTCTAAGCATTGGATTGGAATTATGTAAAAATTGGCCACAAGTACACGAAATTTAGTTTCCTTTGTATGATTTTCAGAGCCGAAGGAGGAAACAATGACACATGGCACACTGTACAATGTTTCTCTACTAAACTAGTCTATAATTAGGTTATTGTGGGAAATTGGGCATAACTTTGCCTTGAAGAATCCAAATCAAGTGAGACTTGTGTAAATTTAAAGAAGCTTCAGAGGGCTACTACAGGGCCGAATTTAAGATATTGATGATCCAAAATAACATAGATAATTCAGTTTCAATATCGAGCTCCTCAAAATCAATAAAAAGGTGAGTATTTTTTTCGAATTGCATAAGTCTTGTGTGAAAAATCAATTTGAATTGATTCCAAAGGCATATTGTAGAATAGATATCATTATTTGGTTATAAAATGCCCCCTAAGAAGAATTCAACACCCATCAAGCCTTTAGAAGGCTCTACTATGACTCATGAAAACGAAGAATTGCAACATAACATATCAAAATTACAAGAGCAAGTGCATCAAATTTCGCTCTCGCAAAAAGAAAAAGAAAAATGAAATGAAAGTTTTGAAGAAAGGCGTGGAAGCTAAGATGGATGGCTTGAAGTGTTAGGGTCCTATAATAATAGGATTCATAATTTTTGAATTGACTTTGATTAGTCTTGTAATATGTACATACTTTTCTTTCTGCAAGTTGTTTTCCCATATTAGAAAATAAAAAATAAAAAAATGTAACAAGTGTAAGAAGTCCTAAAATAAAAATCAAAGGACTTGAAAAGAAAAATATCAAAAAGAATAGAAAATGGACCCCAAGCAAAAAAAGAGAAGAATGAAACATGAAATTGATGCAAGTCAAAATTCCACTACTAGTTACTTTTTACTGCAAAAATAAATGATTATGTGCAGCTTGTTCAAAATTCCATAGTCCATGATAAGTCAAATAGCTTAATCTTGAATTTTTCATGCTTTAAATTTCATGTTTATAGATAGAGAATAAAGATCTTTCCAAACAGTTTAATATTGGAAAATCAGTAGTTAGGTAGAGAAAAAATAAGGAGCTCAATAGTTTAATCTGAGCCCTTAAAAGAAATAAGGATAGAATTAGGTAGTTTTCTGTTTTAAAAAAAAAAATTGAACAAGGGTTTGCAAGCTCAAATGCACCCAAGTAAATGAAGAAACAATGTTAGGGTAGCATAAAGGTAGGTAGAAGCAGATTTTTACAATCATGGATAAACAGAACTTGGTCAATTCATTCACTATCCTTCAAATAGTCATCTCCCTTGTAAAAATACTTCATCCCCTCCATTTTGATTATTTTCCCTTCTTTTTCTCTTTTCCCATCATCATTCATCTTACTTTGCAAAAATGCCCTTTTCATAAGTGTAAAACTCATTATACTTGAGAAAAGTAAAATCCTATGACTAATTCCCCTTTTACCCCAAAAATACCCAAAAACCCATAAAAACATTTTATCCTAAGTTTAAATGTAAAGATATTATATTGGGACTCTTAAATAATTATCCCTTTATTATGTTTTAAATTAAACTTAGCTTATTTTTAACTTATATATTAGCTCCTTATTAACGTTTCTAGCCCGTAACATATTGAATCCTTTTAATATTATCCCAAACCCATATTTTACTTTAAATTATGGTTTATTATTCCCCACGTGATATTTATCCCCGCTCCCATAGGTTTAAACTATCCCTTTATATATAATACCCCACATATTCTAAACTTACACATTTATTCATTACATTTGTTAATAAAATGCCATACTCGCCTATCATATTCCATATATAAACTTTATATTAAAACCTTATGTTTTAATATATTAACCATTCCCGCTGCAAAAACAATCCCGGACCCCACGCCCATTACCCCGCAACTTCACCATTTAATCACAGCCATTCACTTTTTTCTGCCAAATCTAACGGTGATTATTCCATATTGCTGATTTCATAGCGCGATCGTTAAAAAAATCCAAATTTGCGATAAAAAAAAATTTACCATTCTCTCCCCTCCATGCGTCACTTTATTGTTGGATCGCATTGATCCTCCCAATACCATTTACCATGTTTCGACCATGTGAAAACTGCTCAGCAGAAATATCCTTCCCCGCGCCTAAAACATATGTAGTTTGAAATGACTAGCAGTTAATGCATTCACTATTCAATCAAATTCTTTATATAAATAATTGGATGCACTCATTTCAAGCCTTCTGTTACAGTTTCTGCTCATAAAACCTCTCTAGAATGAGAAAAATACGTTGTCGCCTTTGTTTTAGCTCATAAACCAACAAAATTCATCTAAATCCACTACTACAATCATTAAGAAGCCTCTAGATTGCATATAAAGACCACAAGAAGCTTTTCAAAGCTCTTAAAACCTAAGAAACCCTTCTTCGTAGAAAATTTCTGAATTTTCACAGGTATTCTTCAAAAAAAGAGACCTATCCATCAATATGAAAGAATTATATTGTTAAATTGAAGCCTTATAAGCCTGTACGCCCTAGGAACAACCATATTGCCTCAAAATATCATTATTTTTGCAAACCCTGAGCATTACTTATAGCTTCTGAAGTTGTGACCTATTTTAAAACAAGTTTGAAATGAGTTTAGCCATCTACTGACATAAAAAGCCTTCTTTGACCTTCAAAACCTATTATAAAGTACTCAGAAACCCCTTTTGCACAAAAATTTGATGTTTTAGGATTGTTTTATCAGAGAAATTACACTAATAAACCTTAATACCTTTTGCTAAAGTTATAAAGGTCAAGAAATTGGTTTTGATACAGAATTAACAGTTTTTAAGTCAGAGTAATCAAAAATATCCTTTTGTTGTCCAAGATAGAACCTCTGTTATATTTAAAAGTCCTTCTGTAAACAGCTCAATCTTACATAAGTGTGTCACGGACCTAAAAATCAGAGTTTTAAAGGTTAAAAGTGTTTTAAACAGATAAATCAAACCTATCAATGGCATCAAAAAGCACTATTGTAATCAATCCTTTACAACCTCATGTTGTAGATGTAGAACATACCCCCTTGGCAGATGTAGACTTCAAAATCACAGATCCTGTGGCAGAGTTTAACCTCCTTGAGCTCCACTGCTAGAGCCAAGAGAAATCCTTAGACTAAATAGATGATGTGCTTATTTGGGAATCTAATTTTCCTAAGTATGTTGTTCCTCACACCCATCAATGCCCAAAAGCTATCATATTATGCCAATCTCATTATTTTCCAGATCAAAGAGCCATTATCAATTCTAAAAAAGAAATATTGTTTACCATAACAGCTGAATCTATCAACCAGATGCTTCAGTTATAGCCTGAGCCTAATGCAGTTCCTTTATCCATTGAATCTCTTACAAATTTCTATTTGGAGTTGAATTTTCCTAAAAGATTCCAATTTTTTTAAACCTTCATGCCCTCCTATGTGGAAATCCCCAACTTCAACCCTCCATACTTCTCTTCTAAATTCCCAGAAGGAACCAGACACATTATTTCCATGTTGTCTTTTATTCTTGGATATTTCACAGATGAATATGCTGATGCATCAGTACTTGGTTTCCTGTCCATTTTTGTACTTTGCCAGCCCCCCTACAATTATCTACAATTTTTCCCAGTATATTGCTGATAGCATCCATGAACAGTTAGTCAAACTGCCCACTAAAGGTGTCTTTAGGTATACTTCATTTCTTTTCCACATGTTCCTTTATTTTCAGTCATACAAGTTTCCTATAACTCTTTAGAAGATGGATGTGGCAGTAAATCCACATTTTGTTATATTCTGGACTTCCTTGATCAGAAAGGAGTCAAATGAATTCACTTATGTAGAGTTTACAGATTATTTTATCCATCCATTGGTAAATTTGCTAAACAACAGTGTGCAATATAGGATCAGCAATGAAATCAAGAATGTTTTATAGTTGTCAGAACAGAGCACCACAGGTGATTGGTATTTATACCAAAATCACACTAAAATCATAGTTTATGGGTCAAACCTCCTTCCTTACAAGTTGCCAAAATATTTACCTATGAGGTTGTTTGCTTTAGAGTATATAACACAGATTATGAACTCAGATGATGTAAATTTCTTGGTTGCAATGAAGAAAACCCAATTTAAATTGAAGAATCAAGTTGGTCCATTCATATGTAATAATAGAGAAGAAAATGCAGAGGCAATAAATTAATTAAAGGGGTTCAAGTTTAGCAATAACTTTCTTTGGTATTATGATCCCTATGGTATAATCAGCAAAATGAGAGGTAAATGTAAATTGACTCCATACATTCATGAACAGAAACCTGATATTGAGAAATTCTCAAACCAAACAGAATGGTTAGAGAATACACTGGTAGAATTTGATAAACAAAGTGATACTAGTCACATTTTGCAGACTCCAGCTTAGGAAGACAGAAGCATGAAAAGAAACAGAGAAGAAGGCTCTTACACTGCTAAAACTACCACAGAAACAAAGTTTAAACCCAAGTACAACAAAAAGCCAAATATTAATCCAGCAGACAAATAAAAAGAGACAGTTGAGGTTATAGACACAGAGATTCCATAGAAAGATATTGTGCCTCCCACAGTGATTGAAAATGAACAGCAACCTACCACTTCCAATACACAATCGATCCAAAAACAACATAGTATAGAAGTGTCATCATCAAAGCAAACAGAGGAGAAGGATATGGACATTAAGGAAAGGTATAAAGAGATTAAGGCTAAAAATGAATAAATAAAGAATGAAATATACTCTCAGTACTTAAAGAAAACCCCTAGCATACAAAACAGACTGCTTTCAGCCTTTGATTACAAAAACAAGAAAATTTTGATGACAGTGTGATCCAGGTGGATTAAACAAGTACAAGTAGCTCAGCACAGAGGGCTCAAAAATAAAAGTGTTTGAAAGTCTCTCTAACTAGGTATAGGTTGTAGATCTTTTCATTCTGAATCCAACGGCACAGACGACACTCAATTCTGAATCTGTATGAAGGAGTTAGGAGCATTCAACGTTTGGGGATAACTTGGTGACTGGGCAGCCTTAAGGAAGGTGGAAATTTGACCTTTTATGGCCACTGGATTCCGGAAAATTGAGGCCAAAATCCAGGTGAAATTGTGGCCTCTTTAATTTCACTCCTTCGGTCAAAATCAAAATTTTCAAAGATGCACAATTACTTACTAAAATAGAAAATAATTACAATTTTGGGTGGCGGGCCACCAACCCCACCACCCATGGCAACCATATAACAAATTTATATATGTTTAAAGAATAAACATATCATATATGAATTTCGATGCCGGTGGGGGTCGAACCCGCCCGGCCCACGTGGGTCAGCCCCCGAGCGAGCGACACCACTATCAAACCAACCGCATGTAACCGCAACCCTTTTATATCCCATATGAAACATGTTGGCGGGGATTAAGGGGCGGGCCACCCAATGCGAACTCGACCCCCTTCCATCCAAAATGCGCACAGTTTTTTCTTTTAAACAAAAAAAAATATGCCATGTATGGGAGGGGTGGGATTTGACTCCCCGACACCTCCTCAACCAACTCCAATTTTACCATTACACCAATGAATCACTTTGGTTATTCTGCCGCAAAAATTTTATATATCCTCATTTTCACAAGTGTGCCCAAGGCGATGGAGGAGCAGAGCATGCAAAAATTTCGATTTTTTATTATTATTTTTTTATTGCAAGTGCATTGGAACCATGAGCCAGAAAAGAGGCAGGTGGAACCTTGATTGAGGCCAATTTTCAAGAGGGCGAAATTTTGACTTTGTCCAAATGGGAAAAATTTTATGTCATTTTTACACTACTCGACGCCATAAGTCTGATGGTGTGCTCAGTTTCTTCTTCTGAGTTTTTTATTTTTCAGCCACTTTTGGAAGTGGGTTATGCAGGTGTCAGATTTCCACGTGTGAGCAGTTGTTTTCACATTTTTTGGTGCCACAAGTTTGATGGTGTTTTCCGATTCAGCCGCAGAGTAGCTCATATTTCAGAAAATGTCAGCATGAGGTATATAATCTGGATTTCATGTACTTCTTCGTTTCTTTCTCTTTGAGATGCATTATGTCTTGCAGATCTCGGTTTATGCATGAGTTGTGGGATCTTGCCTTGTGTTGTTATTGATGTATTTTCAGCTATGGATTTGTGTCATGTATGAGATCCCTTTTATGCCACATTGGCGGGATGCTAATTTTCATATGTGTATTGTTGGGATCCCTTATTTCCTAGGATTGGCAGGATACTCTTAATTATTACATGTCAAATATGGTCATACTGATAGGAATCTTTCTTTATGTATGAAAGTTCCGCAGTGGAACATCTCTTAAAGAAGTCAAGCGACTCTTGTGTGAGGGCAATTTTTCCTTGTATTTCATAGGAAAACACATCCATGTACATCCTCTTCTTACAACACATAATGCAGCGGCCTACACCATCTTGACACTGAGGCTCAGATATGTAGTCCCTCCTAGACGAACTCCGTTATCAAATGACGTGTTCTTATGATTGTTGATCTTGTTCATTTATGTTCCTTTTATTTACAGCTACAATTGTTCATTTCAGTTCATTAACATCTTAATTAAATGCAATTCTAATTATCAGCTGAAGTAAAAGGTCTTGGTTAAAGGTATCAAGATTTTACATTGGATAAAGTGGTATCAGAGAAAGTATTCTTGCTAATTGGATTGCAAGTGTGAACATTAAACGTTTGCTAAGTTGAGCCATGGAGAATTTCAAGAACATGTACGAAAACATGTTCAGGGTGTCCGAGAAAGTAGACATGTTGTACGAGGCTTATGAAAAACAAGTAGCAGAGAACGATGAATTGAAGACACTCCTACATGAAGAAAAGGAGGACAAACATCAGTTACAGCTTCAGTTGCAAGTCACGACAGAGGCATTGGATGACTTGAAGCGCAACCACGAAAGTCTTTGAGAAGATCATGACACATTGGAGGCACTCCTACATGAAGAGAAGGAGGACAAGCAGCAGTTGCAGCTTCAGTTACAAGCCACGACAGAGGCGTGGGAATAGTTGAAGCGCAACAATGAAATTATGCAAGCAGATCATGATGCCTTGAAAGCATTCCTACAGAAAGAGAAGGAGGAGACATAGTAGTTGTAGCTTCAGCTACAAGCCGTGTCAGAGGCATTGACAAAAGTGAAGCGCAACAAAGGCTTACATAAGCCACCTTCATTTGTTTCACAACTAACAGCTAAGGTAAACAGTGTTAATTTATCTTCAGTTTCTTCAAATGATATCATTTCGGTTGGAAGTGTGGAAATACCCATTGCAGGGACCGGCATGAGACTCCTCTCCAAGATGGGGTATCGAGGAGGAGGACTTGGCGTTCGTGGCCAAGGCATAACCGAACCATTGGAGGTTGTGCAGAGACCTCGTTATGCAGGTTTGGGGTACAATGAAGAAGGAAGTTCGAAGGACATCAAGGGAAAATAGATAATGATGAACTCTCAAGGGAAGAGGAATGATGGGGACACTTCGCCATCGTTCCATGGCAGTGCACGTTGCAGTGAAGGAACTAAGGCGAGCTCCCATCATCATGATCATACCAGAGACACCCCAGAAGGTATACTGAGTCTCGTTATTCCAGAGTGCATTTTGATTATAAGAATGTTGATAACCACAGTCGTAAAATATGGCATTGTAAAACTTGTCATTTTTGTGGTTTAAATAACCATGTGATTTATGAGTGCTGGAAGAGGATGGCGGGACAAAGGAGGAAGAGGCATGAAAAGCCTTCTCCCCAACAGGAAAAGAAATCGGTTAAGCAGGTTTGGAGGAAAAATAACTTTTTCACCCATTGCGACCGAAGTAGCCACCAAAGAGCCACACGCTGGAAACTTCATCCAGAGCAGCACCTTAAAGACCAAGCGCTCGTGCATACACAAGTCGAAAGAGTTGAACGACAAGCAAGTTCGCCACAGGGAAATGATCCACTCGCTTTAATAAGTGAGAAGTGGTTCTTCTAGATTGTTTTTTTCTAGAGATGTTAAGCTTTTCATGGCCACGCTTGTAAATAATTTGTCGAATTTTTATTATGAAAGTGATGATGTGTTTCCATCACTCGTTTTAAGTGACCATGATAATTTTTGGCCTCGTTTTATAATTTGTGTGTTGGACCTCTTTTATGTAAGAGTGATGATGTGTTGCCATCACTTTGAGATGTGACGATTATGTTTTGGTCATGTTCTATGAGTCGTGTGATGCATTTCTTTCATGTAAAAGTGATGAGGAGTTTTTCTATCACTTCGAAATGCGATGATGAGGTTTGGCCTTGTAATTTTGTTAAGGTATGATTTCCATTTTGCTGTAAGCTTGACCACCGAGTACATATTATAAACTCGTGGCAAGTATGGAAATATTTGGGTCATTGTTGGTGACATTGAGAATGTAATATTCATTGCAGCTTCAGACAGGTGTTGGCATTCTGATTCTGAAGGATAGAAGTGAATGAGTCTTTGAGAGATGTGCCTTCTCAAAACTTTGTGTTGCAACAAATTGCAGGTGATGTCTTTGCATCTTGATTCCAAAGTACGTAAGGTAAAGGAATATTTAAGAGATGTGTCTTTCACACATTTGTGCCACAACAGTTGTAATTGTTGGCTTTTCATCCTGATTCCGAAGTACGTGAGGTGAAGGAGTCTTCAAGGGATGTGCCTTTTCAGACATTTGCATTTCCGCATTTGCAGGTGTTGGATTTGCATCTTGATTGCGAAGTACGTGAGGTGAAGGAGTCTTCAAGGGATGTGCCTTTTCAAACATTTGCATTTCTGCGGTTGCAGGTGTTGGCTTTTCATCTTGATTCCGAATTACGAGAGGTGAAGGAGTCTTCAAGGGATGTGCCTTTTAGGACATCGCATTGCAGCAGTTGTAGATGATGGCTTTGCATCTTGATTCTAAAGTATGAGAGGTGAAGGAGTCTTCAAGGGATGTGCCTTTTTAGACATCGCATTGCGGTAGTTGTAGATGATGGCTTTCCATCTTAACTCCGAAGCACAAGAAGTGAAGGAGTCTTCAAGGGATGTGCCTTTTCAGACATCGCATTGCAGCAGTTGTACATGATGGCTTTGCATCTTGATTCCGAAGTACGTCAGGTGAAGAAGTCATGGGAGGATGTGCCTTTTAACGACAATTGCAGACAGTTGATGATAGGTAAAGCTTGATGCTTTTGGAGGATGAAAAGCTCCTTAGTGGGGAGGAATGATCCAGGTGGATTAAAAACAGGTACAAGTACAAGTAGCTCAGCATAGAGGGCTCAAAAATAAAAGTGTTTGAAAGTCTCTTGAACTAGGTTCAGGTTGTAGATCTCATCATTCTTAATCCAACGGCACAGACAACATTCAATTTTGAGTCCGTATGAAGGAGTTAGGAGCAGTCAAAGTTTGGGGTTGACTTGGTGACTTGGTAGCCTTGAGGAAGGCGTAAATTTGATATTTTCTAGCCCCTGGATTCTGGCAAACTCAGGCCAAAATCTAGGTGAAATTGTGGCCTCTTTAATTTCACTCCTTCGGTCAAAATCGAAATTTTCAAAGATGCACAATTACTTATTAAAACATAAAATAATTACAATTTTGGGTGGCGGGCCACCAACCCCACCACCCACAGCAACCATATAACAAATTTATATATGTTTAAATAATAAACATATCATATATGAATTTCGGTTCCGGTGGGGGTCAAACCCGCCCGACCCACGTGGTCCGGCCCTCGAGCAAGCGACACCACTATCAAACCAACCGCAGCCCTTTTATATCCCATATGAAACATGTTGGCAGGGATTAAGGGGCGGGCCGCCCAATGCGGATCTGACCCCCCTCCATCCAAAATGTGCACAGTTTTTTTTTAAACAAAAAAAATATGCCATGTATGGAGGGGTGGGAATTGACCCCCCGACCCCTCCTCAACCAACTCCAATTTTACCATTACACCAACGAATCACTTTGGTTATTCTGCCGCGAAAATTTTATATATCCTCATTTTCACAAGTGCACCCAAGGCGATGGAGCAGAGCGCGCATGAATTTCGAGGTTTTATTTTTTTTTTATTGCAGGTGCAGTGGAACCATGAGCCAGAAAAGAGGCAGGCGGAACCTTGATTGAGGATAATTTTTAGGAGGGTGAAATTTTGACTTTGTCCAAATGGGAAAAATTTTATGTCGTTTTTACACTACTCGACACCACGAGTCTAATGGCGTTCTCAGTTTCTTCATCTGAGTTTTTTTATTTTTGAGCCACTTTTGGAAGTGGGTTATGCAGGTGTTAGATTTCCGCGTGTGAGCAGTCGTTTTCATATTTTTCAATGCCACAAGTTTGATGGTGATTTCAGATTCAGCCGCAGAGCAGCTCAGATTTCAACAAATTTCAGCATGAGGTATATGATCTGGATTTCATGTACTTCTTCATTTCTTTCTCTTTGAGTTGCATTATGTCTTGCAGATCTCGGTTGATGCATGAGTTGTGGGATCTTTCCTTGTGTTGTTATTGATGTATTTTCAGCTATGGATTTGTGCCATGTATGAGATCCCTTTTATGCCACATTGGCAAGATGCTCGTTTTCATATGTGTATTGTTGAGATCCCTTGTTTTCCAAGATTGGCGGGATCTCTTATTTATTACATGTTAACTATGGTCATATTGATAGGAGTCTCTCTTTACGTATGAAAGTTCTGCAGTGGAACATCTCTTAAAGAATTCAAGCCACTCCTGCGTGAGGGCAATTTTTCCTTGTATCTCATATGAAAACACATCCATGTACATCTTCTTCTTACAACACATAATGCAGTGGCCTACACCATCTTGACACCGAGGCCCGGAGATGTAATCCCTCCTAGATGAACTCCGTTATCAAACGACGTGTTCTTATGATTGTTGATCTTGTTCATTTATGTTCCTCTTATTTACAACTACAACTGTTCATTTCAGTTCATTAACGTCTTAATTAAATGCAATTCTAATTATCAGCCAAAGTAAAAGGTCTTGGTTAAAGGTATCAAGATTTTACCCTCGATCACAGTGCTTCAACCCACAGTTCCAACTCCTAAAACAACACCTGATTATAAAAAGGTTGATTTTGAAGTACCAGTCCAAGACATTCATCCCCTGGACCAAATTGAATTCCATAAATAGATTTTAGAGATGATATATTCCACAATGACTACAAAAGAAATGAGTGCCCAAAAGCTTCAAAATACTTTAATAAATGTAAGAGATCTGCTCAAAGTTGAGAAAGCTTTATCATATGCTAAGGATACCACAATCAAATCCTTGGAGGAGTTAGTGATTGAGGTGGGTTATGATCCTAATAATGTAAAAGCTATAGAGGAACTAATAAAAAAGAAGAATGTTGGTATTGCTACACTTAGAAAACAATTGAAATTACCTCCTACAAAGCATCCACAAGCCAAGGAGATTTTACAGGAATCTAACCAAAAGGATGAGATGATGAGTCTCATATTGCAGCTGACAACCTAGATTAAAGAGATGGAGATTTATATGGAAAAAATGGTCCAAGAAAAAGAAGACACCAAAGCACAGGAAGTCCCTCCTATTGTAATTCCTATGGTTACAACAACAGTTCCATCTACTCTAGCAGAAGAATTAGCTCCAAAGGTTCTATTGGCTACAACAGTGCCAGTAACTTCATCAACACATTCTGCCACTGAGTCTTCAGCAACAACAGCCCAACAATCAAATGAGGCCAGTAAATCTGTAAAAGCAATGCATGACATGTCAATACAAACCAATGAAATAAACAGGTTAAAGGAGCAAATTAAGAATCTTTAAGATGCCAAAAATCTTGCACAAATTAATGCCAAGACTGAAGAGCAAAAGGCCAAAAGGTTGAGTGAACAACTCAAGAAATTAGAAACAAAATCGACTTTGAAAGAACCCATGGCACATGTAAAAAACCAATTATGTTCCAATATCATTGAATCAGTCAATGATACTTGGCCATCAATACAGGTAATTTATGAGCAGAAATATTTACTGAAATTAGCAAAAGAAGAAAATACAAAAGACAAAGGAGGAGCTAGGTAAAAAACCAGAAGAAGCCTTGGAAATTATTAAATTTCTCAATTCCAAGAATAAACAATAATTGGATGAAATTGAAATTACAGACAGAACAGAGACCATACTTGAGGTAAGAAAGGTAATTTTCAAGAAGAACTTGATGAATCAATTAGAGGAAAATTGCCAAAACATGGAAGTGGCAATTACAAGATTCATGGTAAAATTTGATATTTTGAGGCAAAAGGGCCTTCCAATCTTCTGGTAATCAATGAAAATTTGATGAAACAAGAAGATTATAACAAAAAGATAAGAGAATTTGCTAAAGAACAGGTAAACAAATCATATTGGTAGGGAATCCCAAAAGGGAAGGTTTTGGATAAGAATTTGGAAAATATGTTTTACTTGCAGCATGAAGTAAAACACCTTTTTGTCAAAAAACCAACATTTTCCAAATACATTGAAGCTGATGAAAACTTCATAAGGTTAATGAATATAAAATTACCTGAAGCTAAGTTCTGGGAGAAGTTAACAAACTTACTGTAAAATCAAATTACAGTGAGGAAAGATCAATAAAAGATAAAAAAAACAGAGTTGTTGTTTTTATTTCAACAGTAAACAGATTTCAGTAGTAAAACAGTTTTTCAACAATCAAAGTGCATCATTCAAAGAGTATCAGTTGAAAGTGTATCAGATGAAAGATGAAGATCAAAACAGATTAAGGATAAAACTGCCAGCGTGAGGGACACCTCAGTTGTCCATCTGCAGCCCAAATCCAAACAGCAAGCTATTTAATTTCAATAAATAGGACATCTAGCAATTAGTTAGGTAGTTGTCACTATCTTCTTGCATGAAGATATTTTATTTTCCAAGAAAAATTCCTAAGATTATTATAGGATATTTTGTACTAGTTTTGTATAAATACTTCAGCATTTGAAGTATTGGTGTGGATTAATCGCTGAACATTTCTGTAGCTGTAATATTATGAACCGAAGGGTTTTTTGTATCAAGTTCAAGTCAGCAGGCTGTAACACAGGAAATAAAGCATCATATTACAGGATTCATGTGTTGTTCCACTGCAATGAAGTATTTCACTTGTCATTTTCTTAAATTTCTTATGTTTTCAATCCATTCATGAGTGTGTTCTAAATTTTAATTTGAAATCAGGAATTGTTATTTCATAATTTGTTAAAAGCACTTTGTTATTGACTGATTTTCATTTAAATGTTTTCTACTGATATCCAGACCAGGGAACCCTTAATTTCTCCCTGATTTCGATTGACCCCTACCTTTTCACTCCTTATCCAAATATAAGAACCCTTAATTTCTCTTTATCTCGATTAAAACCATTTCATCATCAGCCTTTAAATATTTGAAGTGACTCTGATATCTTGCCCTGTGAACATTTACCTTTATACCTTTGATCCTGATCTGACTGCTTGAAACATTGACTCCATCTGCCCAATGGGATACATATCTATAGCTATCCATCTAAGTAAGTGATTTTCGCACCAAACCAAATTGAAACCCCAAAACCAATTTGCCCCATACAACTAGCCTAAAATCAGATATAAAGATAAAGTTAAATCTTATAGAGAGAGCCCTCTCTGAGCATTAGGAAGGCTACATCCTAAAGCTTAAAAGTAAGTTTGTGGTTACCTCTGATATTCTTTAAACTATAATAAAAAATCTCACAACTTTGAGAATTATTAAAGTGATAACATGAAGAAAGGCATGGAAGCTAAGATGGATGGCATGGAAGCTGGCATGCAAGCTAAGATGGATGACATAAAAGAAAACATCAAAAACATGAAAGACAACGTGGAAAACATGAAGAATGATCTAAATGCACAGATGGAAGGTTTGACAAAGTTGATACAAGAAATGTTTCCTTATGCCGAAAAGATAGTAGAGGAAAATAATGATGAGAACAAAATAAATGTTAATCATGATTTCATAAACTCTAATGTTGGATGGAAGAACCACCATATTCCAAAGATGGATATGAGGAAGTTTTATGGCAAGGATCTTGTAACATGGATACTACAGATGGAGCAATATTTTGATCTCAATAATGTGAAAAACACACAAAAGGTACGCATTGAAAATTTACATTTAGAACAAATACATTTGTATGGTATCGATGGCTTTTCTCCCGTAAAAAAATTGTCACTTGGCCAATTTTTACAGAGGAAATGATAGCACATTATGAGGATACAAAAATCAACACCTTCTTTAGCCAATTGATAAATCTCAAACAAAAGGGTTCAGTGGTGGAGCACATTGAGGACTTCCAAAAAGTTGAATATAAGGGTAACTGATATTCTAAAGGAACACAAGATTAATGTCTTCATAAGGACTTTAAAGGATAACATCCAACATAAAGTTTGTGTTTGGAAACCTGATTCATTGGAAAAGGAATTCAGGTTGGCAAGAAAAATTGAATATAAAATTGTGGCGACAAAGAAGCCTACCAATCACATATATAAAGATGGAAGTGTTGCTACTCCTACACTTCCACAACCTACAAGGTTGACACCAAAAAAATTTGAAGAAAAAAGAGCAAAAGGGCTTTGCTACAGTTATGATAGAAAATACGTTAAAGGTTATAAGTGTGCTGAGAAGAAATTATTTTACATAGATTGTGAAGAGGAAGAAGAAAATGAACAAGAATCTTCAAAAGAAGAGGATATACACCAGGAACCAACCCTAGAAGAGGAAGAAATGAGTCCGACCATATCGTGTAATGCATTGGCAGGAATTATCACTCCTAAAACTCTTAAGACAGAAGGACATATCAAGAAGAAAAAGGTAATAGTGTTGATTGATTCGAGTAGTACCCATAATTTTATTCATTATAAGGTAGCCAAGGAATTGAATTGTTTCCTCTACCCAGCACCAGAATGTCAAGTGATGGTTGCAAATGGAGGAACTATAAATTGCTCTGGAAAATGCCATAATATCAAGCTAACCATGGGAGAATATGTATTGAATATTCCAATGCTTTCCATTCCAATGGGAGTTGTTGATGTTGTACTAGGAGTACAATGGTTACAATCTTTGGGGACGATAGCTTTTAATTTTCAAGAACTTTTCTTGAATTTTTTTCAGAAGGAAAGGAAGTCGAATTATGGGGTATCGCAGGGAAGCTGGGAAAGATAATAAGCTCTAATGTCATGACAAATCTTCTGAAGAAAGAACAACGAGGCGTAATTGCACAATTATGCTCACTAGAAGTTCCAACATCAAAATCATCTATTTCTAAAGATCTCCAAAAATTCTTGGACAATCATTCCAAGGTGTTTGAAACTCCCAAACACTACAAGGAAAAGACCCTCTAGCGGATTTTTTTGAGGAACCCCTTATAAAAATACCCCATACATCTGTTTCTAGCAGAGGTTACTAGAGGAGGTTGGCAGGTGGAGATTTTTTCTAATGTTTTCCTCTCGGTGCGCTTATCATCCAACATCGCACTGATGCTTTCTACAATAGAAAGCACTGGTGCACACAAAACATTGGCACACCGCACACTGTGCGCTCCGTACACACCATCGCGGTGCATCTTATTACCGTAGAGCACCGGTGCTTCACAACTCTTCCACGTCGGTGCATCATATAACACAGTGCCAAAACCGAAATCGCCCAGTGTGGTATTAAAAAAATGCATTGGTGCATCATAAAAAAACGCACCAAAATAGAAACCGACCGGTGTGTTCGTAAGAAACAGCACCAGTGCGGCTATAAATTACGCGCACCGGCAAAGGGTTAAAATATATATATATATATATATATATATGACAAGAAAATCAGATTTTTCACTTTCTTTAGCACTCCAGAGCTCTCAATTACTGGTGCGCTCTACACGAGAAAGCATCGGTGCTTCACAACTCTTCCGCGCTGGTGCATCATAAAACTTTGCACCAAACTAGAAACCACCCAGTGTAGTGTTAGGAAACCGCACTGGTGCATCATAAAACACCGCGCCAAAATAGAAACTCATCGGTGCATTCATATGAAACAACACTGATGCCCTTATAAAATTTGCGCACCGGAACAAGGTTAAATATATTAAAAAAAAAATTATGGCGAAAAAACCTCATTTTTCACTTTTTCAGGGCTCTGAATCTCCAATCATCGGTGCATCATATTACTCTAGCGCACCGGGGATTCACAAATATTCTAACCCGGTGCATCATAAAACACCGCACCAAAACAGGAACTGCCCGATGCTATCTTAGGAAACCACATCGGTGCCTTATAAAACACCACGCCAAAACTGAAACTGCCTAGTGCGTTATTACGAAACCGCACCGATGCCTCATAAAACACAGTGCCAAAACTGAAACCTCCCAGTGTGGTCTTAGGAAACCGCACCGGTGAGCCTATAAAACCCCACGCACAGGAACAAGGTTAAATAAAAAAAATTATAGCCAAAAAACCACATTTTTCACTTTTCTCAGTGCTCCAGAGCTCTCAGGCACCGGTGCAATTTCTCAATTTCTAAGCCGCCCTGACATCGGTGCTCCCATTGCACTCATTGCACGCACTGCTACTAGGCACTGCCCACCAATCTCCAGCTTTAATTTTGCAAAACGGTGGGAAAAATTTCTTTTGAAAATTCTACAACCAATATGCCTCCTCGACGGCGAAATGTACAGGTTTTTTTTTTCTTGTTTTTCATAATTAAGCTTTTTAGTATATTATAAATTAAAATAACCTTAAAAATAACCATTTAAAAGAAGAAGAAAAATTGTCGCGCGATGCGCATGAGCCGTTCGGCTCGCACCGGCAAGCGATGCTGCCTATAAAATTTATAGGTCGCACCACAACCGGTGCTAATGGTAGTCACACTGTTTGGCGCCCCACGTTATTTTAAAATTCGAAAAAAAGTGTGGTGCGGTCATTTAGCCCATCGCACTGTTGACCATCGGAATTGCCGTGCGATGCGTTGACAGAAATATCTGCACAGGTATCTATCAGCGCACCACATTCAGCATTCCGACGGGGTCAACGGTGCGGTCTGCTAAAAGACCCCACCGTTGACTATGTAATTTGTCAGGAAGTCAGTGCGTTGACACAACTATATGCACTGGGGCGTATATTTTAGTCAGCGCACTGAACTTCTCACACTATATATAGTCAACGGTGCTTTAAGAAATTTTAGGTGCACCGCCTACGGTGCGTTGTATTTCATCTGGCGCACCGCGGCTGGTGCGCAACAAAACAACACCGCACCGGAACCAATGCATGACTGTTTTTTTGGCACACCGGCTGGTCTGTTTTTTTTTCAAAAAAAATTATATATGCATATTCCTAAATAAATTTTTGATTTAATAAAAAAAAAAAAATATTTAATATTTCAATGAATCAGAGAGAAAAGGAGGGACAACAGCAACAACAGGCGAAGCGGTATGAAATGCTTCGCCTGTGGGAGGCACAAGAGAGGGAGAGAGATGTTTACCCTCGCTATATTACAGCAGATACCCAGGGTCTCCTAAGGCAGGTAGGCCTCCTCAAGTACTATGAGGAGGCTACTTCCCTAAAGGCCCATAGTGTGTTTTTGAGACATCTTATCCGCAGGTGGAATTCCCACCAACAGGATTTCCAGGCTGGTCCTGACTAGTGGTACACCCCCACTGAGGAGGATATTTATTTCATTACAGGGATATTAAGAAGAGGGGTGGATTCTCCCTCATTCCCAGACATTCCAGCTAGTTGTGTAGCAAGGAATCAATTAGTTTACTCCCAGAGATACATTGGAGCAGATGTACTATCTCCTTAAGAGTTTCAAGTCCCTGGAGGACAGTTACAAAATGGTGCATTTGGTAGACAGGGCATTTAGTACCTATCACTTATCATTTCTACCATTTCACACAACACCAGTGACGGGCAATGCATTAGTTGCCCTCTTCTATATTATTTTGATTCTTTAGTACAACAGCCAGAACTTCTCAGGTGGTCTGCCATTTTTTTGCGGAAGTTCCGTACAACCTTTGATAGATGTCGTGTTCATGCACAAGGGAGGGTCAACTTCCCTTTTGCTTCAAATATTTTTTGTTTATTTTTTGAGAGGTTTCCAGAGATGAGGCCTAATTTTTTTCGGCAACCTCGTAGGCCGATGTTGGAGACCCGGATGCACATGTGGGGGTAGATGATGCCCACGAGGGGAGAGACTATGTTTCTAGCCAGGATATCACATGATGCACTGAACTTACTAGCCAGTGTTAACGAGTTGCATCCTTTCATTATGGTCCCCTGTCCTTATGCTAGATTCGATTGGCGAGGGTATGCCAACATCCTCTTCACAGATGACGAGCCGCCAGATGATAGAGGTAATATTACTGTTGTTGGAGTCCTGTGATTTGGCTGATTGGAAAACCAAATGAGAAGGCAACATTCAAACCAAGCTTTAGAGCCCTAGGATCTAGCCCTCCTAGTCTCACAGAGGGATCTCTCAATATGTTTGTAAGGATATAGCTTGATGCTTTTAAGAGGTTGATTTTAGGCTAGTTATGAAGTGAAAAATTGTTTGTTTGTTGGTTGGACATAGATGATCTAGGCAGCATAGACAGAGTGGGGAATTCTATAAGCCATTGGGAAATGGAGTCAAGTGGTAGTCATGACAGGTTTGATTGATGAATTTGGGGTACCAAAGGGCAAATCTAACTTGGTCAATGGATCTGTTGGGTTTTGCAGGTGGCATGAAATGAACATCAAGGACTTAGAATGAGAAGTAAAACTAAGGGCAATTAAGAATCCCTAATTATCTATACTTCTCAACAAAGCATTAGGGGAATTTTGAGGTCTGAAATGGGCCTCCTAAGGAAAATGTACAATCAAAATTCACTTTATGAGAACCAATCACATTTTAGGTGATTGGTTGAGGTGGCATTGTTTGAGTTAAAGGTACTTACTTGTCACCTTCTCAATGGTGGATAAAAACTCATGGTTAACTATGGTAGTGTTATAAATATTTTTAAAGTCATAAAGTAAAGTACTCATAATAAATGTTATTTCACACTTTTTGAATAAAATATTATTATTGTCATTTCATATTTTTTGAAAGAAACAATGCTTATACCTACACAATATTCATGTATTTACACATTTTTCAATAAATATTATATTTTTATATTTTAAAATATTTATTTATAAATCAAATCAATTCAATATGTAATATTAAATTTATTCATAAAACAATATATTATATTATATTATTTTTATATAGTATATTAATTACATGTTATTATATAATTTAAATAATATAAATTTTAATTAATAGTATATTCTATAAATAAGAATTATGAATTTATATTTGTATTTTATTTAAGTTAGTTAAATACAAAGGACAAATGCATTATTTGTGCAATGATAATGATTTTTTCTTGAAAATATCATTCTTATTTATAGTCACATCAATACAATTTTTTTATTATTTTTATTTTGGTACAACATTTGAATTGAATTTAACCATGGTTTCATTGATTTTGGTGCAAAAAGTGAATTGCAAATTCATAAATATTATTTTATTAGTTTAGCTATTATTTTATTATTTCCTTAGGAGGCCCATTTTAGACCTCAAAATTCCCCTAATGGGACTTAAAACATAATCTGAACATAAATATGCATTTGATAGATAGGGCTAACCATGAATTCCACAAACCACACTTCAGCAAATGATAATTTCAAGACAGACTTTTCCAATGAAATACAGAAGGCAAGGAACGCTCTATTTCTTCTAAATATTTCACTAGCAAGGATTTAGAAAACATATAAGATTCACAATAACTGCATTCATAGAAGAGGGAATGCCTAAACATCTAAGACTGAAATTATAAAGACCTTCAAAACAATTATCTCAGCAAGAACAGAGGGTATGATCAAAACATACCTCTTTGGTAGACTACAGACAATGGTACTTTGAAAGGAGACGTCGGAAACAGTTTTCAAGTGGCAACAAACAAGCAGGGAAAACCATAAATCGTTCTTAAGGCCAACTGTATGAACTATTTAAGAAATAAACAAGCATAAGGGTTGAAGAGAGCGATTAAGACTACTCAATAATACCTCAGCAGATGAAAACATAAAGACAGTGAAGAGAAAATAGGTCTAAGGTGCTTCTAGGAGACATTTCTTAGCCTAAACTTTTTACTCTACTGTAAGTATAGAATGATGGAACAAAATGGAAAACAGGAAATAACAATTACTGTTAGAGAGTACTTCACCACAATCAGGCTCAGGGATCCAATGATCCAACCTCCTTCATCAATAAACAAGGCAAGCCATCCACAAACTTCAATACATCAATTTATTTTCACTTCTGCCAATCTATGTATTACTTCAAAGAGTTCACCAAATGCCAACTTTTACAATGAGAGTTCGAATAGGATTTATAGGTGAATAGGGAGGAGAGGTGACAAAGATGGTCTTAATGGTTAATTAAACAGAGGAGAAAAGCATTCAAATACCCATTCTGTGTCATAAATATTACATTAATTTCTTGCCCATTCTAGTAGTTCTTGTAGACTTTGAGACCTAATTGTCAGGCTGGTAATAACTCCAAAGAATGTCTTTGTGGAGAAGTCTTCTGGCTGCTACAGTCCTGTCTTTTCTTCTGGTACAAGTAAAGTGGACAATATGGGTTTTGAGACCACCCATACCTTTACAATAACCGCCTTAACAGTTTAAAGAGGTTCTATCAGCATAATAACTGTTAAGGTGTCTTTAGTCCTGGGAGGAGTAAATAGCTTCACTGATGTGTCATTCGAAGCTCTCTTTTGTTGATTTGTCTGTCTTTGTCATTTAAAACTGATTTGGCTTTAACTGTGTTTTTATCTTTGATCTTTGGGTTAAGCTTTTAATCTTCTGAGTTGGACCCTTAACCTTTATTCTTTTGTTGATCTTTCTTTAATCTTCGCTGATCTTCACTTTATCTATTTTGTGTACAGGTGGTTGGGCTTTTGCACTAGGGGTTTTGTTCCTCACCAGTGTTCGTGAGACACTGATAAAACATTAATAATCAACCCGTGAATACCGTTCTGCATTGATTCAGACTCAGGATCGTCATCCTCGGCTTTTGTCGCTGGTGTTTGGCTGTGGGAGGGCCTGCAACAATAAGCCACCATTTTAAACCTGCATACAATGAAAAACTTGTTATGAAATCCTGCGTTTATGGTTTGACTGCTTCAGATGGCTCAGCGAGGGGTTATGGAGCAATGTGGAGGAGGGAAATGCTCAGAAGGTTCTGTCACAGAAACTAGAAAAAACCTGGGCAAGTTTGAATATTGAAGCAGAAATGATGATAAGCGGTTTTGCAGAAAACCGCGAGTGGTTTTCGCGCGGGGTTAGAGCGGTAAGTGGTTTGGGGCTGGGCGGATGCGATATAGGTTAGAGAGTGATGCATGTCCCTCTAAAACTACTCATTTCACGTTAGAATTTCACTTCGGGGAGAAATGGTGATTTGGGCGCGAAGATGAATAATGACCGTTGGATCGGGTAGATCAATGGCCTAGATCTCTCCGTTAGGTCGCACAAATGACAAATGGTGCGAAGGGAGGGGAAACTGCGAGAAAGCGAAGTCCGTCTGATCAGGAGGATCGACGGTTGAGATCATATCGAGGAATGGCATAAATGAATGAATGGGGCGGAGGAATAACGGTAATGCGAGATAGCGCAGACCGTTGGATCTGAGGGAGCCGGATCAATGGTCCAGAATATATCGGCGAGGAGGCTTTGGTAAAAGACGATCGGGAGGAAAAGCTGGTGAAGCGATTGAGCGAGGACCGTTAGATCAAGGATATCAACGGATGTCGGTTAGCGCGATGGTTGAATAGATGCGTGGGGGTAAGAGCGGTGGGCCTTGATGGTGATGTCAGCAGTCCTGTCTTCTAGCGGAAAGTTTGATCAGCGGAGTGAAATGGTGGCTGTTAGATCCGAATAGATCAACGGTGGAGATTAACTACGGGACGACTGGGGGGTACGGAGGGATCTCAGGGCCGGGTGCCTCCGTAGTGAATTGGAAACGAGGAAAAAATGCTGGCCATTGGATCGGGAGAAGATTGACGGTGGAGATCGAGGGTGCGGGGGGACTGGGGAGTACGGGCCACTTTGGTCGGGTGCCCCCGCAGTAAACCTGCGTCGTAGATCTGGGTTAATCAGACTGTGAGGATTTTATCGAGGAGGATGCATATCGGTGGCGAAAAGGGTTTGGGAACGAGGAAATGGGAAGTACGAAATGCGATGGCCGATGGGGGAGGCGAAGTGCGATGGCCATCCAATCTGGGAGAGATCGATGGTTAGGAATCCATCAGCGAAGAACCATCGGCGGGTTATGGGCTAATACTTTTTCCGATGGCTGCAGGTAGTCATAGGCCTGGGTCACATGGAGGAAAAGGGGCTAGGGGCTTATGCTGAAGGTGCTTAAGCTCTAAGGTTAAAATGAGCGGAAAATAGGCCGAAGTGAGGTTTTTTGAGGGTTTTTGAAGGGTTCCGATAGGTAATAAAAGAGATTTTAAAACCAAATAAATAAGATTTATAGGGTTTTAAATGGATTTTAGATGAAATGAGGGATAAATGAGGTATTTTTCAAAGGGAGAATGATGGAAAATGAGTCTGAAAATAGTCCTTCTTTGAGACAGTAGGACTTCCTTGAGGATTTTGAGTGAAGAGATCAAAGAGGTGGATTTTTGAAGGATAAGGGGCATGGAAAGACTTCAAGAACTCACAAATTTGCTAAAATTTGTTTCTTGAAGGCCAAAAAAATTTGTTTTAGCCATCTTTGAATATGTCAAAATTATGGATGGCTAATAGTGGCTCCACTTGGGGAGGATAGCTGTCTTTTTAGGTGTCCAGAACCTCAGTTTATCAATCTCTGGCTTTCAGCAGACCAGTGCCTTATCCATTGGGCAGAAATCCTTTTCTTTCTTGGGCTGATCTCTTCTCTTGGAATTGATAATATTTCAGCAATCTGCATCATATGACATTCTTCAAAGCAGCATCACTACCTACCCAATCCTACGTGTCCTAGCATTTTTCTTCTCTTGAGTGCACTTGGACTGGCATCTCTTTCACATATTATTTTGAAAACAGAAAGATAAAACTATCTAATGCTACCCTTATTTCTTCCAAGAGTCCATATTAAACAGTTGGACTCAAAAACTTCTCTACCTAATTTACTATCTGTCAAGATTAAGCTGTTTGACATATCTACATTCTCTACATTCTAAAACAGAAATTTAAGCACAGACAAACCAGGATTAAACAGTTTGATTTGTTGTAGTGTCTATGGCATAAGAAACCAACTGCACATAGACTTTTATTTACAGAAAATTAAAACAAAATTGTGAAGGCTTAAGATCTGAAAATAAAATACATCCTTCTTTCTTCTTGGCTCAAGTTTTGGTCTATTTAGAGCCATATTTTTCTTTCTTTTCTTTGGTTCAGATTTTGAGCATGTTTGAACCATTATTTCTTCTATCCTAATCTATTCTACTGATAAGCCAAGATTAAACAGTTTGGAAAACCTTCCTCACTAACCTATCAGCAGTAAATTGAAATCTATCTAGTCATGATTAGGTTGTATGACTAAATAGCAGGATTTTCTTTTAGTAGTGGCATTTAAGCTTGCACATTTTCAGATTCTTCTCTTTTTTGGTATGGGGCTGTACCTTTCTTCTTTTCATCTGCCCTCTTTTCTCTTTTCTATTGTTTTTTGTATTTTTTCATTTTTCTCATGCAATGGTATGTACAATGGATGAAAAACTCTTAAACTAAGATTATTGATAGAAATAGTGTTTGAGAATCCTACCATTGATAGGACCTCCAAACACCTCTTCTCCATTCAGCTTCTGTAGAAAAAATGCATTGTGGCCCCTTATGGAATGAATAATGTAGGGCCCCTGCCACAGATTTTTGAAGTTACCATGTTTCCCTTTCTCTTCCCTTATGGAATCCCATTTTAGAACTACATTTCCAACTTGGAAGGCATCTCCTTTGGTCCTTCTATCAAATAATTTATTGATTCATTCTTGGACTACTTGTGTCCTTTTATATACTTCCTCTCTTGACTGTTGCAAATGAATGTTCTGATTGATCCTCCTTTGCATATCATTTTTTTCAGCTTGGACCTTTTAAAGGAGTTTCATGACTGGGACTCCTAGAGATGTTGGGAAGACTGCATCCATGCCGTAAACCAACTGATAGGGAGACATGTCGATGGACTTTTAGTAGTCAATCTATCAGCCCATAAGGCATGGACAAGCTTACTATGCCAAGATTTCTGGTTCTGTTCCAACAATTTTTTGATGATATTAACAAGGCTTTTGTTGGAGGATTCAACTATAACGTTTCCTTGGGGGCAGTAGGCAGTAGAATGGCCTAATGTGATCTGATATTTATGGCAGAAATATACCATCCTCTTGGACTTGAAGGCAGCAACATTGTCTGTGATTATTTTCCTATGACAACCAAATCTGGATAGTATGTTGGTTTCAAGGAATTTGATGATGGCAGAGTCAGTAGCATTCCTAGTGGGTATGGCCTCTATCCATTTGGTAAAATAATTAGTGTCCGTGAGGATCCATTTGTGTTGGGCTGAGGGTGATGGGTGAATTTCCCCAATGAAGTCCAAACCCCATTGTTGAAAGGGAGCCTCAACACTGATAGGCTACAAAGGTAGTGGTAAGATTTTTCTCCTGCCATCAAAGATTTGGCACTTGTGGTAGGACATGACTAAGTTATGGGTGTCTGGGAAGAAGGTGGGCCAATAGTATCCAGACCTGAGGATCTTGTTTGTTGTGGTCTTCCAGTTAAGATGTCCTCCACATTCTCCCTCATGTAGCTCATGCATGATTTTTCCTGCATCAACCTCAAGTAAACATTTAAGTAAAATCCCCACAGCATTTTTTCAATACAAAAACCCATCTAATATACAATAATTTAAAGCCTTATGTTTGAAAAATCTAGCTTTTGTTTTTGACAAAGAAGGAGGAGCATTCAGATAAAGCAACACACATATGATGTCAACATACCAAGGAGAGTTCATGAATGTTTCTTCAATGAATGGTGTTGTGCATTCTTTTATCTCTTCCAAAATATCAACCATGTTCATATCTAAAGCTTGGAAGTTTGACTCAGCCATGAGTTTTGCTAATCCCTGCCCTTTGATGAGTTTGGTGGGCGTGATCTATAGGTCATATTCTAGAATATTGGCAATCAATTTTCCCCTTTTACCATCAGGGTCCTGACTTAGAATATCTTTGACTAAAGTGTGTGGCACAAAGGCAATGATATGTAAATGTAAAATGTACACTCTAAAGTATTTTAATGATTTTACCAGTCCTAAAGCTTGCTTCTCCATGATATTATATTTGAGTGGAGCATCTCTCAAAGCCCTACTAAAGAAAGATATTGGTTGTTCCTGCCCCATGCTATTCTTTTGCAATAATACTGCATCTATGGTATGTTCAGATGCAAAAGATAAGATATAGAAATATTTGGTGAAATCAGGACTAATGAGAACTGGTGTTTGAGTGAGAGCTTGTTTTACCAGTTCAAATGATTGTTTAGCTTGCACTTTCCATTTAACACCTACTTCTTTCCTAAGCATATTAGTGATGTTTCTTAATAGCTCAGCTAGGTTGGGGATGAACCTCCTTAAAAAATTTATCTTCCTAATGAAAGATTGCAATTATTTAAGGTTTCTTGGGTGGCTGATATTCAATATGTCATCAATCCTTTTGGGGTCTACTTTGATCCCTTCTTCAAAGATTATGTGACCAAGAAGCTTTCCTTCTTGGAGGCCAAAGAGTGTCTTTTTTGGATTCAATGACAAGCCAAACCTTCTGCATTTCTCGAAAACCTTTCTTAAATGGATCAAATGTTCTGCATCAGTTTTGGAGAAGACAATAATATCATCAAGGTAAATGATTATAAAATAGCATATGTCTTCTGAGAAGGCTATGTCCATGGCCCTCTGGAAAGTGGCCCCTGCATTCATCAAACCAAATGGCATTTTGACATACATGAATGTCCCCTAAGGTGTAGTAAAAGCAGTTTTATGTTGATCACTTAGGAGTACTAAAACCTGATTGTAACCTGAGAACCCATCCAACAATGATATTATTTTAGACCCAACCACCTTTTGGAGTATGTGATCCATCTTCGGCGGGGGGTAATTATCTTTCAGGGAGGCTCTATTTAGATTCCTAAAGTCAATACACAGCCTAATTTCCCCTATCTTCTTCCTAACAGATACTAGGTTAGAAACCCATTCTGAGTATCTGATAGAAACTATGATCCCAGCGTCATACATTTTCCTAATCTCTTTCTCTACTGAAGGTAATAAAACGGGGTTTATCCTTCTTAGTTTCTGTTTGAAAGGCTTATGATTTTCCTTAAGAGGGATTTTATGTTGGATGATGCTAGTATCAAAAGATTTCAGATCTTTATAGTCCCATGCAAACACATCTACGAATTCTTTGAAAAGTGTTATGTACTACTATTTTCATGCGTTGCGAGGGTGCTGGACAGCTTGATCATTTTGGGTTCAGTGAGGCTGCCTATGTTATGTTCCTCAACGTTAGTTTCTATAGGCTTTGTTTTCGGTTCTTTGGCCACGTCGTTGAAATCAAATAGTTGTTCTAATGGTGTAAGGCCTTTTGGTATAGTATGACCTTTACATTGTAAAACTTCAAGGTCCTTTTGGTCTGGGTTGTCAAATAACTTTGCTTTAAAAAGGTGCTCAAACTGATTTATATTAGCAGAAAGGGAGGGCTCTGTTTCAGGGGTTTGTCCCTCATTGCAACAATCTTTTTCATGGCTGGAACTTGGTGTTGTTGTGGAAAATTCATTCCTTGTTTGCAAGAAATCATTTATGTGTTTATCATTTTCAAACACTTGCCAATAATCTTCATTGTCAGGCACTGCTGGTCTGTTTTTCACCTTTATATTGAATTGTTCATTTATCTATGGTATTTGGAAATTGTTGGCAGCAAATGCAAGTTCATTAGCTAGATGATTTTGAGCTCTTGGTACAAAAATGAGTTCATATTTTTCAAAGGTTTTAAGGAGATCAAAGGCAGCATTTCTATATTATCTGAGTCTGGGGTTTTTGGCTGAATATTCCCCTTTGATTTGCCTGATGATTAACTCAGAATCCCCTTAGACTGATATCCTCTTAACCTCTAATTCTTTGAGCAAATGTAAGCCGAGGATGAGGGCTTCATATTCTGCAATGTTATTTATGCATCGGAAATCTATTTTATAGGAGTATCCCTTGTTTGTGTTATGTTTCCATACACCAACCCCTAAACTGGCCTTGCTACAAGAGCCATCAAACCTCATTTTCCAAAATATTTCTATCTCATTCTCTTTTTCTTTTTGCTGCCCAAGGTTGTTGAAACTTGGGGCATTTCGTGGTTGAGTGAAAGGAAAATTTAAATGTTTTGGTGCACCAATTTCTTGCTTATTTTCCTTTTCTTGTTGGGTGATTTCATCTTCATTGAATAAGATAAAGGAATATAAGTCTGAATGTGTAGAATATACAGGCATGTTGTTGGGTTTGTATTTGCTGCTCACCATGTATTTCATGGGGGATTCCCTATATAATCTTATGGTTTGACTGAACACTGGTATGGTGGCATAGGACATATCTATTTGAAGGGTTCCCTAAATTTTGGCTCCACATGATCTAGAAAAAAGCATGCCATATTTTGGGGGAATGTCAGCGACCACTATATCCATCACTAGGCTTTTAGCAGGAATTTATGACAGGTTAACACACAAATATTTGATTAAACCCAAGCATTTGACCCTTCTTGAATCAAAAGAGTATAAGTCTTTATATGGTCTAGTAATTTCTAAGCCTAGGCTTTCCATTACTACTTTGGGCATAAGGTTATGTGATGCTCCAGAGTCTAGCATGGCATTGTGTAGGATCTTATCATGTATGTTTAGACTAACATAAAAGGGAGGGACAGCCCCTTCTTGGTATTTTCCTTCAATTCTAGGACCAAACAACAGTTCTGGTTTGTCATCCGTCAAGTTTAAAGTATCAGCATCGATGTTTATATTCATAGCTTTTAAAACTTGATTTTTGTACACTTCCTGAGTTACCAGTTCAGCTAGAGGCATGCTAATTTTGATCTTGGAAATTTCACCTTCGAGGCTAAAAGGAAGTGTTATTTTCAGCATATTCACCTCTGTTTTTTCGCTTATGTTTCTTTCATCAATTTTGGCTGGTTGAGTTTTATTAGGACTATTAATTGGGACTTTTTTGATAGGGCCACTAGCAGAAGTACTAAGGCAGCTCTTCTCAACACTTGTTTGGTTGTTTTTGTCTCTATTTAGATCAGTTTTCTTGGCCACGGTGTTGGTATTATTTGCTAATTTTTTAGGCTGATTTTCTGAGGTTTTTCCAACAACAATGTTAGTGTTCTTGTCATTAGCAATTTCTGGGTTCCTTTTGCTTCTGAGATCATATTGTCTGTGAACTTCCATAATTGTGTTTTCGAACCCCAACCTATAATCTTCAGACTCTTCATGATTGTGTTCATTTTGTTCTGATGAGAAAAATCCTTGTTCTTCCTCAGTGAGGAAGATATCATCTCTGTCATCAGGTCCTATCAAGTTCACATGATTTTTCTTCCATCCTATCAGTTTCCCCTTCATCCTCTTGTTCTACATAGTTTTGTTGAAAGGGAGGCCTAATTTTTTGGTCATTGTCTCTATGCCTATCTTGATTGGGATCTCTTCTGATATTTTAATTTCTGTTTCTATTTTTACGGATGGTTTGGTTTTCTCTAGGAGGGTTTCTTTCATTTAAATTGATCTTGTCCAGCATTCTTTCCATTACCCTCACTAGGTTTTCAAATTTTGCCTCAGATGAAGAATTATATGCCATAGTTTCATCTTTATATGTGACTATTTTCTCCGTTCTCAACCTAGCTCTCTTCTCAATCAGATTTTCTTCCACACTAAGAGCTTCCTTTTGCATGTCTTCTAAAGTTAAGGGATCCCTTTCTCTTAGCTGATAGGCCATTTCGGGATCAAATCCTTCAGGGAATTTGGCCAACGCTAAGCCTTGTGGAGGGTTCATATCTGTGGGTAGTGCGTTATAAACACTATTGAATCTAGTGCAATAATCTTGAACACTTTCCCCAGTGTTTCTCTTGAGGTTGTTGTAATCTAAAAGTATTTGGAGAGGGTTCTTTTTAATTTCCCATTTGTTAGTGAATGTTTGAAATAAAGAAGGGAGATCATGTATGCTATGGGGAGTTAGGCCTTTGAACCATTTTTTGGCTTCTCCTCCCAAAATCTGAGCAAAAATTCTCATTTTGTTGGTCTCATCTTCTATTTCCATATAATCAAAGGCATTGTTCATCTTTTCTAAGTGTTGTTGAGCAGTAGTGGGTTCATTTCCGGTGAAATGGGGAATTTTGGACTAATATTCATTGGGTAAAGGAGCTAGAGGTTGGGGTAACACTAAGGGAGCATACCATGCTGCCATGGCTGGAAATAATGGAGGATTTACAACGGGTGGATTTATAAAAGGGACAGTGGGCTGAACATGAGTGTTTTGGGTAGCAAAAGTGTGAATAGGAGTGGAAGAAACACTCGGGCTAGCAAACTGATGATGGACAGGTTTGTTATGGAAAGGGCTAAGGTGGTGTAGAAGTTGGGAATCAGGAGGAGTAGAAGGTGATGCTTTTGTGCTAAAGCTATGTTGTAAATCTGTGAGTTCAAGGTTAGCCTGGTTTAAATCACTCTAAGACTTACTTCTAAATATGTTTCTGGTATGAGAAAAGTCAAAGTGAAAATCTTCCAAGAGTGTGAGAGTTTCAGGGACAGATTTTGCTCTTGGGATGGTCCTAACAGTAGCTAATTTTCCAGCTTTAGAAGTCTACCACAAAATCCTTTCTAGATTGTCAACTATGTTAAGAGGATCAGGATCTGGATGGGATCTAGTGTAGATCCTATGTGAAGCCAGATTTCAGCTTCAAAACTTGGAGAGGCTTCAAACTTCAAACTCTTTCAAAGGCTTTCCTCTCACAATTTTTTTCATAATGTAATAATAGAATTCTGAATCTCCTCAAGGTTGGTTAACCCAATCCTAAAGAAATCAGGATTCGTAGTGGAATAATAGGCCTATTGGGGCTGGTGGAGTCGCCAGGTGGAAATTTTAGCTTTTTGAAGGTAAAATGTTTATGGTCCACCACCAATGTTTATTATGAAACCAATCTGAATTGTTTTTGGGGTTTTTCTGAGTTTCTATGTTTATTGAAGGACTTAAAAAGTCTACAAGAGCTTGATAGGCTATTATGTACTCAGTGTCCCACCGTTATCACCAAAATGTTGGAGTGGCGATGATGTGGAAGATTCATTAGATATTCTTTGATTTACTGAGGGTCTAAAGAGTTTTAAGAGGTATTCATGCATTTATGTACTCAGAAGTCCCATCGTGATTTCCAAAATTTTGGATTCCTGTGATTTGGCTGATTAGCAAACCAAACGACAAGGCAACATTCAAACCAAGCTTTAGAGCCCTAGGATCTAGCCCTCCTAGTCTCACAGAGCAATCTCTCAATATGTTTGTAAGGATATAGCTTGATGCTTTTAAGAGGTTGATTTTAGGCTAGTTATGAAGTGAAAAATTGTTTGTTTGTTGGTTCGACATGGATGATCTAGGTAGCATAGACAGAGTGGGGAATTCTATAAGCCATTGGGAAATGGAGTCAAGTGGTAGTCATAGCAGGTTTGATTGATGAATTTTGGGTACCAAAGGGAAAATCTAACTTAGTCAATGGATTTGTTGGATTTTTCAGGTGGGATGAAATGAACATCAAGGACTTAGAATGAGAAGTAAAACTAACGGCAATTAAGAATCCTTAATTATCTATACTTCTCAACAAAGTGACTTAAAACATAATCTGAACATAAAGATGCATTTGATAGACAGGGCTAACCATGAATTGCACAAAAAAAACTTCGGCAAATGATAATTTCAAGACAGAATTTTCCAATGAAATACAGAAGGTGAGGAACGCTCTATTTCTTCTAAATATTTCACTAGCAAGGATTTAGAAAACATATAAAATTCAAAAATAGTTGCATTCATAGAAGAGGGAACACCTAAACATGTAAGACTGCAATTATAAAGACCTTCAAAACAACTATCTCAGCAAGAACAGAGGGTATGATCAAAACATACCTCTTTGGTAGACTACACACAATGGTACTTTGAAAGGAGACTTCGGAAACAGTTTTTAGGTGGCAACAAGCAAGCAGGGAAAACCATAAATCATTCTTGAGGCCAATTGTATGAACTATTTCAGAAATAAACAAGCATAAGGGTTCAAGAGAGCGATTAAGACTACTCAATAATACCTCAACAGATGAAAACATAAAGACAGTGAAGAGTAAACAAGTCTAAGGTGCTTCTAGGAGACATTTCTTAGCCTAAACTTTTTACTCTACTGTAAGTATAGAATGATGGAACAAAATGGAAAATAGGAAATAAAAATTACTGTTAGAGAGTACTTCACCACAACCAGGCTCAGGGATCCAATGATCCAGCCTCCTTCATCAATAAACAAGCCAAGCCATCCACAAACTTCAGTACATCAATTTATTTTCACTTCTGCCAGTCTATGTATTGCTTCAAAGAGTTCACCAAATGCCAACTTTTACAATGAGAGTTCGAATAGGATTTATAGGTGAATGGGGAGGAGAGGTGATAGAGATGGTCTTAATGGTTAATTAAACAGAGGAGAAAAGCATTCGAATGCCCATTCTGTGTCATAAATATTACATTAATTTCTTTCCCATTCTAGTAGTTCTTGTAGACTTTGAGGCCTAATTGTCAGGTTGGTAATAACTCCAAAGAGTGTCTTTGTGGAGAAGTCTTTTGGTTGTTGCAGTCCTGTCTTTTCTTCTGGTACAAGTAAAGTGGACAGTATGGGTTTTGAGACCACCCATACCTTTAAATAACTGCCTTAACAGTTTATAGAGGTTCTGTCAGCATAATAATTGTCAAGGTGTCTTTAGTCCTGGGAGGAGTAAATAGCTTCACTGATGTGTCATTCGAAGCTCTCCTTTGCTGATTTGTCTGTCTTTGTCATTTAACATTGATTTGGCTTTGACTGTGTTTTTATCTTTGATCTGCGGGTTAAGCTTTTAATCTTCTGAGTTGGACCCTTAACCTTTATTCTTTTGCTAATCTTTCTTTAATCTTCATTGATCCTCACTTTATCTCTTTTGTGTATAGGCGGTTGGGCTTCCGCGCTGGGGGTTTTGTTCCTCACCAGTGTTCATGAGACACTGATAAAACTTTAATAATCAACCCGTGAATCCCTTTCTGCATTGATGCAACCTCAGGATCATCATCCTCGACTTTTTCCACTGGTGTTTGGCTGTGGGAGAGCCTGCAAAATTAAGCCACCATTTTAAACCAACATACAATGATAAACTTGTTATGAAATCCTGCGTTTATGGTTTGACTGCTTCAGATGGCTCAGCGAGGGGTTATAGAGCGATGCGGAGGAGGGAAAATGCTCAGAGGAAGGTTATGTCATAGAAACTGGGAAAACCCTGGGCAAGTTTGAATATTGGTGCGGGAATGATGATAAGAATTTTTGCAGAAAACTGCGAGTGGTTTTCGCGCGGGGTTAGAGCGGTAAGTGGTTTGGGGCTGGGCGAATGCGATATAGGTTAGAGAGTGATGAGTGTCCCTCTAAAACTGCTCATTTCGCGTTAGAATTTCACTCCGGGGAGAAATGGTGATTTGGGCGCGAAGATGAATAATTACCGTTGGATTGGGTAGATCAACGGCCCAGATCTCTCAGCCAAGTTGCATAAATGACAAATGGTGCGAGGGGAGGGGAAACGTCGAGAAAGCGCAAACCGTCCGATCAAGAGGATCGACGGTTAAGATCATATTGGGGAATGGCAGAAATGAATGAATGGGGTGGAGGATAACGATAATGCGAGACAGTGCAGACCGTTGGATCTGAGGGAGTCGAATCAACAGTCCAGAATATATCGGCAGGGAGGCTTTGGTAAAAGACTATCGGGAGGAAAAGCTGGTGAAGAAATGGAGTGAGGACCATTAGATCAAGGAGATCAACGGCTGTGGGTGAGCCTGATGGTTGAATAGATGCGTGGGGGTAAGAGTAGTGGGCGGTGATGGTGACATCAACAGTCCTGTCTTTTAGCGGAAAGTTTGATCAGCAGGGTGAAATGGTGGCTGTTAGATCCGAATATATCAATGGTGGAGATTAACAGCAGGAGGACTGAGGGGTACAGAGGGATCTCGAGGCCGGGTGCCTCCGCAGTGAATGGGAAATTGGGAAAAAATGTTGGCCGTTGGATCAGGAGAAGATCGACGGTGGAGATCGAGGGTGCGGGGTGACTGGGGAGTACGGACCACTTTAGTCGGGTGCCCCGCTGTGAACATGCGCCGTAGATCTGGGTTAATCGGACGATGAGGATTGTATCGGGGAGGATGCATATCGGCGGCAAAAATGGTTTGGGAATGAGGAAATGGGAATTTGCAAAATGCGATGGCCAATGGGGGGAGGCGAAGTGCGATGGCCATCCGATCTGGGAGAGATTGACGATTAGGAATCCATTGGCAGAGAACCATCGGCGGGTTATGGGCTAAGACTTTTGCTGATGGTCGCAGGTAGTCACAGGCCTGGGTCACATGGAAGAAAAGGGGCTACAGGCTTACGCAGAAGGTGCTTAAGCCCTAAGGTTAAAATGAGCAGAAAATAGGCTGAAGTGAGCTTTTCTGAGGGTTTTTGAAGGGTTCTGATAGGTAATAAAAGAGATTTTAAAACCAAATAAAGAAGATTTATAGGGTTTTAAAGGGATTCTGGATGAAATGAGGGATAAATGAGGTATTTTTCAAAGTGAGAATGATGGAAAATGAGTCTGAAAATAGTCCTTCTTTGAGACAGCAGGACTTCCTTGAGGATTTTGAGTGAAGAGATCAAATAGGTGGATTTTTGAAGGATAAGGGATATGGAAAGACTTGAAGAACTCACAGATTTGCTAAAATTTGTTTCTTGAAGGCTTAAAATATCTGTTTTAGCCATCTTTGAATGTGTCAAAATTATGGATGGCTAACAACTGTTTTATTTATATTTATTCTAACATGTTCTTTAACTTGTTTTTGTTAAATTCTGTAATGAAATTGTCTAATTATTGTTGTGTACTTGTATATATTTTGCAGACATTGGCTCTTTTGATGGCGAGGAGATGCCCGCACCACCACATGATCCAAGTGTGGATCCTGATGACGATAAGGGCGTGGCAGATGCCAAGGATCATGATCAGGAGCCCGGTGCAGAGAGACATGCTCCTGCTGTTGTGCCAATACTCCCTTTTGCTAGGCGTGGTCGACCTAATACGAGATATAGGATGGAGTTGGGCGACCAACTCAGTGCATTGATTGTTGAGGTGGGAATCAGACCCGCTCATTACAAAGACATACAAGCCGATGATAAGCTAATGCAAATGTGGAGAGGCATGCCGCGTGACATGTACAACTTGATGTAGCATGTCGTAGGAGCTACGACAGTTGTTATGCGACTAAGGAGGACTTTTTCACGTTATAGGTGTGCTCGAGCTGCAGCATGTGATGTACAATCCGCAAGCAGCACTCATCATCTCATGATTTTTCACCTCACGTCGCGCCTGATGAGCATAAGGCTCCACTAGCATCTAGCAGTCATCATGGAGATGAGGCTGGACCATCGGCCACGTCCAATCAGCAGCCTGCAGTGGCATCCATCAGTACTAGTTATGATCATGAGCAAGTTGGACCATCACCAACCGTCGAGGCTGCAGTTCCATTGACTGAGCAAGCCTCCACTAGTATTGCTATTGTACTACCTATTAGCCACCTATGAATTTTTTGACAAGAAAAAAGGTGGCGAAAATGTTTTTAGTCTTCAAGAGATACATTTCCCTTGTAAACCTATCATTCTTGAAGCCTCCATGTGTTGTCTATCCTTTAAACAATCCTCACTTTTGTTCCCCTTAAAAAGCCCTGTTGTTTTGAGAAGAAGAATGCTTAAAAAGGCTTCCATTTCCCCTTATTTCATTCCCACAAAGCCTCTGCTTTCATCACCTTTTTCCCCTTTCGAAATCCCTCATTAACCCTCCTAATCAACCTAACTCCCCTTTTAACCTTACAATTACCCTCTGTCTGGCTTAACAACCCCTTATTCCCTCTATCGGAACCCTCCTTTGGGCCTTAAAAAGCACTAAAATTTAAGCCAAAAATCCCCTTTTTCATTACAGGCTTAAGCCCCTTTCGGCTAGCCCTCAGCCCCTTTCACCGCATAGAACCAGACGCTAAGCCCGTAGGCGCTAATCACAATCGGAACTTCCGTGAGCACCTCTTCCCTTTGTTTTTTATATTTTCTTCGATGCGATTGGTTTTCTTCTAATAGACCCCTGCCGCAATCTCCACCGTTGATCTACATTAGATCAACGGCCCGCGCACCTTGCCATTCTTCGCCCATTGCTTCTCTTCATTTACCCCTTCGATTGACTGTAGACCGTCGATCTTACCACCAGATCCAACGGCCCTGGTGTAATCGCAAGATCAAAATTCAGAGCTTTGACCCCCTGCCATTTCTCCGGTGCGATTGGATATCTGTCATTCGTTCCCTTCGATCCGACGGCTATCGTTTATCCCGCCCATTCACTTGACCCTTTGCCTCCCCACTCCCTCTTTTAATCCTGACCGTCCATCCTATAGATTTGACGGTCGAGATTTAATCCGCCTTTGACCTCATCCCACTTAATCACCCGTGCATCTTATCTGTTATCTAGAGAAACCCGCACCGTCCGATCAGAGCACCCTCATCCAACGGCTGAGAATGAGTTTCGCATAATTTTTGCATCTGAAGGTTAACGTTCCAAAAAAATGAAAAATAGGCAGTTTTGAAGAGGACACGTGTCGAGCGGCAAGGCATATCGCGTTTTTTGGAAATTTTTCAAAACCACTCTATAATCGTGCGACACCGACGATTTTCCCACTGAAACCATCTTTCCCTTTTGGCTCCCGAAAACCCCATCGTTTGATCCCGATCGTCGATCGCTTTGATCTAACAGTTCGTATCACATTGCGCTTTTCACCCATATTTCTTTCATCGGGCCTTCCTAAGAGCTTTGTGAGAGGATCTCCACCGTTGAATCTCCTCCTGAGATCCAACGGTCCGCATTCAAATCGCCCTCTGCCTTCTGGGTCCCACCATCAAAGGCCCTGAATTCATTCATTTAACCCTTTTTCTTTGTAATTCACCCAAACCTTAACCTTTTTGTTTTACACTAAAGGCTTAAATTCCCGCCTAACATAGTATTAACGATTCCATCAAAAAATCCCGACCGTTGATCATCATCTGTCCATCTAATCGGACGGCCCATAATCTTTCTTGCCCTCAAACCTTCATCAGCTCCATTTTCACCATTCTGCATGGTTTTTACCCGTTTTCACCTGCATCCACCATTTCCGCCACCATTCCACAGGCCTCCACAGTAATCTTCCACCACTCCCCTGGATTTCATAACGAATTTATTGTATTGTGCAGGGTTTACAGAGTGAGAAATCCACTATGTCTCCACAGTCACAGTCACTGTGACTCAGAGCGCAGAGAGACCATCACAACAGTAGTGAAGAGTATCAGTAAGGACAGATTAAGGGATTTAATGGTTCCTAATGAAGATTTAATGCTTTAATCCTGTGTTTAAAGGACAGAGACGCAGTTTGAAGACCATGAAGATAATCAAGAGGCTTAATGAAGCCTAATCACATGAAACAAGCCATATCAGTGTTTTAATGATAGCAGAACATATTCTTTCCAAAGGACACCTTCCGACAACGTTCTCCATGCCTCCTCGAGCTCTTAAAAGTAATTACACTGACAGAAGCTTCTAAAGTTGTCAGGACTGCAGTTATGGAAGTATGGAGAGATCTGCAGACTTTCTATCCATGTTACTTATTTCAGAAGGCAATACAGAGTACTTACATCCAGAAGAGTACATTAAAGAACATATCAGAAGTTATTGCCAGCCTGACATAGACTTCTAAATCACACTTCCGAGCACACACAGTCAACGCAGAGCCATTAAGAAAAATGGACACGAACATTTCCTCCACTATGTCTTAATGGAAAAATTAAATTTACATCTGCTACTACTGCTATTCATTCTCCTATAAGAACTCCCGAAGAATACATTGTAAAGTTTGTTGTTGTTGCTGGGATTTCATTCCCTGTTATAACTGTTATTGGGGGAAGTAGCTTAGTAGTTTGTAATTTTGTAGGCTCGGAGGAGAAGTTTGGAATGTAACAGTCGTTGAGCTCAAAGTATGTGACTGGTTTTTCACATCAATTGAACAAGCAAATATCACAGGATCCTGGTCTATATTACAGGTGATGTTTTCCTCACTGCAACTGTTTTATTGCATTTATCATACTGTCCACTATTCTCTAATAAGAATTAATAATCAGGCTTAGGATTTACCCCTACATGGTACCCTAATGTTTTCATGCTCTTCTTATTTTTGATGTTTTCTGCTTATTGTTTACCTGAGAACAAATTCATGCAATTTAACCAATCAAAGATGTTGGTCTAGCCCATGCTTACTGATGTTCGAATTTGGAGTTTGTTGCTTAGATGTTCTTGTGGGGTTTAAGCTGGAAGAATTGGTATACTTGGGATTTAGAGTTAGCCCTGTCCATTGGGGTCCTTTTCCAACAGATTGGCCTTTCTAAGATCTCTTTGAGCTAGTGTCAAAAGCATTGAAGGTTAAAAGCCCTTCTCTGATCTTAGGCCTTGCTCTGTGTTAAATCTTAACTGTTTTTCCCTTTAGAGTATGCTGAAAGCAGGTCCGGAGTTAAATGACCTCTGACCTGATCTTAAGCTACCTTTGTGTCTTCACTGAGAGTTGCCTTTGAAGTATGTCAAAGCAGGTCTGGATTTAAATGACATCTGATATGATCTTAGAATGCACTTGGTTTCCTTTCCTTCTTTCACTTCACTTCTTAATGTTCCATTCCACCATCTATCTAAAAGATCCTTTAGTATAGATGAATTGCCCTATGGAAAGCCTTGGTTAGCTGTTGTGTAAATTAAACCCTTTCATGACTCCATAGACCAATGGATTGGCACTTTCTTGACCTATCTTCTTTTGTCGAAACATCCTGCTACTTTGTTCCTTTTTCTCCCATAGCCTTCTTAGTTAATGATCTCCAACCCAACAACCAAATCATTTAAAAACCCCTTGTGCTTCATACCTAGCCTAATACCTCATCTTGAGCTTCAAATATATATATCATTATTTGTATTTATAGAGAGATCCCTCTCTGGATCCAGGAGGGCTAGCTCCTAAGATCCCAAAATGGTTTGATGTTGTCTAGTTTTTTGGTCTTGCCAATCTGGCCAAAACACTAGAACCCCAACATAATGGCGACTCCGCTGGGGAATTTGAGGGCATTTCTTCTCAGATACCCTTAGGCTCTCAAAAGACCCACAATCTCTGGTTAGATTGGTATTCAATTGCTGATGGTGGACAGCAGCCTGCTTCAAACATTCACATTCATCCACCTGGCGACTCCACACTCCATAACTCTCAAAGGACCAAATGACTCCACTGGTAGAATACCCTGAACTGGTTGAGAAGATATAGTGACCTCTTTGTACAAACATGGATCCAAGTATGGACCAAGATGCAAAGCTAGATGCTTTAGCAGATAGAATGACAAGAATGGTAAACATGTTTGGTAAAATAATGGTGAGGATGTATGAGGCTAATGTAAATACAAATTTTGATTATCTAGAGCAGCCCATGCTTTTTCCAGAGTAAGAAAAAACTCAGCCTATACAAGACCTAGATAATGAGCAAGATATGTATGATGCTCAAGAATCTATAGAAGATGAAGAGGAAGTTGATCAAGAAATGTCCAATTTCCTACCTATATCTTGTACTATGCTGATAAGAGAATATCATGATCAAATGGCAAAAGCTAATAGGGAATGCTACTTTGAGGAAACAAGAAACCACATAGAAGATGCAGAATCTGATGTGGAAGAAGAAACAACTCATGAGCCTGGTATTCTAACTGAATATCATCATGATCATGAAAATTTGTTTGAGACAGAAAAAGATCAGGAAACATCAGAAAATCCTCAAGGTTTCCCTATAAGCACAATTAAAGATCTCATAGAAGAGGCTCAAGAAGACATACTGCCTCTAAATCAACCAATACAAGAAACAGAGAGATGTTGCACTTCTGTTCAAAGGAACACAAGAACATCTTCCCCTTCGACAGAAGAAGAAATAGATCAGATCATCAATAGTCAGCCAGCCTCTGAAATATTTTATAGAACAAACATTTCTGCTCATTCACCTACTGAGCTTGATTATACAAATTCATAAAGCTCCTCTATAAATCAGAATGAAGAAAGATTTGCTGACAATCCAGTATGTCTGATTTGTAACATTACCTACCTTCATGATTTTCCTATTTTTGATCTATCTAATGATGATGTTCAACAAACAGGAGATGATCTTGTAGGGCCATCATTAGTAGATTTGTGGGAGGAAAATCAGTTTCAGCAACTTCAAGAAAGTAATGAACCATTTCAAGCTATCTATGATACTGATGGGGAAAGTTATGAAAGTCTAGTAGCAGATGAAGATTCTTTGAATCTTCACTCTTCTTTATCTCAAATCATCAGTAATAGTTTCCATGTGATTGGAAGTCAGTAGCCTTTCATTTCAAAGTATGAAGAGGAAAATAAGGAAGACATTTTTGAGCAGGTTGAAAAAAAGGGGCCTTCTCTTGAAAAGGAGGAAGCAATGGAACAAACCCCTGCTCAAGAATACTTTGATCTTTTCACAGAGCTCAGCCCACCAGATCAGAATATCTCACAGCTACAAGAGGACGGCACTGTCAAATATGATGAGTCCTCCAGTTCAAAAAGTGATGAAGATGAGGGAGATTTTCTTTCTCAAAAAAGTATTTTCTTGATCCAGTGGAAGAGGAAGCAGACCTGGTTGAAAACTACTTGTCAAATACTCACAACCAGGTATCATTTCAAGATCCTTATGCTCATTTCCTGCAAACATTCGAAGAAGGATCAAAGGTCATCATGAGCAGCTTGTTGCAAACAACAAAGAACATTTTAAAAGCTGCTGCTAAGAATCAAAGAGAATGGGAGTGGCCCTGCCTATCCAGCATGCTCAAAGAGATGAGCATAAAAGACCAGTCATGGGATCACTTGATTGACTAGATGTATTGGAAAAGAGAGTTTGTCAGCTAGACATGTAAATATCTCAAGTTAGAGTAGGATATGTAAGAAATCTCAATAAAGCTCAGCCTATGAGCATTTAGTTAGTTGTTTTTAATTTCTGCAAAGTTTCAATCCATATTACAGCTTGTCTTTATGCTATGGACCCACACCAAATCAGACTGTCTAATCCTGGTTTGACTGTTTTTCAATTTCTGTTTTAGAATGTAGAGAATAAATCTGCTAGACAGTTTAATCCTAGCAGATATTAGTATAGGTAGAGAAGCTATGAGGCCAACTGTTTAATCTGGTCTCATGGAGAAATAAGGGTAGAAGTAGAATAGGTTTATTTTCCTGTTTATCAAAAATTGATGATGTAAAGGGTCTGCAAGTCCAAATGCACCCAGAAGAAAAAATGTTAGGACAATAATATGGGTAGGTAGTTGTTTGGGAAAATATTACTACTGATATGATGTCTTCATGATTTGTGGAAGCTTCTAAAGGAAGAAAAGGATGTGTCAAGTACTAGGCATCTGGCCTACTTATAAAAGATTATTTTTTGAGGTTCTTGACACCTTCAAGAAGATGCCATCCCCATGTGGAGCCATTGTTAGCCACCTATGAATTTTTTGACAAGCAAATAGGTGGAAAAAATGTTTTGAGTCTTCAAGAGATACATTTCCCTTGTAAACCTATCATTCTTGAAGGCTCCATGTGTTTTCTATCCTTTAAACAATCCTCACTGTTGTTCCCCTTAAAAAGCCCTGTTGTTTTGAGAAGAAGAATGCTTAAAAAGGCTTCCATTTCCCCTTATTTCATTCCCACAAAGCCTCTGCTTTCATCACCTTTTTCCCTTTTCGAAATCCCTCATTAACCCTCCTGATCAACCTAACTCCCCTTTTAACCTTACAATTACCCTTCGTCTGGCTTAAAAACCCCTTATTCCCTATATCAGAACCCTCCTTTGGGCCTTAAAAAGCACTAAAATTTAAGCCAAAAATCCCCTTTTTCATTACAGGCTTAAGCCCCTTTCACCGCATAGAACTGGGTGCCAGAACCAGGCGCTAAGCCCGTAGGTGCTAATCACAATCAGAACTTCCGTGAGTGCCTCTTCCCTTTGTTTTTTATATTTTCTCCAATGCGATTGGTTTTCTTCTAATAGACCCCCACCGCAATCTCCACCATTGATCTACGTTAGATCAACGACCCGCGCGCCTTGCCATTCTCCACCCATCGCTTCTCTTCATTTACCCCTTCGACTGACTGTAGACCGTCGATCTTACCGCCAAATCCAACAGCCCTAGTGTAGTCGCAAGATCAAAATTCAGAGCTTTAACCCCCTGCCATTTCTCTAGTGCGATTGGATCTCCGTCGTTCGTTCCCTTCGATCCGACGGCTATCGTTCATCCCACCCATTCACTTGACCCTTTGCCTCCCCGCTCCCTCTTTTAATCATGACCATCCATCCTATAGATCCGACGGTCGGGATCTAATTCACCTTTGACCTCATCCCACCTAATCACCCGTGCATCTTATCTATTATCTTGAGAAACCCGCATCGTCCGATCAGAGCGCCCTCATCCAACGGCTGAGAATGAGTTTCACATAATTTTTTCATTTGAAGGTTAACGTTCCAAAAAAATGCGAAATAGGTGGTTTTGAAGAGGACACGTGTCAGGTGGTAAGGCATATCGTGTTTTTTTGGAGATTTCTCAAAACCACTCTATAGCAGTGCGACACCAGCGGTTTTCCCACTAAAACCATTTTTCCCTTTTGGCTCCCGAAAACCCCATCGTTTGATCCCAATCGTCGATCGCTTTGATCTAACGGTTCGTATCACATCGTGCTTTTCACCCATATTTCTTTCATCGAGCCTTCCTAAGAGCTTTGTGAGAGGATCTCCACCGTTGAATCTCCTCCTAAGATCCAACAGTTCGCATTCAAATCGCCCTCTGTCTTCCGGGTCCCACCATCAAAGGCCCCGACTTCATTCATTTAACCCTTTTTCTTTGTAATCCGCCCAAACCTTAACCTTTGTGTTTTACACTAAAGGATTTGATTCTCCGCCTAACACAGTATTAACGATTCCATCAACAAATCCCGACCGTTGATCATCATCTGTCCATCTAATCGGACGGCCCAGAATCTTTCTTTCCCCCAAACCTTCATCAGCTCCATTTTCACCATTTTGCATGGTTTTTACTCGTTTTCACCTGCATCCACCATTTCTGCCACCATTCCACAGGCCTCCACAGTAATCTTCCACCACTCCCCTAGATTTCCTAACGAATTTATTGTATTGTGCAGGGTTTACAGAGTGAGAAATCCACTATGTCTCCACAGTCACAGTCACTGTGACTCAGAGCGCAGAGAGACCATCACAACAGTGGTAAAGAGTATCAGTAAGGACAGATTAAGGGATTTAATGGTTCCTAATGAAGATTTAATGCTTTAATGACGTGTTTAAAGGACAGAGACGCAGTTTGAATACCATGAGGATAATCAAGAGGCCTAATGAAGCCTAAGCACATGAAACAAGCCATATCAGTGTTTTAATGATAGCAGAACATATTCTTTCCAAAGAACACCTTCCGACAGCATTCTCCATGCCTCCTCGAGCTCTTAAAAGTCATTACACTGACAGAAGCTTCTAAAGCTGTCAGGACCACAGTTATGGAAGTATGGAGAGATTTGCAGACTTTCTATCCATGTTACTTATTTCAAAAGGAAATACAGAGTACTTACAACCAGAAGAGTACATTAAAGAACATATCAGAAGTTATTGCCAACCTGACATAGACTTCTAAATCAAACTTTCGAGCACACACAGTCAACGCAGAGCCATTACGCAGAATGGGCATGAACATTTCCTCCACTCTGTCTTAATGGAACAATTAAATTTACATCTGCTACTACTGCTATTCATTCTCCTATAAGAAATCCCGAAGAATACATTGTAAAGGTTGTTGTTGTTGCTGGGATTTCATTCCCTGTTAGAATTGTTATTGGGGCAAGTAGCTTAGTAGTTTGTAATTTAGTAGGCTGGGAGGAGAAGTTTGGAATGTAACAGTCATTGAGCTCAAATTATGTGACTGGTTTTGCACATCAATTGAACAAGCAAATTTCACAGGATCCGAGTCTATATTACAGGTGATGTTTTCCTCACTGCAACTGTTTTATTGCATTTATCATACTGTCCACTATTCTCTAATAAGAATCAGTAATCAAGCTTAGGATTTACCCCTGCATGGTACCCTAATGATTTCCTGCTCTTCTTATTTTTGATGTTTTCTGCTTATTGTTTACCTGAGAACAAATTCATGTAATTTAACTAGTCAAAGATGTTGGTCTAGCCCATGCTTACTGATGTTCGAATTTGGAGTTTGTTGCTTAGATGTTCTTGTGGGGTTTAAGCTGGAAGAATTGGTATACTTGGGATTTAGAGTTAGCCCTGTCCACTGGGGTCCTTTTCCAACAGATTGGCCTTTCTAAGATCTCTTTGAGCTAGTGTCAAAAGCATTGAAGGTTAAAAGCCCTTCTCTGATCTTAGGCCTTGCTCTGTGTTAAATCTTAACTGTTTTTCCCTTTAGAGTATGCTGAAAGCAGGTCCGGAGTTAAATGACCTCTGACCTGATCTTAAGCTACCTTTGTGTCTTCACTGAGAGTTGCCTTTGAAGTATGTCAAAGCAGGTCTGGATTTAAATGACATCTGATCTGATCTTAGAATGCACTTGGTTTCCTTTCCTTCTTTCACTTCACTTCTTAATGTTCCATTCCACCATCTATCTAAAAGATCCTTTAGTATAGATGACTTGCCCTATGGAAAGCCTTGGTCAGCTGTTGTGTAAATTAAACCCTTTCATGACTCCATAGCCCAATGGATTGGCACTTTCTTGACCTATCTTCTTTTGCCGAAACATCCTGCTACTTTGTTCCTTTTCTCCCATAGCCTTCTCAGTTAATCATCTCCAACCCAACAACCAAAACATTTAAAAACCCCTTGTCCTTTATACTTAGCCTAATACCTCATTTTGAGCTTCAAATATATATATCATTCTTTTTATTTATAGAGAGATCCCTCTCTGGATCCAGGAGGGCTAGATCCTAGGATCCCAAAGTGGTTTGATGTTGTCTATTCTTTTGGTCTTGCCAATCTGGCCAAAACACTGGAACCCCAACACTACCACCAGCTGATCCATGACATTTATATTACAGTTGTATATTTTTAACATTATTCAGCTATATATATATATATATATATATATATATATGTGGTCCATGTATTTTATTTTCATGTTGCAGTTGTACTTAATTCACATGTTGGGGATCATCATGATGTGTATATTGTTAGGTCATGTTAGATATGTTCATTTAATGTGTATGTGATAGCATGAGTTATTTGACATGAGATGTATATTTGATGTTTGTGTTGTGATGATGTGAATATATAATGTTAATTAATTTGATGTTTGAATGTGTTTTTTAGTGGAATATTAATTGTAATTGTAATTGTTGTGCATTGTAATTGTAATTGTATATATGGCAAATTGTAAAATTGTAATTCTAATTCTAATTGTATGTAAAATTCTAAAATTGTAATTGTAATTGTAATTGTAATTTTACCTATAATTGTATATGTAAAATATTTAATGTAAAATTTTAATTGTAATTGTAATATTTAATTTATTGTGAAATGATTATCATTGTAATTTTAATTGTAATTGTATATATTAAAAATTGTAAAATTGTAATTGTAATTCTAATTGTATGTAAAATTCTAAAATTGTAATTGTATTTGTAATTGTAACTTTAACTGTAATTGTATGTAAAATATTTATTGTAAAATTTTAATTGTAATTGTAATATTTAATTTATTGTGAAATGATTGTAATTGTAATTTTAATTGTAATTGTATATATGACAAATTGTAAAATTGTAATTCTAATTCTAATTGTATGTAAAATTCTAAAATTGTAATTGTAATTGTAACTTTAACTGTAACTATATGTAAAATATTTATTGTAAAATTTTAATTGTAATTGTAATATTTAATTTATTGTGAAATGATTGTAATTGTAATTTTAATTGTAATTGTATATATGAAAAATTGTAAAATTGTAATTCTAATTCTAATTGTATGTAAAATTATAAAATTGTACTTGTATTTGTAACTTTAACTGTAATTATATGTAAAATATTTGTTGTAAAATTTTAATTTTAATTGTAATATTTAATTTATTATGAAATGATTGTAATTGTAATTTTATATATGACTATGACAAATTGTAAAATTGTAATTGTAATTGTAATTGTAAATGTAATTCTAATTCTAATTGTATGTAAATTATTTGTAAAATTTTAATAGTATTGATTGTAATTGTAAATGTAATTGTATGTAAAATTAAAATTCTAATTCTAATTCTAATAGTAATTGCATGTGAAATTGTAAAATTAAAGTAATTGTAATTGTAATTGTAATTTTAATTGTGATTGTATGTAAAATTTTTGTAAAAATTTAATTGTATTAATGTGAAAAATTTAATTACGCCGTAAGGCGTCATTATTTGAAAACAACTCCCCTAGCTGCCACTGTGTCCATGTTTGAGCCAGTTGATCAAATGTTAGATGATTAAAATGTTTTAGGCCATTAGATCAAGTAAATATTTGTATATATGTCTTTTGTAATGTCATGTTTAACATTTTGACTATGTCAAATTACACAAAATAAAAAATAAAAGTAAATTAAATAAAGAGATTGACATAATGTAATGAACATTTTAACTAGGTCAAAATACAATGAAAAATAAAAATAATAAAATAAAATAATGATAAACTATAAATACAACCCATGGTATTCATGTAGAATGTAGTTTCTTTATAGGGGGAACTAAGATGGCGAACTAAGATGGATCTAAACTAATTATTTAATAAAATTATTTTTAAATCTTTATAACCATTATTCTTTTAAAATTTTACTTATAAAATGTATCTAAATTTTCATACATCCAAATATACATAGTTTTTCTTGTTATGGATTATAAAATTTTTATTTATAATAAAATTAAACTCCACAAAAGGAAATTAATTTATATTAGATGGATAAAAAAACAATATAAAAAAAAGGAAAATAACTATTCTTATATTTAAATATTACATTTTTGTGCTAATATGCTCTCCAACAAAGTATGATAGAAAGGTTGTAATGTCATGTTTAACATTTTGACTATGTCAAATTACAAAAAATTAAAATTAAAAGTAAATTATATAAAAAGATTGACATAAATGAAGATTTTAACTAGGTCAAAATTCAATAAAATATAAAAATAATAAAATAAAATAATGATAGACTATAAAAACAACCCTTCTTGTTCTGTATTATTTTTGTTACAACTATTTTATTATTCCAAAAATACATGGGTTTTTTTGTTATATATTATTTATGTTACAACTGTTTTATAGTTCATGAGTATTATTTTTTAATATATAAAAAAATTAATTAATAATGAAATTTTTTAAAATATGTGATCTTTTTTAAATTTCCAAATTATTTCAGAGGACGGGATTTATCTTGAGCAATAATGATGAATGTTCATAATTCTCGTTTCTTAAATAACACTAAATTTACCTTTAAAGGGGTCGGTAACAATTGTTTGTATCAAAGTCAAGGATACAAACATGGTGAAGAGAAGCTTAATGCATGGAATCCATTTTCCCTGATACAATGAGAAGTGCAATGAAAAATCTTGGAATTTGGAAAATGTCACGAAGCTTATCTCATGTTCCATTCATTTAGATCTAAAGTATATGGAAGAACAAAAGCAAGACAATGGATACTTATCAAGAATGTATGATTCTTTAGAAGGAAACGACATTGGGAAGGCTATGGAGGACCAAATAGCAGAATTAAAAACATAAGAGGACTCTTCAGAAAATGGGTTACTCAAGGATTTTTGAATCCATATGAGCTACATTATCTCACTGATTCAAGCAAGTGCTCAAAAAGAGACTGACAATAGTGATATAGAGACAATTTATTCATAAACAAGAGAAAGATAGAATTATAACCCGAGATAGAGTTATGGGAAGAGAAACATTCCAATTGTAAGGAGGATTCAAAGTTACATGAGTAGCAGTTCACTCAACATAATTTTCCACCGCTTATTCTGGAGGAGAAAGTTCCTACTACCTCATCAATTAAAGAAGGCCCACATGAGAAAATTAGAAGAGATTCCTCAATGTTATTTTCATTTGACATTCAGTTACTCTGATCTTTTTTGTCTAGTAGTCTCTTTACCTCTTTCCTTAAATTCAATGACTCAGAAAATATTAGACAAAATACACTTACCTATTGCAATCAGTTGAAAAAAAAGGTATCTCTGAATGGTCACTTGGGGAGGAATCTATTATTTAAAATATCAGGAAAATAATTTCATTTCAAAACAAAAATCTACTATCACTAAGGAAGGGAGTTATTAATTTAAAATTTGTTCCCATTCTTGCCACTACAAAATTTGATTGTTGTTTTTTATTTGATGGGAAAATAAATAATCTTTAAAAGGCAATAAATTCTTGAGTTATGATCCTCAAATAAATCCCTAGATTCCTTGATTATGAGTTGATTTTTTCTTCTTACTTTTGGGTCTTCATGATGTTTGTTATTCTGACTGAGGTGAAAAGTTCCAAAGAAGTGGAATATTAGTCGTTCAAAGAGGAATTATGGAAATATGATTGTAGATAATTTATTAATATAATCATCCCCAAGGGTTTAAAAGGGCCCAAATGTATCTTATCCATAAAATTGACAATTAAGATAACTCTATGCTCTATGTTCAAATGAAAGGTGAAGGTGGATTTACCATACTTAACCTTCTTAGTAGTCTCTTATGAAGTACAACATGTCATAGTGATAAGTTTTTATTCCATTAAATAATTCTAGCTGTAGAGCAGATTCAGAGCTCTAGGAGTAGTATCAAAAGAATTCAACATTGTGAATGTGATAGAAGAAAATAATTTCGTGGAAGGGTGAAGTTTGGACAAGTTGGTCATAAAAACCAAGTGCATCCTTCATGCAGAAAATAAAAATAAACATGCAGATTTGGTCATATAGAGGTCTTGAGTACTTTGGCCAAAATGTTTCATCCATTATGTAAAAACACATCTTACATGCAATTAATAACAAATAATTTGTTCCATATCAATTACCCAATATGGATATTTTGATTTGAAGTCCAGTAAACATAATTCTCCACCCCATATTCTCGAGGATCAGTTGGAGCTAAGAAAGTTCCTACTACCTCTTCTTTCTTATATGTTATTCTT